>CALNVZ010000649.1:22547423-22565277 GCA_940671915.1 Paracentrotus lividus
AGTTGACTTTGCGCCCCCCCCCCTTCCTCTCCAACTGCGACTATACTCACCACAGTTTTGCCCCGGGCGCACTCGACCCTAGATACGCCACTGCTTCTATTTCATGACAGTTTCTTCTAGGATTCCAGTCCTATTTCTTCATTTTCAGCGTTCAAAGTCGCCTATTCCGTTTTCACATAGAGGCATAAGGAATTTTCACTTGCCAACATCCCCCTAAGCGATGATCTATTTTCCCGCTCTAGGCATTTAAAGAGTAATTCATTGGCAAACGAAAGTGCACTTTAGTCATTAATTCACATTTTTGTTATTCAGTGGATTCAACTACACCGCTTACAGCTTTATCTTTTCTGTCTAAAAATTTAGCAATCCGATGGAATTAAAATCGTTACCATCATCACCGAAATGTTGGTAACGCTTTTAATTCTAGCGGCTTGCTAAATTTTTCAGTTTTCCTTTTAATTTACGTATTCCTCGTTTCTTAATATTTATTTTATAAATACATGGTATTCTTTTCATTTTTTTAAAATTTTGATACGTGACTTAAAATGGATTTTCTACTCCCCTGAATTATAAGCATCTTAAGCCAATATTGTAATTTAAATAATCACTACTCTATCATTACAATCCATTAATTAATTATACTTTATTGGTTGGATTTTATAACACCGGCTGTGCTAAATTAACAATTATTTCATTCTAAACTTCTATATTTTGATATTGACACATATATAATTTCAACAGTCCCATATTCGCAAGGATACCAACAATACGTGTTGAACAGAGCAAGTAACAATAAACGATGTCATTGGTTAACCAATTGGCATTTCAGCATCTACACTGCTTGTAATTTTATATTCAACCAATCTTTGTCTAGTGGTTATCAGAAAATGAAAAAGTAACATCAGATAGTCTTTCGAACTTCATCTGGGGTATGTGATTTGGTGTGGGTGTGTGTGTGTGTGTGAGTGGGTGTGAGTGAGTATGAGAGAGATGGAAAGAGAGAAAGATGTTGTGCGTCGCGGGGATGCGTGGATGTGATGGAAGGGTGGGTGGGTGGGGTGTGAGTGAGTATGAGAGAGAGATGGAAAGAGAGAAAGATGTTGTTGCGTCGCGGGGATGTGTGTATGTGATGGAGGGTGGGTGGGTGTGGGTGTGAGTGAGTATGAGAGAGAGATGGAAAGAGAGAAAGATGTGTGTGCGTCGCGGGGATGTGTGTATGCGATGGAGGGTGGGTGGGTGTGGTGGTGAGTGAGTATGAGAGAGAGATGGAAAGAGAGAAAGATGTTGTGGCGTCGCGGGATGTGTGTATGTGATGGAGGGTGGGTGGGTGTGGGTGTGAGTGAGTATGAGAGAGAGATGGAAAAGAGAGAAAGATCTTGTGCGTCGCGGGGATGCGTGGATGTAATGAAGGGTGGGTGTGGTGGAGAGGGTGTGTGTGTGTGCGTTTGAGAGAGATATGAGAAAGGGGAAAGGTGGGTGCCCGTGGTTTATACTGTGTGTGTGTTGTGTGTGTGTGTGTGTCTGAAATTTGGTTGGGTACGGGTGGGATGGTGTGTTTGTGTCGACGTGTGTGTGAGTGTGAGACAGAATAAGAGAGAGAGAGAGTCGAAGGTGGGTGTGCGTGATTTATGTAAGAAAAGATGGATGAGAAATAGTAGGGAAGAATGTGTGCGTATGTGTGTGAATGTGCGTGTAAAAGAGAGAGAGACGAGGGATATGTTTAATAAATTGAAGAAAGGCGGGTGGGAAGGTGTAGTACGTGTCTGTGTGTGTGTGTGTGCGTGTGTGTGTGTGTGCGTGTGAGAGACATAAGAGAGAGGAAAAGGCGGTGTGGCGTGGTTTATGACTGTGTGTGTGTGTAAGAAATTATGTAAAAAGTATATATGTGTGTGCGTGAGAGAGAGAGAGAGGAATATGGTGAGCGTCGTGGGGATGTGTGTATGTGCAGAAGGGTGGTGGGCGATGGTGGGAAACGGTGTGTGTGTGTGTGTGTGTGGGTGGTTTATATGTGTATGTGAGAAAAGATAGGCGGGGTGTGACAGGGAAGGTGAATGCGGGTTTATGCGTGTGGATGTGTGTGTGTGTGTGTATGTGTGTGTGTGTGTATGTGTGAGAGAGAAGAGACAGAGAGAGAGAGAGAGAGAAAGAAAGGTGTGTGTGCGTGTCAGTCTCTTTCTCTTCAAACCATATCCATATTTTCACGCCTTTCATTGAAGCCATCGGCGTGGCAAATGAAGCACTTTAACAAACCCTCGCCTAAAATGTACATTGGTCATTCCATAGAGGACAGGATTTATTAAAGAGTTCAGGTAAAGAGTCCCACTAATTGTTTCGAAAACTGTCGAAGAAACAATATCAGGATATACAAGAAAAAGAAGCGAAATGATGACGTAAGGCAACCAGCAGATTACAAAAGCTGCTACGATAGCGAAGAGCATAATGGCAGCTTTGCGATGCCCGCGGATAGAATCTTTACTGGAATGCTGAGTTGTTTCACTTGATTTATCCGTCTTTGCAGTTATGCGATTCTGTGAGGCACTACCTATAACGACACGAGATTCATTGCGAGGAACTGAATTTTGGCTTTGTTGAATGGGTGGCACCTTTTGAGTGTCCAAATGTTTTTCTGTTTGTACACCAGATCCAACGTCTGACTTGCTTTCCATGCTTTCTAGACCCTGCTTTCCTTTTTTGTTTGATTTTCTTTTCTCGACCTCATCCGGATCAAAGCAACCATTTCCATCGCCATCACTTGTACCAGGATTCAACACCGATTCCTCCTCTTCACTTAATTTCCGCAGAGTCAAATCTTGAAGAGGCTGTGTTGGCGGTACTTGGTCCTCATTTTCCGCTTGGTTTTGTTTAAGCGACCTTTGTTGCGGTGGGCTGGCGTTTGTACAGGTCTCGGCAACTCGCCAAGAAATATTTCGAATACCCCTAGAACGCTGGCGGATTTTCCAGAATAAGCCAAAGCTTAGTGTCAGCAAGAAAACGAAAGGAATCACAAACTCAAAGAAGATCATGAAAAGTGACATGTGCTTGTGATATAGGTACTCTAAAAGACACTCGGAATCGTAGTCAACGCTATCAAATTCAGTGATGCCAGGCCAGGCAAAGGCCAGTAAGAGGTAAACACCGATTGCACACAACCAGAGAAAAAATATTACCCACATTACATGCTTACGCTTGACGACATTCTCGCGACTGAAGTTCGTTACGAGGAACAGTCGGAAGGCTGTCACGGAGAGAATAAAGAGACCGGGTATGTAGGTTACGATGTAATTGAAGGCGCTCACGATCTTGCAAGGAATCTCACCGAAGGGCCACCGACCTGCGGACAAGCTCACGATGGTCAGAGGAAAGATGGAAAACCCCACCATGAAGTCGGCGATGGACAGGTGCAGGATGAAGAGATGAGAATTGTTCTGCCAGACACGACGTTCTGTCCAGTAGGTTACGATGACTATGGTGTTAGAGAACATGATGGTGATGGCTAGGAGAGAGTATGTCATAATCCCCAGGATAGCACCGAAGTCAGCTTTGTCTTGACCCTCATCAGGGGAAGTAGTGGTAGTCAGGTTCTCCATCCTGATACAGCATGTGATCAATGAACGCCCTGCAAAGATAATGATTAAAAATATTAAAAAAACAACAACAGTGAATGCGCACTTACAAACAAAATTCCGAGGCAGTATTCTCCGACATGCAACATACTTATAGTTCTTTCAAAAACCAATGTAATATACCATGTGCTTTTTTAAAGCTTCTTGTGTGAATCGCCGTTCCTAAACAAAAATTTCACGAGATGGTTTATCACAGAAACTATGATTGATGGCCTCTAATTACCCTCAGAAAAATACAAACCTTCTTGTAAAGAACTGTTGAGGAAGTATGAAGAAAATATTTTATCAGTGCAGATAAATTCTTCAAATCTACCGGTGTCTACAGCTCTAGACTTGTATCTGATGCGATCATTTACATATAGCGTATATAAAAGTAAAATGGAAATGAAAAAGAATGGCGAGGGTTTTATCATGAGGACGAAAATTTATGTGCACGGAGGTGTTTATAATATCAAAGGAGTGGTCAAAGAAAATAATTTTACATAAAGAATAACACACAGTTTGAGAGGTAATTGAAATGGACGTCGTGCATCAAACTGATGTCAGAAAATGATATCAATACAAGTTTTAAATCAAGAATTGATGACCGCTCAGGCGAGCATAATCTAATATACCGGGGCAAATTTATTTTAGAAGCCTGTGCTGTATATTATAAAACATAGAGGTTGTGGAAAACAAAAGCATTGGAACTTAAAATGTTTTAATACGCGGCTTTCGCCTAATGGATTCACCGATCTTAAAGAAAAAAAAGAAGAAAATGACTGTCAATCTTGATCTGATTTTAAGTGACATTTACGCACTTGAAGAGGCATTCGTACTTTCTGATGAAGCGTTTCCCCCTTTTGAATTTGCATATCTATCGTTTCATTTTATTCGATGTGTTGACGTGTAATCGGGGAAAATGCAACAAATCATTAATGGTGTCCTTAAAGTATAATGTGAAGGTATTATCATCCCACCGGGACCGCACAGCGTTTTTGAAAATGGAGATGGGGGAGGGGGGGGGGGCTGAACATGCCAAAAATCAACAAGTAATGGCCATCTCGTTTGTGGATTTGTTCACGTTTATGAAATAAAAGTAACACTCAAGTCCTGCCCCCATGGTTCCGCGGCCTCTGCTGAATAGAGCATGCAAATCTAAAGCGAGGTAAATTGTTTTTTTTAATTGAAGAATGTAATTAAACATGTTAAACAATAATGTTCAAACGCTATATGTTTGACATAAAACCAGTCGCATTCATCCCCTCCGGGACCATTTCGGCTGATTTTTGGCACTCCATACAAGCCCCGGAGGAGAAATATGATTTTAAGAGGCTCAATCATTCATTAATGAAACGCAATTTGTAAAAGACGTTGTTATCGTTTATGTAAGGGTGTTATATTTCCATCTCTTTGACGACATCAACATTGATATTATTCCGTTAATTATGTCCATTAATTCATTTGACTTTATTGACAATCATAAGAATGGATTTTTGCCTCGAGCAATGAACAAACTATACTTCTACAATCCATTGTATACTCTCCTTCTTCTGTCGTGTCCATCTTTTTAACAACATTGAATAATATCAGGCGTATATGTATCTAATTAAATATATGAAATATAAGACAAAATATTATATATATATATAAATATATAAATATATATATATATATATTATATAATATATAATATATATATATAATATAATATATATATATATATATAATAATATTAATATTATTATACAACTACTATATTTAATGCTTCTACAAGTACTCTTGGGAATGGCAGACTACTAATGCAATATTTCTCCCAACTAGTTACAGTTATTGCCCGCTCGGGAGTAATCATATTCCTAAAATTGAATTCTCTGCGGTCATTTCCCTCTATAGCTTTATCTAATAAAGGTACAATTAACAGTAATCAGTTCAAATTAATTAACGATACTCCGCGTCGGGAGTAGGTATGTATGGTAGTAATATTATGGAGGAATTTCTCTTTTAGTTAATGCACTAATGGTCAGTTCCTATTAGAAGCTAGTGGGAAGCTATATTTGGTATCATATTTCATTTTCTTGTTGAGAATAACACATATCAATTTAGTGACAATCCGTTGATTATTTCCGTTATTAAGAAGAGTGCAATTCAAGAATATGGCTTTCTTCAACTCTTGACAATCTAGGAGCTTTTTCATGACTGTATAAAAAGTCAGTTATGTTTATTTTTCATTATTTATCTTTTTGCTCAAATGCATCGATAATTTGATAAGCTCCCTTCTTGAAATAGGCTACTGCTGGAGAACAAATACAATATTGAATTTTGTTTCTTTTTACATGAATAATCTTGGTCAACAAAACAGAATTATAAATTATGCTTTTAAAAGTGCGCACATGAAGTGAACCGAGGATTAAATTTCCTTTTATTGTTGATGGTCATTAAAGTCACAACAGCTCTTGGCGCTCCAATATCATATCCTCATACGCACTTTCGCACACACACACACACACACACACACACCCACACACACACACACATCCACCATCACAAACGCACACATAGCTCCATGTACCCCACATTTCCACAACACCCTTATCCACACACTACACACTTATCCCCTACCCACACACACAGCAATCCATTGAATATACACAAACAGAAAAAGATACGCACTGCCCCATTAAACCTACGAAATTAAAGAATATGGTGTTCTCTGTGAAATATGTTCATACTTTTCGGTAGACGTATTGTCATTGGTGTTAAAAGTGTGTGTGTGCGTATGTGTGTGTGTGTGTGTGTGTTTATGCCTTAGTTTTCCTTTTATACTATATATTTACTTTTCCCTAGGCCTTCTAAATCACACATAGCCTTCACTTTTTAAGAATTAAACAACATTATTTTACACTCAAAATCTTTCGGTATTCAGCTACCGACTGCGACTAAAAGAATAACACATCCTTTAACTCAATTACTTAAAGTGAAAAGTGGAAACTTTCCTGTTGATTCCATTGCCGAAATGGAACCTGGTAACATCTTCATATAATTTGTTTAAAAATATAACTCACTTATAACTTATTTAATATGACCTACAAAATGTGGCATTTCAAATCGAGTCGTGCGTGAGCTATAACTTATTTTCTCAGGCTGCATGCTATTATTCTCAACAATGCGAATAAAAGTAATTTTTCATTTTTTCGATTTGAATATATAGTGGACAGATTACATATCTTCTATCCAGGGGATCAAGTTTGCAAAGATGTTTCACAATCCTGATCCTGGGGTATCTACATATTCCATATTTTTCTTTGAATGTTCCATACTTCAAATATTCATGACACGATTAAAGCATAAAACTACATGAAAACTCAATTACTATTACATGTATATTACTATTATATTATATATTTATCATAGAGTTCCACGTATTGGCAGGCGATCATCAAACAAAAAAACAAAATGTAGTCCAGTAATGCATTTACGCCAATTTATTAAATTTTTCATCCCTCAAATTTTCGACGGACTAGTACCTCCGTCTTCTTCAGGAGTGATATATATATATATATATATATATATATATATATATATATATATATATATATATATATCCTTATGCTAAGAAACTCTTCAACGTTTGGAGTTCAGCGTTTCAATAGGGGAACATTATCACTGGGAAACCGATAAATGCTCCTGCGACAATTGCTCTGGGCATTATTTCGTCTAAAATGTAGGGTTTGAGTTGCAATAGGATCTAAAAGTTTAATGCTACAGTCACACAGACACTTACGTTTAGTTACGTCCGCTGCCTATAGATTTGGCTGAGTGGACGCAGCATGAACGCAGCACGGACGCGGTCATCCGCAGGAACGTAAGTATACGTATCTGCCCGAAACTGGGCCGTATCGGTACGCACAATGACCTCGCCAAGCCTGCGAAATTTCGAAATGTTCTAAATTTCGCAGGGCATCTTTACGGATGCCGACTTACGTATACGTAAGTAACCTTAACTAAACGTAACTTTCCGTAAATGAAAGTAACTATCCGTATCTAGGACGCAGACCATCCGGGAAAATTACACAGTAATGCTACAGTCACACAGACACTTACGTATAGTTACGTCCCGTTGCGTCCAAAAATCATTTTCTTTTCTGCGGATCACCACAGATGCCTTCCCGTCATAGTCAGAAGTGGAAATAATGATTATTTCGTTCATCCAATAAAACAAAGAAATACATAAGAAATGATAGAAAAGAAGATGAAATAAGATTAAAACAACAAAAACGTATCTATACGTAAGTGTCTGTGTGACTGCAGCATAAGTATTCGCAATTATCCGTAACTAAAACGTATCAAAAGTTTAAGTACCCGATAACAATACACTTAAGAGGCTACGGACAAACACTTAAGCGTTGCGGATAATTGCGCCCTTTCACGTTTTGGAGCTCCCGAAAACCCGTTCCTGTTTGCATATGGATAGGGGTTATATACATGTATGTCATAGCTTCGAGGGGCAGGTCCTAAATTTCCACTCAATAAGAAAATTAACGGAAAACAAGATGTTCGAAACCATATTTTATGGAAATCCTCTGCAATTAAATATTATAACAATAATAATTTTCCCCCTTTTTATATGACAAGAATGTATTAAATAATTTTGTTTAAAGTTCTTTTTAATTGGATAATCCAGAGCATAAACATGGTTATGACATATTGAGAGCGCGATGCCCAGTCAAAAAGGGTCATTGATATCAGTTTGTTTAAATTATGTCATTTAAATCACGTGAGCGCAAAGCGCAAATACTCTATTTACCATCTATATGATAGAATGCGAGAGTGAACAAAAAATACGCCATAAAATGATTTCAAAGCAATTCAAGTTATGCACTCGCCCCCCCCCCCAAAAAAAGGGAAAATTGTAACATTATAATCACTTTAATATAAATTCCCTTTTTGCTTTTGAATTTTATAATAACCTCAATATACGTGAGAAAAAATGTGAGAGCAAAAAAAGAGGACCATAAATTGAAATTCTCTTTTCCTCTTCTATATAAATGCGAGTTAAACTTTTGAAAAAAAGACCTCTTTGAAAACTATAATATAATCTATTAATCAGTTGCGTAAATCGGGGATTTCGCTGCATGTTGTCTCTTCTGGTATGTTTTATCTTTAGGTTTCATTTATTTAAAAAAAAATCATTCGTTTTTGTCTGTTTATTAGGGACCTAATCTCCTGAAATGGCTTGTATATAGAAGCGATATAAAAAGTGGTTTGAAACCTAATTATTTAACTTTTTTTTTTGTCTCCCTCTCTGTTTTTCTACCTTCTCCCCTCCCCCTAAACTCTCCTTAATCTCTTTCCTTTTTTTTTTTTTTTTTTTTTTTGGGGGGGGGGGGAGGGTGATTGCCCCTGGATCAACGTCTATTGGCAAATGTAGCCCTCTCCACCCTTTGTCTTTGTTCCTACCACTTTGCTTTTGGGGTAGGACTTTGAAGCCATATAACTAGCAGAAATAGGATCTATTAGCGAAGGTTTGAAAATCCCCACACTCATTGACCAGAGAGATATATAATTGTTCATTACAATTCCCAGTTATCTGTATACGTATGTAAATCCCCGCAAGTGTTCAGAAGTTTCCGGAAGTTTCCGGAAGTAGGAAAAAACAAAGACCGAGTAGAATCGTAAGGTTATTCGTCAGTGGACGCAAGTGTCCGTATCTGGACGTAACTATTCGTATCATCCGCATTTTGTCCCGTATATCTTTTAATTATTGAGGCGTGACGGGAAGGCATCCGTGGGGATCCGCAGGAAAAAAAAAAAGACTTTTTTTTTACGCAACGCTGGACGTAACTCAACGTAAGTTCTGTGTGACTGTAGCATAATGCTAGTTACGTCCAGATACGGACACTTGCGTCCACTTACGAATAACCTTACGAGTCTACTCGGTCTTTGTTTTTCCGACTTCTGGAAACTTCCGGACACTTCTGAACACTTGCGGTGATTGACATACGTATACACATAACTGGGAATTTTAACGAAAAATCATATATCTCTCTGTTCAATGAGTGTGGGTTTTTTTTTTAAAACCTTCGCTAATAGATCACCTTTCCTATTTCTGCTAGTTATATGGCTTCAAAGTCCTACCCCAAAAGCAAAGTGTAGTACAAAGCAAAGGCTGAAGAGGACATGGACAAGACGTGATCCAGGGGCAAGCACCCTCCTACCCCCCCCCCCCCCCCCAAAAAAAAAAAGGAAAAAAAAAAGGGATTCAAGGAGAGAGAGAGAGAAGAGGGGGAGAAGGTAGAATAACAGAGAGAGAGAAAAGAAAAAAAAGAAGAATGTAAAATAATTAGGTTTCAAACCACTGTTGATATCGCTTCTATATACAAACAATTTAAGAAGATTAGGTCCCTAATAAACGGACAAAAACATTTTTTTTTAAATAAAGGAACCAATCGAAAGATAAAACATCCCAAAAGAGACAACATGCAGCGAAATCGCTAATTTACGCAATTGATTATGAGATTATATTATAGTTTTTAAAGAGGTTTACCTTTTTCAAAAGTTTGACTCGCATTTATAGAAGAGGAAAAGAGAATTTCAATTTATGGCCCTCCTTTTTGTGCTCTCACAATTTTTTTCTCACGTATGTTGAGGTTATTATAAAATTCAAAAGCAAAAAGGGAATTTATATTAAAGTGATTATAATGTTAACATTTTTTCCTTTTTTTTTTGGGGGGGGGGCGAGTGCATAACTTGCCTTGCTTTAAAACCATTTTATGGCGTAGTTTTTGTTCACTCTCGCATTCTATCATTTAGACAAAATTAAATTGTAGCCCAAACAGATCAGACTGCCCTGCTCTCCGAATTATTGAATGGTAAATGGAGTATTTGCGCTTTGCGCTCACGTGATTTAAATTACATAATTAAAACAAATTGATATCAATAACCCTTCTTGACCGAGCATCGCGCTCTAATGAGGTCATAACCATGTTTATAATAGGGATTATCCAACTAAAACGAAATTTAAACAAAATTAGTCAATGTATTCTTGTCATATAAAAAGGGGGGAAATTATTTATATAAGATTTGATTGCAGAGGATTTCAGTCAAATATGGTTTCAAACATTCTGTTTTCCGTTCATTTTTTATTGAGTGGTAGCTCGCTTGAATTATTATTAGTTTTTTTTTTTATTTGCCCCCCCCCCCCCTCTCTCTTGGAAATTTAGGACCTGCCCCTCGAAGCTATTACATTCATATAACCCCTATCCATGTGCAAACAAGAACGGGTGTTCGGGAGCTCCAAAACGTGAAAGGACGCAATTATCCGCAACGCTTAAGTGTTTGAGACCTGGCTGTGCGGGGATGGACGGGATGATCTCTCTTTAGCAGACCTTGGGTCATCTCTACCTACCCATCAAACGCTCCATTTTCCTCGAAGTGATAGGACTGGTGGCGGAGTCGGCGTCATTCTACACAAGAGCTACCGTGTCCACGAAAAAGAGTCTAAAACATTAGAATCTTTTGAATATATCAATCTTCTGGTTTCCACACGTCAACAAAAGCCTATCCGGGTAGTAGTCATATATCGGCCTCAGATGACAAGAGACCGCAGACTAACGGCCCCAATATTCTTTCAAGAGTTTCCAACATTTCTTGAAAGACTGATAGCTGAACCAAATTAGTTGATGATTGCAGGGGACTTCAATTTCCATCTGAATGACCAGAGCAATCGTGAAGCCAATGCATTTATCGATATTCTGTCTTCTACAAATCTTGTGCAGCATGTTGAGTTTCCAATTCATGTTAAAGGACATACCTTGGACATCATCCTGACACGCTCTGAGGATGCTATTGTATCTGGCGTCACTTGTACCAGCTATCTCCCATCTGATCACGCGGTAGTCTGTCCAGTGCAGATTAAGCATAGGAAAACCTGATCCTGTTAAGACTGAGATCAAGTATAGAAAGGTAGCTGACATTGATATTGATGCTTTCCGTAAGGACATCCTACAGTCAGAACTTTACACTTGCCCAGCAGATGATATCAATGCATTAGTCACGCAATATGGAAGTGTTCTAAGGAATCTTCTTGATAAACATTCACCTATCATCACCAGGACTGTTACATCTCGTCCACATTCGCCGTGGTTTAGTTCGGATCTACGTGAAGCTAAACAGAGTCTTCGAAGATTGGAGCGACGCTGGCGCACTTCAAATCTTTAAATCTAAGGCAGAGAAGTACAACAAGGGACTTGTTCAAGCAAAAAGAAATTACTATTCACTCCAACTTGAGGACTGCGGACCTAGACAGTTTTTCCAGAAAGTGAACCGTTTAGTCCGTGCTGAAACATCACAACGTCTTCCGAGTGACAACAACCCTGAAATCTCCTTGCCTGATCGATTCTGCTCATATTTTGCTGACAAAACGGAAAGCATCATCAATTCCTTGCGTGGTGTTCCCAGTAATGATTTCAGACACATTACCTTCCAAACAACGGATCAGAGTTTGGATAAGTTTGACACTATTCTCCAAAGCCAAGTTGCAAGGTTGCTGTCTGAATCACGGTCAACCTCTTGTGATTTGGACCCGATTCCGACCCATCTTATCAAGAAATGTCAAGAGGAGCTGTGTCCTGTGATTACTCGAATAGCAAACATGTCCCTCCGAGATGGTTATTTTCCAGATGATTTGAAACATGCACATATTTCTCCTTTGATGAAGGCTGGCAAGCTAGATCCAGAAGAAATGAGAAGCTACCGACCTATCGCTCACATCCAGTTTCTGGGAAAGACAATCGAACGTCTGGTAAATTGGCAGATGCAGGATTATCTGGCAGAGAATAACCTGTATGCCAGTATGCAGTCAGCGTACAGGCCATACCACAGCTGTGAGTCTGCAGTTCTTCGAGTTGTTAATGACATACTGCTTGCTCTTGACAGAGGGGATGAGGCTGTATTACTATTATTAGATTACTCCGCAGCGTTCGATACCATCAACCATGAGAACTTGTTTACCCGTTTAAAAGAACGCTATGGAATATG
This sequence comes from Paracentrotus lividus, assembly GCA_940671915.1. NCBI lineage: Eukaryota > Metazoa > Echinodermata > Echinoidea > Camarodonta > Echinidae > Paracentrotus > Paracentrotus lividus. The sequence continues at coordinate 22,560,065 of CALNVZ010000649.1, forward strand.
TGGTAAAGTACTTGAATTGTTCCAGTCGTATATTAAGAACAGAAGTCAGTCTGTTGTAATTGGCACCTCAAAGTCACGTAGCCATTGCAACAAGCAAGGTGTTCCTCAGGGTTCGGTTGTTGGACCACTAGCCTTTAGTTTGTACGCCGCTCCGATACAAGATGTCATCACCCATCACAATGTAAAATGTATGATGTACGCAGATGACACCCAGATGTACATATATATTTTTTTGATATTTGATCACATTGGGCAGTCTGATGCTATTTCTAAACTCCAAGCTTGTATTATGGACGTAATAAGCTGGTCAACTCTGAATGGACTGAAACTTAATAGTGATAAAACAGAAGTTCTTCATTTTAAGAGCAAGTTTAGACAGTCCAATCTAATTGATAGTATTAGAATACATAATACAACTGTCAAGTCTGTTACGTCAGCTAGAAACCTCAGTGTACATCTAGATAGGAAACTTACGATGACAACCCAAATAAATAATATTTGTAAGAGTAGTTCGTTTGCCCTTCACAAGATCGGGAAATTTCGTCAGTACTTAACAACAGAGGTTACCAAAAAATTGGTTCATGCCTTAGTCATATCTCGGATAGATTTTTGTAACAGTTTACTTTACAAGCTTCCTGACATTCAAATTAACAAAATACAAAGAATCCAAAATTCGGCAGCGCGTCTTGTTTCAAGAACCAAACGCAGGGATCACATAACACCTGTGCTACGTGAATTGCATTGGCTACCAATAAAATCACGTATCAAATACAAAATTCTTCTCCTTACTTATCAATGTCTGCATGGAACAGCCCCTACTTATCTACAAGACCTCACTGTAAAATATATCCCATCAAGAAATCTAAGATCAAAGCATAAATCCCTCTTAGTAACCCCAAATATTTCCACTCAATTCTATGGAGCCCGCTCTTTTAATATGGCATCTGCAGAATTGTGGAACAGTTTGCCCGATCTTGTGAAAAGCGCCAAATCAACAGAGTCCTTTAAATCTCTGTTGAAAACTTACCTGTTTGTGAATGAATAACTTAATTATCTAGCATTTTGTTTGTATCATATTGTAATTTTGTAATTTTCATAATATTTTGAGTATCATGTAAAAATGTTATTTCATATTTCTATCATACTGCCATCTTTCCTATTTTGAAGCGCATAGAGACTTTCTGATGTTTGTGATATGCGCTATATAAGTAACGTTCATTATTATTATGATTGTCCGTAGCCTCTTAAGTGTATTGTTTTCGGGTACTTAACTTTTGATACGTTTAATTACGGATAATTGCGAATACTTACGTTGGACGCAAATAAACGCAAATGGACGGAACTTAAGAATTTTCCCGAATGGTCTGCGTCTTCGATACGGATACTTACGTTCATTTACGGAAAGTTACGTTTAGTTACGGTTACTTACGTAAGTCGGCATCCGTTAAGATGCCCTGCGAAACTTAGAACTTTTCAAATTTTCGCAGGCTTGGCGCAGTCATTGTGCGTACCGATATGGTTCAGTTTCGGACAGATACGTATACTTACGTTCCCTGCGGATGGCTGCGTCCGTGCTGCGTTCATGCTGCATCCACTTAGCTAAATCTATACGCACCGGACGTAACTAAACGTAAGGCTACAGTCACACAGACACTTACGTTGAGTTACGTCCAGGTGCGTCCAAAAATTATTTTCTTTTCTGCGGATCCCCACGGATGCCTACCCGTCATAGTCAGCAGTGGACATATTGATAATTTCGTTCATCCAGTAAAACAAAGAAATACATAAGAAATAATAGAATAGAACAGAAAATAATTTTTGGACGCAACCGGACGTAACTCAACGTAAGTGTCTGTGTGACTGTAGCATGAGTGTCTGTGTGACTGTAGCATGAGGGTTAGGATTAGTGTTGTGCGGCAGATTGAAATTTTTAAAAATTATATATATGCATATTCAAATACGCAACGAATGCACTGCGTTGGACGCACTCGACGATTGAGTAACGCACACATGAGTATTATGTGCGACTTATGGCCAACGCACAGTATGCGCTGGGTGCGTTACTCGGCAATTTTCAAAAATGTCAATGCGATGGCCTTGCGTTGTGTACATGTGACTGCTGCATTAAATATTGACCGTGCAACGCCGGAACAAATGCCATAGAGTCATTATTAACCTGTTGGAGACGAGCTGATTTGTATGGTGGCCCTGAAGTACGCTGCGCGAGAAGAGACATATATACGGTCAATGCCGTACATTTTGTAACCATTGTATAGCAATGTCTAAAATATGGAACACCGCGGTGTGAACTTCCGGTGAACCTTGACTAAACTCTTCAACCAGCGCATCTACGCCGAAGATTTCACATGTTTGATGCGATCGCACTTTCACGCCCCGAAACGCACGCTATCTCGAAAAGAAGCATGTTTGCAAACACCGTACAGTTTTGCGTTCATCGAGATTTAACGGCCCAGAAGTACGGTGCACAACAGAAGACTTTTCGTGTTTTTGCCGTAGACTTAGTCTGCAAGCACAGACCCTATTTGACAAATTACAGTATCGTGTGAAGCTAATCAGCACACAAGGAATCTAGTCCAAATTGTGAACTCCATGCTTTTAAACTCTTGAACACCGTGTCGCAAACCTCTGCAGTCATTACAGCAAACAATAAGAACCTTGCAAAAGACTTTGCATATTATATTTCATGCTGAAAACTTTTCAAATCTTTAAAGCGTAATTGGGAATGAAAAAAAGAAAGAAAATATATTTATATATATATATAGATATATATATTATATATATATATATATATAAATATATATATAAATTATAAATGGTAGAGAAGGTATGGTAGATGGTAATAGTGAAAGAAGAGGATAAAAGAATTAAAAAAAAGAAGAAAATAATAAGAAATGATATAGGGTATGATGAAAAGATCCAAATAAATACAAAAGGAATTATAAAAGAGTTCCAAATCTATCTTAAACTTTTAAAAGAACACGCCAAATTGATCTTAAAAATATTGGGTGGCAAAAAGACGCAAAATTGTCTTTAAAAACGGAGGGTAAATTGATTGGAAACATAGGAGCCCCATTTGGTCTTAAAATTATTTCTCTACTATGATCCTCTCGTCCAGCATTCTTAATAACAACAATAATTAAAAGGCACTCTTTAAACACAAGGACAAATCTAATTTAGAATCAATCCTCTCGAAAGAGTATATCTTTTATTATGCTTGATGAGCAATTGTTATGAAAAGAACTGATTGCTTATATAATATAGCCAGCAAAGTTTCTCAAAGCAGTGAGTTTTCAAATCGCAAAACCTGTATTGCGAATATATTTTCAAGAATATTTTGCACTTTCTGATCATGCCCTCCGAGATTATTGGGATGTTGCCGCAGGTCATATAATGCCTCATTAAAAAATCTCGATAAGTAACCGTAATTAAAGTTACACAATAGATATAAATTAGATATATCGGCAATCACCCTTAAATATTATCTCCAACTGATGTTATTTGAGTCAGAATAATATTGAACCCCAAGATGTTATCTTTTTTTTTCTTTTGGGAGTCAGACATCGTTAAGCCCCCACACCCCATAATCTTAAGGTGGCTGGGATACCATTGAGCTCTCAACCCTTTTTTCATAAAAAGTTCATAGTTCAGGTCCTATATTGACAATTTTTCAGCTCACGTTGCGCTTGCTGGATGACCTGTCTTTCTGTTTATTTTTTTTAAATAAAGAAACAAGAGGTCCTACTTATTTTGGTTAGGTTCAAACATTAAGCCCCTCCCTGAGCTGTGGTGTTTTTAGGGGGCTCCACTCCTCAAACCCCCCCCCCCCTGTTCCGAAAGCCTAGGCCATGCTAACCCATCGAGATTTTTCAATGAGGCATTTTATCACGCAGCATCCAAATAATATTGGAGGGCATGATCAAGAAAGTGCAAAATATCTTGAAAATTTATTTGCAATACAGGTTTTGCAGATCGCCTTGAAACCAACTTCTTTGAGAAACTTTACTGATATATTACCATGATTATAGCAATCTGTTCTTATCCAATAACATTGCTCATCAAGCATAATAAAAAAGATATACTCTTTCGAGAGGATTGATTCTAATTAGATTTGTCCTTGTGTTTGAAGCGTGCCTTTTAATTATTGTTGTAATATTAAGAATGCTGGACGAGAGGATCATGTAGAGAAATAATTTTAAGAACCAATGGGGGCTCTACGTTTCTAATCAATTTACCCTCCCCGTTATTTAAAGACAATATTTGCGTCTTTTTGGCAACCCAAATGCGGTCCTCTTTAAGTTTAAGATAGATTTGGAACCTTTTTATGATTAATTCCTTTTGTATTTATTTTGGATCTTTTCATCATATCCTATATCATTTCTTATTTATTTTCTTCTTTTTTATAAATTCTTTTATCCCTCTTCTTTCACTACATGTATTTCTTTTCCATCTACCAACCTTCTCTACCATTCTATAATATGTCCAATATATTTCTTTCTTTTTTTATTCCAATAACGCTTTAAAGATTTGAAGTTTTCATGCAATGAAAATATAATATGCAAAGTCTTTTGCAAGGTTCTTATTGTTGCTTAATGACTGCAGAGGTTGCGACACGGTGTTCAAGAGTTTAAAAGCATGGAGTTCACAATTTGCGAATAGATTCACTTTTGTGCTGAATTAGCTTCACACGATACTATAATTTGTCAATAGGGTCTGTGCTTGCAGACTAAGTCCTACGCAAAAACACGAAAAGTCTTCTGTGTTGTGCACCGTACTTCTGGGCCGTTAAATCTCGATGAACGCAAAACTGTACGGTGTTTGCAAACATGCTTCTTTCGGGTGCGTGTTTCGGGGCGTGAAAGTGCGATCGCATCAAAACATGTTAAATCTTCGGCGTAGATGCACTTGTAGAAGAGTTTATTCAAGGTTCACTGTAAGTTACAGCACGGTGTGTCTAGTTTTTTAGGACATTGCTACACATGGTTACAAATGTACGGCATTGCCGTATATATGTCTCTTCTTGTGCAGCGTACTTCAGGGCCCATAGATTTGGCTATATAACACACATTTCCCATAGACCTCAGCCCAAATATATTCGGCCTCACGGGTTAATTATCATTCAATAAATCACCAACCTATGCTTAGGCAACATGAGGGATGTTGATCTTCACACGCACGGATCTTTATAGATTCGG
>CALNVZ010000649.1:22579213-22638860 GCA_940671915.1 Paracentrotus lividus
CAAAACCTGTCCATATATTTCTATACATAATTGACCCAAGTTTTGATAAGAACGCTTTGCTAATTTTTCTATTTATAAATTGAAATAAACATAACGTTACATCATTTTAACATGATTTTAGGCCAAAAATGACCTTTAATGACCTTTGACCTTTTGACCCCTTTCCACCACTCGAAATCCTTAGGACTTTTGATATGTTGTAGAGGAGACTTTACTGATCAAGATACATGTTTCAGATTTTCTGTTGCAATTAGTGTGAGGTTGACCCCTTTTTTGTCCTAGAATGACTATACTATTAATGATCAAGGCATTTCGGATGTCGCGTTAATGTTGAAAGATGTAATTCATGTAATTGGATTAGTTTTAATGAAAACAACCGTTCAGAATCGTGACACATTGGTCGATATTGAGGGTTTTAAATAATAGAAAATACGTCTACTAGAAATGCTGTTTTGTTATATGTAAACATAATCTTGCTCGAAAGGCGTTTTTTTTGTCAGTAAAGAAAAATAAGAAATTGAGTTTTACAAGTTACACATCTTCTTCTTCTCGAGTCCTTTCTCTCGTTGTTCTGTTTGATTGTATCTTTATATCTGTTTATATTTGAAAGATCGGAATTCATTTCTTAGAGGAATTAGAATCTGAATCAGACTCTATCCATTAAATAGTGAATAGTTACACATTACTAAAGAGTGATCAAGAAAAGAAAATGACTGCCTTTCTTTTCTTCCTCCATGCTTCTGATAAAATAAAGATATGAAACATGAAACAAAATTTTATAAACATAATCCTTACAATTAGATACATCATAAAGCATTTCTGATGATAGTGATGATAATGATGATGATGGTGGTGGTGGTAATGATACTATAGATTCATTATTGCTAGATATAATTGCATTTTCAAATTGGAAATGGCTCTGAAAACTTTTATATATACCTCGAGTTAGTTGATGAATATATATCTCCCTCGTCGTAACCTGCGTCAAGAGAGGCGAATGTAGATAAACTCCCCCCACGGAGGACGTATAGTGCAGCGACATAGATTTCAATGCCACACTCTTTACCATCCAAAAGAATAGGCCGTATGCATAAACAAGTATATATTTTTAAAACTTATTCATTTACATCTCATTCATTTTGTTTCGATAATATAAAAAGATCATCACAATCGTATATAACATTAACGAAAAATATCACTATATCATAATGATATGCATAATGAATGAAGACAAAATATGGTGAAAGTAAATACAGCCCGTAGACTCATTAAACAAATCTGCGCAAGAGAAAGTGATTTCAACTCCATTGCCAAATTATATATTGGATAACCTAAAATTAATTCATGGCTATTGTCGGAAGGTGAAAGAGCTTATTTAAACAAACGATTTGCCAATTCTGAACTGAATTAAGCGAGATAGAGTAATGAATACAAAGTGAATCGGCCTTTGGCGGGGATTAGAAATTGATTTGTCGCTATCATCAAGGTGTAGAAATATATGCCATAAAGACACATTATGCAGTTATTGTAATGTATTTTTTATAACCAATATTTCGAAATATACATTATATAATTTAGTATTCTAAATAAATATGCATTTGGTAAATGGAGCCAAGAAATACCTAAAGCTAATCGAGGTTGGCCCCGTACAATTTCATTATATTGCGTATACATTCACATAAAGTCAAACATATGTATACATACTTTATATTATAAAAAAATTATTATATATTTTACAATATTTAAACTATTTACATATGAAATTAATTAGGTATGAATATATTCTACAAGAAGAATAGTCTTAAATGCTAGTCTAAAAGTTTCCCGTGATTTACAAACAGTGGATTCCAGATGACGTGATAGACATGAGCTAATCACACCACTCGTTACATGCAAGGTAAATCGGCGCAACATTTCAATCACGGTGAATGCTTCACATATTTATTAAGTGTGTGTACAGATATGTTGGCTCAGTGGATGCAGCATCTGCCTGATAATCGAAAGATCGTAAATTTGATACCCGGCCACGTTAACCAAAAGTTGGAGCGTTTTTTTCTTTTTGGAGAGAAGCGTTTAACAATACTGTTGATATTTTAAACAACCATTAAATAACAGGTTGTTTAAAATTTAAAACAACAAGAGTGTTACAGTTTTAAACAACTATAGGTTGTTTAATTTTCAAACATCGCTGTGCGATTCACCGGTTAACACGCAGTTGTTTAAGATTTTAAACAACTTGTTTAATTTTTTTAAAACAGTGTATCACTTTATTTTCACTTGAATCGAAAATTCACCCACTATTTTCGAGGGTTGAGCAATGATTTGTGATACGTTGCTGACCTCATCGACCACTAACACCAAAACCAATTTCAATCAGCATTCAATATTATTATCTATATAGGGCGTTTTAGCTGTGCAAAATTATTCCATATTCCACGGTCTAAAGTAAGGACTGCTTTTCACAGTTTATGCCTCCTGAAAATGATCATAGATAACAATAATTATATTGAATAGCTTTACTTCATGGGATACCAGTATATTCCACGAGTTAGGGCCAATATTGCACTCAGCCTCTATTCGTGCAATAATGACCCTAACTCGTGGGATATTTCTGATATCCCATTCTGAGCCATCCAATATAATGTAAGTATCCATCCCACTTCAAAAATTACTCAGACACATCGGACGAAGAAAGGAATTTCAAAATAAAAACAAAATGTATTATACTTAGATAAAACAAAATGAGCCATTATATTTTTATATATAATATTATATATAGGCCTATATATTTTTTGTTTCGAATAATCTTTCAAAACTTGTTTTTCCCAAAACCTACAAATTATCCTATGCAAGAGGATTTTAGAAATTTTAGGCCTATTTATAAAATGTAATAAATTGGGGTTGATTTTCAAACGATTTTATACTGCATTTATACGAGGTTAGGTTTATCTAAAGTTTCACTTACCATGTGTACATGTATATCATTCTGAAATTCGATAGGATTTAGAATAACTTTCGGACACATAAGATAATGTTACAACATGATGTTAATGTAGTTTATATTGCTCTCTAGAAGTGCTTTAAAAATTGATGTCTCTACATTCTAGAAGAAGATGCATTATTTCACACCCTAAATCTAACAGTAACATCTCTCTTCAAAGGGCGCAACAGTGCGACCTCTCGGCTAAAAAAGGAAACAATTCGCTCTTGGTTGTCTCGACCGACCGGCCCTCTGAAAAACGGGCCCGACCGACCAACCTCTTTTCTTTTTTTTTTTTTTTTTTTTTTTTCACCACGCGAAATATACACACTGGCTACCCGGATATTTTATCTCTGGCTTTCTTTTGTAGCCTGGTTACGGTTGGCCTTCACTTACCTTACAGTATTGTACACTGTCGTCTATTTTTTCCAGCATTCCATGTTTACATACTCAATAAACGTAAAAGTGATCTCTCAAAAATGGAAAGTCATTCGTTTCTTTGTTTTTTCTTTGGGGGTTTTCATGGGAGGACAACAACACAAAAAAAAAAAAACCCGACCGGACCGACCCGATTTGCTGACAAAAGGCATTCATCTGGACAACCAAACAATTTTTTTTTTGTGGCCTTATTATCATGCGAGATCGCTCATCACATTCCACAACATCTCTCGCGCTCTAAGTGGCATCTCACTCCGCATCCCATAACGATACGCTCATGGACATTTCTTCATATCGGCGGGCAAAGTAGACACGCGGTCAATAATTATCGTGTATTTTACCCCTCTTGAAACTGGTGTTAATTTCGTTATTTGCATAAGAAACGAAGCCAAGACAGAGCTATATACTATACTTAACAGCCAAACGTTGATGTTCGAATGGTCAGTACTTCGCCTAAGTGGCGTTTGGGTCGTATTCACCCGCATCCCACCAAGACACTGAATGTTTCCCTGCTAGTGCATGTGGCGAAGCGAATAACATATGAATGTAAAATATCAAACCTCCGAATGCGAAATCAAGAGTCAACGAGATCAATCTGACCAAGCGAAACATTCGAGTTACCGCTATTTTGTACATATTTTCCATTAAGAATCAGGATTACGCAGTTCACACAACTTTGGTTTCTTAGGTTCTTTTCCTCTATGTCTTGCTGGAGCCAATCATGTCGCTGTGGTGATTTGGTTTTTTAAAACGCATCTCACTTAGGATTTAAAGAGGTCAATAGTACCTTGTTGAACAAGTCATTAGTTTGTTCATCGAATGCGTACAGTGAGGCCGGTAATGCCATTTCCGATAGGCATTTCAGTCCTCTTGTCGTGCGGCAAATCAAATAATTAAGGAGCTAATGGCCAATGGTGGCTGTATTTTCATAAAGCGCGTTTTTTTTTTTTCTTTTTCGTCTTCATTCCCCTTCAATATTTTTTTTTTTTGTTTTGGATGAGATGCGCGTGGCGGCATCCACTATTCGTAAAGGTTCGATTTAAAATAACATTTTCGGGCCAATTCCAATCAGTGCTTTATTTTGCTGTTAAAAGGTTTTATTTTTAACTGAAAAGTTCGTTTTGAGTTTTTAATTTATCATATTTGTTGAAATTAACTAGATGTAGCACAATCTCATACGTTGGCAAACATGCTCATGATTTTTATCTTTCTACGATATAAAATTCGGGGTCATTATATTTTTAGCCATCGTTTAATGTTTTAATTGTAAAAAAAAAAAAAATAATAATAAATCAATAATAAGATAAAATACATAATATTTTTTCTCTGTCTCGTCCTAGTTGAGAACCCTGTTGAATCAGCACATGGGATTTCTCTCATTTATTATAGCTTCTATTCATTGAAAACGAAAACTACTATATTACCCGCCGTTCCCCCCCCCAAAAAAAAAGAAAAGGAAAGGACGGCGTTTGACATAATTAATACACAATGACCTTCACCCCCACCCACTCCACTTAAAAATAATAATAATCGTTTGGCTTGTTCTCAGCAGACCTTCTTGACTCAACCAAAGGCATCAGGTTTCTGAGGGAATAAAAAAAGGTATCTATAATTTAGTGTCATATTAATTTTCCACTGGACGTTGTCATATGGATTTATAATATTATCTAAACTCGCACAGCATTCAAGCAAATTGATCCCGTTGACTGATAGTTAATTAAATTGTCATCATTAATGTATTACAAAACGTCCAGGAAACATACGATCAATCACTCGACTTTTTGCGCAGTGAGCAAATAAGCTCCGAGCAAAATGTTCTATTTCTCTTTTGCTGATATGCCCGGTAATGATATAACTAATACTGATCAAATAAAGTTTGCTTGTGAAAGGGTAAAACATAAAATGTATTCAAGACTAATAATCGATTGGTGAGTTGGAAGAAAAGGGGATGGATAATCTTTATTGGGTCTTATATCATTTCGTTTTTTTAAAGCACTGTGGAATATAAGCAGAACGAAGGCAGAATAATGATGTTACATGTGTGAGTGGGTAATAGACTTGTAACAATGCATGTAGGTGCTATGAAATAATAATGACGATGTTAAAATTGATAATGACCATTTCTAATGCGCAATGTCTGTGAGATTTGACACTCCTGGAGCACCATATTATTACCCCGGCTTTATGGCCCGGTCACAGCTACACGACGCACGGCCAGCGCACAAAAAAAGTAGCAGTTTTGGGCAATGCGTTGTCTTGCGCTGGCTTGTAGTTGACACTCGTCGCTCACTCGTCGAGCGCGCTAGATGAACGCTTTTTTAATTCGTCGTTGTGCGCAGTTGTGCGTCTGAAAATTTTGAGCATGCTCAAATATCTGCGTCGAGCTCGATGCATGGATGTAAACGCCGGCAGAGCGCCAGACATGCGCAGAGGGCGCAGCACCTGCGCCAGACATTCGTGGAGCGCGCAGCGCAAGCGCCAGACACACGCAGACCACGCGTTAAGCATTCGTGACATTTCGTAGGTCCAAGCGTTGCGAATGCATTGCAAACAATCGAACCGTCAATGTGAGGGGTAACCACTTTTGTTCGCAGGTTGTGCGCTGTGCCTGCGCGGGTCATTCGTGTAGACAGCCAGAGCAAGCAGTGTATTAGTTAGATGCTTTAATATGTGCGCAGTGTATGCGCTGTGGGAGCGCTGTGGGAGCGCTGTGCGGGCGCTGTGGGAGCGCTGTGGGAGCGCCCTACACACGCATTACCTTCTCCAAAATCATCAGAAAGTTCGACGCACAACGACGCACATCTTTTTTTTTTGTGTGCGCTGGCCGTGCGTCGTGTAGCTGTGACCGGACCATTAGCGTGCATGGCTACCATTATGGCTCTCTAGCATACAACGGGATTAAGTGATTAAAGCTCACTAATTGAAAGAGATTTTTTTTTTAAGTCATGCCTTTTATTTTATAAAGTAAAGTATGTGTAAATTTCCTTTCCAGAAGCATGACACAACGCATAAAACAAAACATAACATTGAAGGAAAAAAAATTACCTGAGAACGGATGTCACACCAAATGGACAAATGAGAATTTTTGAAAGGTGGAAGTGAACATACTTAAAAAACAATCTAATATATAGTTTTCGCGATTTTGTATTTTTGTACTGAAAAAATGGGGGAGATGACACCCCCTTTCAAATCGGCTCCACCCCCACTCAGGAGGTCAACCATACACCTAGGGTACATGCAGGTAATATGGGCACCCTAAGCTCATTTGCCTAATTTGCACAACATTACAAAATGACACATAGTCTAATCTTTGTTTATATGAATCAATAACTACTGCTCTAACTTTTATTGTGAAGAAAAACAATTATCACCAACCCCCTGTCTGCAATATTCAAATGTTGACGTCATCACCAAAGTGTCCATATTACCTGCATGTGCAGGTAATATGGGCACATGTATTTAATGTATTTTTAAAAAACTACAATGACTCTACTATGTCTGGAATTTGCTTAAAATGTTGAAAATCATTAACTTTTAGATATCATTTGAAATTATAAGACCCTTCAGTCAATACTTTGACTATATATTTCATTGTTTTGTATTTTGTATATTATTTCTTTTTTAATATTATTTAAATATTATTTTTATTATACAAATCAATATATGCCTACAATAGGTTATTTATGTTGATTATATACTGTGAATATACCCACAAAAATTGTAGCAAAGAGATTGATGCCTCATCCCAATACTAACTACCGGAATCATTTCCGCCATTTTGGACCTGCACTGATGTTGCTATGTCAGGAAAACATTCAATGCCACATACCACCCCTTCACTACAACAAATTGACCTGTACACGCTTGTATGATCAAAATGAAACTATAAGCTTACTAAATATACAAACAATTGAGGTTACCCCCTCAAACACTCTTTCACCATCACATTCTGTGAAATGTCAAATTTTACATCAGGGTAAAAAATTGCCGTAAGTTTTGCCTGCCTTGTTGGTTTTCAGCAATTTTCTCAGAGAAATTTCGGCATCAGATGCTCTCACGATGATAGATTTTCGTATACAGTTCATATGAACAACATTATGGCGCTCACATCGGTCACCGGTCACCGGTCGACGGTCACGACATGATTTGCTTCAGGTGGCCCATATTCCCTGCTGTCCCATATTACCTGCATGTACCCTATGCTCGATCCAGGTTTTTAGAGATACCCCTATCAGTCAGGGAAGCTGTGTCAAAATTACCCCCTATTAAAGGCTTTTTCAGGGGAAGGGGCAGAAAAATTACCCCCTATTACAGGCATTTGGAGGGGGAGCCAGCGAAATTACCCCCTTTTCCGAGGGTTTCTGGACCATATCCAGGCCCATATTTCAAGATTTGTGCTTTAAAAAAAAAAATTTGAAAAATATCCCTAATTAAAAATTGGTCAGGGGAAAAAATGTTAAAAGACCCCTATTTCAATGATATCTCTGGGATTTTCCCCGACCTGAGTCCCTAAAATACCCCTTTCCGGGACAAATGCGTACCTCTGATGTGTGGCCGGGGGGGGGGGGCTACAAAGCCAATGCAGTATGAATCACTTGAGATTAAATTGATATTATACGTAGAGCTGAAACATAAATGATAAAATAACGTATCCATTTCCAATACAGTTTCGGCGCCGATGCGACGCAATCCGACTTTACACCAATTGCATGCATTTCTATTTTCATTCTTTATAACGGTATATAATTGAAGATGCTAGTACTAGATGTTCGTATGTTACATTTTGGCCCTCTGTTACATTTTATGTAACAATGTGTCGTGTTCATCCAAGCGTAAAGTCATACCACACAACAATGGTACCAAAAGATGCGGGAGGAGTTAATCTTTCGGAATATGTAAAATAATTAAAGATGCTAGTACTAGATGTTCGTATGTTACATTTTTACCCTCTGTTTCTCAAAACTGATTTGATGTAACATAGGAACATCTAGTACTAGCATCTTCAATTATGTATTGAAAAAAATGCCGAAAATCTGACTATACTGCACGATCCATTTCAATACAGTTTCGGCGCCGATGTGACGCGATCTGACTTAACTTAACACATATCGCATGCATTTCCACTTTATACTCTTCAGAACGGTTTTTAGTATGAAAAAGATTGCCGAAAAAGATATAACTCTGCTATTCGATCACAGTAAATTATGTGGTGATCAAAACTGATCGTATTCTGTGTGGCAAGTGCGTGCATATAGCCCTGTCATGGAGAAAGAAGAGAAATGGTCCTGTGTTGCATGGAGCCGTCATGGGCCAATTACTGTGGTTTATATGTTTTTGTATGAAAGGTAGGCTATATTGAAAAAGCCTCGTGCGTGTCGTATCTGCTCCGTGCGTGTCTGAAACAAAATGTACATGCGATTTAGAATTTTCCTCCGTAATTCGTTGTAGAGAATTGCTCGCAGCACTTACGACATGATGTGGCAACAGCATAACTCAAATTTAGTAAATACATGTATATGGAGTGCATTAAACAACACGCATAATCATTTTTTTGTGGGATATCATTTTGTTTAATGCGGCGGTCACAACTCGTCGTAGGCTACGGGGCACGTGCAATCAACGTAGCCTGCGTTGAATGTGCAATGCACGCACAGGTCCTGGGTCAACTTCTGCGATTCCTTCGTTTCTGTAGTAAGGGTATTGTAAAACTTCCCGCACGTCGTACATGCATTGTACCTGAAAGGTACCTCCGCTGCACGAATTTTCTACGAAATCCATCGTAGGGAGTTGCACGTCGAAGGTACGGCGAGTTGTGACCGCCGCATTATCGGGTTCGTATACGAACCCGATATTTTCTGTGTATTATTTATAAATAATACACAGAAAACATCTAAAGATGATTTCAACCTTTCAGTTCACTTTGTTGAAAGCGACAACTTACCTTATAAAATAAAATTAATTTAAGTGATCTTTAATGACACCATTACAGATCAATCGATGCAGCTGGAAGTGCATAATATTAATGTGGATATAATTAAGGTTTTAATATCCGAAAATTCAAAAATTTCGTTTGGGGTCCATTTTAAAGGTGAATAATTTCCTGGGACCCTCGGTAAAAGGTATATGCTTAAAATATGTCGTGAATTTTGGTAATTCGGGACAGCAAGCCGCTGAGGAACTCTGATCTACTGTTGCAGTAGTTGATAGAATATGCTACAATCTATGCCACATCTTTAACCCTATGCCTACACCTAACATAGCTTAATTTCGGATTCAGTTTAATAGGCCTGGATCCAGTTATAAATACATGTACGGCAACCATTCATTGTGCCAGAGAGTTAATCGTTTTCATTTTTATGTGTGTGTTACAAAAGATTCTTAAATAAATTACTTAGATTATTTTCTTTCGTGTTAAAGAGTGACTCATATTCTGCTCAGTGATACGAAATTTGTAGATGAGTGTGCTTTTACAGATGACCCAGCACTTGGGCTTCAAAAACCTGTTTCAAAATCGCCGTTTACCAATTTTGCGCTGAAGCAGTCCATGCGTTTCAAAAGTCCAAGAAATCTCTTGTCCCTTGTGAATGGAGGCGCAAGAGGGCTTACTTCACAATGAATTAATGATTAGGAAACCATAGGTTGCTTCTGCCCAAGCTTGGTGAAAACAATTTTTAAAAAAATATTTAAAGCCCAAGTGATCAGTCATCTGTTACAGAACAGGTACAAATGTTGGTGTTTATCACTGCAGTCAGAATATTTTGCATTAAATGCAGGTTGCATGTAGCCGTCGTTGGCCAATTTCAGCGAGTCCTGCGTTTCCGTAGGAAATGCTTTATATATAAAAAAAAAAAAAAAAAAAAAAAAAAAAAAAAAAAAAAAAAAAAAAAAAAAAAAAAAAAAAAACTTCTGCCTGTCGTACCTACAACGTAGGTGAAACCAATTTCTTTTTACGAAACCCGTCGTAGAGAGTTGCAGGTATGCTGCACGTAGGACATGTTGTGACTATACCCCATAACCAACACCAAACAGACCCAAAACCAGACCAACAACCATTCATGGTAATTTGATAAGCGATACGAACGTATCATCAGGACAACTACCCCCTGGACAAAATTACTAACCCCTAGGACAATTACCCTCTGAAATAGGGTTAGTGTTAGGTGTAGGGTCAGGGGTAGATTTTTGGTGGGGTAGTTGTCTGGGGTAATTGTCCAGGGGTAGTTGTCCTCGAACCCTTTTCGAGTCGATCTCACGGGTGTGAACAAGGTATTTAATTGGCTTACTCATTAATCAGTGATTTCATTATTTATAACTCCCACACTCAAACAAAATGTTTGCCCAGGTGATTAATGGACCGCGGAAAGAGAGAGAGAAAGAGAGAGAGAGAGACGTCAAAAATTAACCCGTACAGTGCAACCCGTCTAATGTTGGGGTAATGCTACAGTCACACAGACACTTGGGTTTCGTTACGTTTTTGTTGTTTAATGCATTTAATTATTTCATCTTCTATTCTATAATTTCTTATGTATTTCTTTGTTTTATTGGATGAACGAAATTGTTAATATGTCCATTGTTGGCTATGACGGAAAGGCATCCCTTATAGGATCCACAGGAAAAGGGGAATTTTTGGATGCAACACCGGACGTAACTTAACGTAAGTGTCTGTGTGACTGTAGCATTACAATTTTGATACTGCTATTTACTCTTTTTGCAATACTTGTATATAATAGTGCATAAGAGGTGTTTTTAGTATGGAAATACCATCTATTATACTCGTTGAGGAGGTTGATTCTTTATCACGCACCGGGGCGTGATGATACTATTGTAAATGTCTGTGGTGAAGCTAGTCAAGTCAGTGAGGTTTAAAGGGTTTGTGAAAAGGAAAAATCTCTGCCTACGCTTTTAGCCTCGATTTATCACAAGCGGAATTCTGCGGGCTTAAGTTTCATGATGTTAGGATAGAAATCTCTGTTCATTTTCACAGTGTGGAGAAAAGGAGTGACATATAATGCCGATTGGAAATGCCCATAATATTGACGATAAAAAAAGCACACATCATGGCACAAGTGCTAGGTAAGTGATTTTGTTTTCTTTCATTCAATCTTTCATTCCATAACCCTCCCAACCTTTCAGAAATATTTCCTTATAATTCCAGTGGGTCCACTTAATGGGCAGTTATATATGCATCGCCCCAAACCGCGATATGGCGAATATATGCATTATTCGAGTTTAAAATGCAACTGGGATTATCGGGGTAACACCAGTAAACCGTGTGAAAAATGGGAATATATTATGGTTATATAGGCCTATACCTCTCGAAGGGTATACCTATCGAAGATATACATATCTTTAAAAGAAAGTCACCCATGCTTGTGAAATATTATATAACAAACAATATTTGGTAATTTTGTATAGCCTATAAAATAGCATACATCATATAAAAAAGGTGATGGAATACAAACTAATCGTAAAGTTTTATCATTAAGAGTATATATATACAGTGGTGGCCAAAATTATTAGAACACCAAGCATATTTAAATGATTTTAGTAATTTTCACTCAGTTGACCATTTAAATACCTTTAAAATGGTTGGAATGTCTCCGAATATCATCATTATGCTTTAAAAACTAAATAACAAAGCCATGCGTTGGGAACTCGCCCCCAAGTCGCCCTTTTTTATGTTACACCACCAATTGAAAAATCTAAAAATCTTGCCCCTTTCATGATCAAAGTGTCATAACGTAAAACATTTTAAGCCTCTCCTTACAAAAATATATATATTCTGAAGGAAATTTCCCGAGGATGTCAAAAATGGCATTCATTACAATACAGGGTGAAGTAGTTACATCTTAAGTGGGGATTTTTAAATTATTTTTGAAGGGCCCCAAATTTTTAATTCAGTGCCCCTATTTAAGTTCCTCGTTCCAATGACCCCTAATATTTCAAAATATTTGAATTGCTCATGAAATTTCCTTTAAAAAATATACATTTACGAGGAGTGTCTTCATTAAGTGAAAAAATAGTCTCAACTTTTAATGGGCATAGTTATTTTGGTCATCTCACCACCAAGGGTGGGGGCGAATCCACCCTCCCTATTTGACCAAATTTTCTGAAACTTAGCATGTATTTAAGGTATACTAGAATAAATAAGCCTGCTAAGTTTCATACTTTTACCCTCAATACTTCTTGAGCAATCGGCACATGTAATTGGCATTTTACTTTTTTGCATTTGGACTACATGTTTAACACACAAGTCTATGGGGAAACCGAAAGCGCATAGCGCAACTATTTTTAATGCTGCGCATTACCAGATGGTCGAAACTGTATAAATTTGGTATCAACATATACGTAAGACCCTATGCTTAAAAGTCATGAAAGCTCATGGCACACAAAAGATATCTTTAATTTGATTTCGGCAAATGAACTAGGGCATTGATAATCCAATAGACTTTGTGTAGGTTCAGGTGTTCTAATAATTTTGGCCACCACTGTATATATATATATATATATATATATATATATATATATATATATATATATATATATATAAAATGATATGGAATACACACTAATCGTATTGTAATATCATTCAGAGTAAAGTAAAAAGATTTTTTTTTAATAAAAAAAGTAATTTTCTTCATCCTATTATTTAGTGTTAAGTTATCGCTTTTACTGGTGGCTATCCTACTTATATGGCAGAATTTTTTTTCTTCACCAAAATAAGTTTAGCAAACAAGTTAGGACATTTTAGTAATTTTTAGATTATGGAGATACGACTAAATTTTAAAATTCAAGTTAGGACATAAATAATACCAAAGCCCCCTTAATGGAAGTTAGGATTTGTTATCAAAGGTAAACGCCCCTCCACGCATATACCAGCAACTCAGACAGAGGTCTCTCATGTCGCCATTCTAGATATTCCTGGTAATGAAGCAGGAAATAATTGTGATTTATGTCTTTATATTGTAATTAAGTTTTTATTTTAGTATTTATTCTATATAACTGATCTGTTGTGGAATAGAAAAGAAAGAGAAACGATGTTTGTCTGAAATATGAGTTTGGAGGACCGAAAATGATTTCAATAATCTCTATTTCACAGCTGTGTAATGTAATTGATATCATCATTATCAATACTATTCCAAGTGAAGAATAGTAATATATAACAGGGAAATAATGACATGTGAGAGACCATAAAATTGTAAACATTAGTTTGTGTTTCTGTCTTAATTCCCTTTCATATACAGTGTGTTCCTATAAAAAGGTAATCGAAGTTCAAAGGTCAGTCATTTAAAAAAGACTTGGTTTATTCTTGTGACTTGTTTACTAAAATACTAAGTAACTCATCAGCTTTAATTTGAGATATTGCAGACGTCCAAACTGTAATGGGTTACAGCGTTAGGGTCCTTTGAAGGTGATAGGTATAAAACCCATTTTTTCCGAGTTTTTGGTTTGTCGGGTAATAAACAAATCTTTTTAATGTAATTGATGTGATTGGGTCTTTTTCAGCAAGTTTCAATGAAATGTCATCTTCTTTGCTAAAGTGGATGTCTCACTGGTAATGAGATGCGTTATCAATTACTAGTCTCTGGAGTCTCGGAGAGGTCGCTGCTACGTCTCCTGAGTCTCCAGGAAGTCGCGAGAAAACCAAACAAATATCAAACATGTTCAATATTTTAGTAGACTTCTGTCAGACGCGAGCAAGTCTCTGTGAAGTCTCTGTTAGTTGCCGCGATGTCCCCTAAGTATTCAGGAAATTATACACGACTTCGCAGAAACGTTGTCGGAACTTTCTAGCGATTAAAAGGAATTGAATAGGTATGACAATTTTTTAAACTTTTGTTCGATTTACCACCACGCCCTGAAGTCTCAGGAGACGTCACCACGACGTCTCCACGACTCAAGAGACTCATAATGGTGAACCCATCTCATTGCTAGTGAGATAGGTTCTTCGGAAAATAAGATTGAATTTCATTAAAATTGAAATTGTGAAGAAAAAAACAAACAAAACGATGAAACCCAAAACTTACAAAAAGTTTGTTTCGTACCCTACAAACGAAAAACTTGGAAAAAGGGTTTTGTACCTATCACCTTCAAAGGACCCTAACGCTGTGACCCATTACAGTTTGGACGTCTGCAATATCTCAAATTAAAGCTGATGAGTTACTTAGTATTTTAGAAAACAAATCACAAGAATAAACCTTTTTTTTAATGACTGACCTTTGAACTTCGATTACCATTTTTTAGGAACACACTGTATAGATTGTGACTAAATGTTTTATTCCCCTTCAATGAAGTATTTCATTAATCACGGGGAAATCTATTACATTTAGGGTGGTATCTTACTTCGCGGAAAGTACTTTGAAACTACTTTGAGACGGCTTTGGGACTACTTTGAGACGGTTTTGAAACTACTTGGAGACGGTTTTGAAACTTGTCGCGGAGACATCGCGGAGATATCTCCGAGACATCTCCTCAGTCCCCTCGAAGTTTCATGAGTCACGGAAACTTATTTGAGACTGTTCTTTGAAACTGCTTTGAGACAGTTTTAAAAATTGTCGCGGGGACGTCTCAGAGATGTCTCCGCGGAGGAATAAAATATCGGAGACGTCTCTAATACTTTTATCCGTCTCGGAGACGTCTCCGCGAAGTGAGGTACCACCCCTGGGTATAGTGAGTTATCTCGAATTACATTGGTGTACGCCTTCATATAGCGGTACAATTACCCACGTTTGTTTATTTCAACCGTTAATAATGATACGGCAGAGCAATATTAGCCAAATTCCTTACCATAATTAGCCTATAGAACGAACAAAATGCATGCTTCAAGAGTTATAGCCACTGGGTCGACTGCTTCGTTAAGTCATTCGTATAACTTACAAATGACTTTACGAACTACTGGAACATATCCTTAGGTACTAAACTAATCACATTCTCAATCATTTACAACGAGAACTGATCACCAGTCGTTCTTAAAGATGTCTGTTGCTCTGGGCCAACTTGGTGCAACACCCCCTTGGCCCATTATCATATCACGCTTCATGCTTCATATACGCTATGGAATAACTCATGCAAAAGGCTCCAATATTTTCATTAAAATGAGGATGAATGAACAAGCAGTGGACCTTTAATCGATAAAACTGATAGAACTTGCATTTGAATCTTTCCTCAACACAATTTCTTATATTGTCATAAATACTGATAGGACGACGGGAGGGAAGGGGGGGGGGGTACCAAAAATGTTCACCTTTTAAAGTTAATTCTAGCCTCATTTGCGGATCCAGGATTTCATGAGGGTGGGGGGCAAATTGTAATTTGGGATAAGCGGTGGAGGAGGGAGGGGTGTGTGTTATTTTCTTTCGGTCATCAAGAAGGTCAACAAATATCGGCCATAGGGCTAAGGTTCAGTTGGTCAATTTCGTCCATTTCCCCCACTTTTTCCCTCCTTTTTTTTTTTGCTAGGAGGGGGCGCCCGGCCCCCTGGGTCCGCGCCTGAGCATCCTTACACACGTAACCAATTTAGTCAGACTGGAAAGGCTCTCTTGCCTTTTATGTACATGACGATTCATTCGTGATAAAATCATCACTCTCAGTCTTCGTCAGTTGTAACTTAAAATAGGCCTATTTTCTTAACGATGTCTATCCTTTACTAGTAGTCCCTTTGATAGACATTAATTTGATGAAATACAAATGTGTTTTAATATCCTATTAACCAATTATTATATTAATCATAGACAACATTTAAAAACGGATGGATTAATATTTAGGCAGTTTACATTGTAACATAGGAAATCTCTTCGATTTTTAGCATGCAAACAGCAGAACCTCTCTTTAACATCCTTAAACAAAGACTCCCAAATATATTCACATTTTAAAGAACTTGATTTCATTTACGGCCTACGTAATCTGACAAAGTCAACATGGTTGCTGGTAACTCGCAGTATGAATTCAACATTGCTTTCCGCTTGTCAATAGAACGTGGGTGTGAAACTAGACTGATTGTATCAATATTTGATATCAAATACATTCCATATTTCTTCCTAATGTAGTTCCTTTTGACACAATATTTTGTAGCAATTTATGAACCAGGTCAAATATGTATTTAAACTCTTTTAAGATTGTTTCATTAGTGACTTCAAAGCTTGGTCAATATACAGTGCGTATCAATAAAAACGGGACAGTTTTGAAAAGTCTGTCAAAGTTTTGTTTTAAATCATGATGTCTATATTTTTATGTTAATAGATGCTCTGAAGTCTTATCTTTCAAATGCAATTTAAAAAAAAATGAGTTTCGTTCATGCTTGAGTACACACAGAACATTTTTGTCGGGGGCTCAAAAAAAGGCTTGCGCACAAAAGGAAAAATTGAGAATTACAATTATCAGACTTCTTGCTAATCAGCAGTCTTCCTCTAATTTTTTTCTTCATCCTTGCCATCTTTTTTTCGAATTATGATTTGAAATTCATTTACAAAGCTATTTATTTACTTTAATTGTTCTGTTTTTGTTTTCATTTTAATATGTTATCTTTTTACAAAAAAATATTCCTTTAAACTTGTTTTTTTGTCAACCCATAAGAAAGGGGATTTGGTTGGTTGTTTAATTGATTGTTTATTGATTGATTGCTTTGTTTATTTGTTTCGTTTATGCCTGAGCGAACACGGAAAGTTTTTGTCGAAGGTTCAAAAAAAAAAAAAAAAAAAAAATTGATAAATTCAAAGTGTATTATTTATTCTGAATCAGGTACTCCCATTCGGATTGATTGTTACTTTTCACTGATCAATGATTATGTTAGTCTTTTTAATCGATTTCCTACGATTCTTCCAACGATTTAATCAATCATTTGAACAATCTATCAAAAAGTAATCGATCAATCGATCAATCATTCAAAGAAACAAATTAATTAATCAAACGATCAATCGTTCAAAATGGTCAATCTATCAATCCTTCATTCAATCAATCGATCAATTAATAAATAATACCAATCAATCAACCAACTAAATCCCCTTTCTTGGGTGGACAAGATTTTTTATTTAATTTTTTAATTTTAATTTTAATTTCTTTAATTTGAAGGAATATTCAATGTCAAAAGATAACATATTCATATGTGGAAAAAACAAAAACAAAACAAAAACAATTCAAATAAATAAATAGCTTTGTAAAGGAATTTTGATAGCAAAATTCGAAAATAATGGCAAAGATAATGAAACGGTTAAGAGTAAGTCTGCGGATTAGCAAAAAGTCTGATGATCGTATTTCTCATTTTCTTCCATTTTGTGCGCAAGCCTTTTTTTGAGCCCCCGACAAAAACATTCTGTGTGCGCTCAAGCATGAACGAAACTTATCATTTTAAATTGCATTTGAAAGATAAGACTTCAGAGCATCTATTAACATCAAAATATAGACATCATAATTTGAAAAGAACTTTTGACAGACTTTTCAAATCTGTCCCGTTTTTATTGATACACCCTGTATATGAAGCAAAATAACATTTGCGTTTACTGTGTTGCTAAAGGGCCTTCTACACTGGGCGACAAAACAATGTAGGCACCAAAGACGAATCAAATAATAATAATAATAATAATAATAGTAAAAAAGATAAAAGAGTGAACTTTTTTGTTTGTTTCTTTACTTGTCCGATTACTTGTCTTGTCGGAAAATTTAAATTAATAAAAATCCCCAAATTGCTGATGAGAGGGCGCAAAAGTGTTGGCTCGACGGATACAATTTCCTTATAAAAGCAACAAAAAGACGACAGATATAATTCTCTCGTAAATCATACAGTGTGTCCCACAAAAAATGCTAATGGCACTTTAGATGGGTATAACATTAAAATTACAAAACTATATTGTTTATAACTCTACATCCGTAAACTACCATTCGTTTTGTACAACTGAAATTTTATGTGATATGGTCCAATAATCTAAAAGATATGAGCATTTTGTCATTACACATCGGGAAACCTCTCCATCCAAATTTGTATTGAGTAGTACCGGATGTGTCAAATAAAAGAAACCCAAGTTTGATCCTTAATACTTTGAAAAATATTTTAGTAGTATTTATGAAATTCATATCACTGTAATGTGCAACTCATTACCATTCGAATGATATGTCCCTCAGCTCACCAATATTACGCATCGCTGAACCTCATTGTTCTGAAAAAGTCTTGCAAAATTGTGAATGCTTTACTTTCACGCTCATTGATGATCAAAGTTGGGTTTCCTCTTAGTATTTTGAATGACGCATCTCAAGGAGCACGAAAGTGAACACTCACAATTTGGCAAGAGTTTTTCAGAACAATGGGGTTCAGCGATGCGTGGTATTGGTGAGCTGAGAGACATATCATTACAATGGAAATGAGTTGCACTTTACAGTGATATATACTTCATAATCACTACTGAAATATTTTTGCAAATTATTAATGATCAAACTTGTGTTTCTTTTATTCGATATACCCGGTACTACTGAATACAAAACTTGGAGGGAGAGGTTTCCTGATGTGTGATGAAAGAAAATGCTCATATCTTTGTGATTATCGGACCATATCACATAAAATTTCATCCATTTGCAGAAAATGAATGGCAGTTTACGGGTGTAGAGTTATGATTAATATAGTATTGTAATTTTAATATTATACCCATCTAAAGTACCATTAGCATTTTTTGTGGGACACACTGTATGTTTGTTGGACACATATGGGACAAGACTATCAACTAACACCGGAAAACAATTCATTAAATCCCATATTACAATGATAAAATTGAGAAGGTCATAGTAGAATAAGTTTGTACGCTCTGTGTCCTGTAACATAGAAGATACGCGCAATCTTACGATAGATATCAATCATAAGTCTATAGCAAACCGTGTACTAAGAGTTACAATAGATCGTAAGATTGATTGTATCTATTTTATGTTACAGAGCACTGGTTTCAGACTATAAGAAGGAGCGTATAGCGACCGAGGGAAGAAAACTGGTTATTCTTTCTCTCTCTTTTTTTTGTTTAAAGTAAACATCTTTCGTTTATAATGTTTGCAGCTATAAAATGAATGATGTTAAAGTAAATTCCATCTGTAACTTTGTGAAGTAAATGAGATTGAAATCAATCTCTCAAGAGATTTGTCCATAATAGGCCCATGAAAGAAAAGAGTGAGAGAATTAAAGATTGACATTCTTTTATTTTATTTGTTTCTCTATGTTTTCCTTTTGTTTTTCAAGATAATACCAAGCAGTCGAAACGATGTGACATCTCTGATTAAAATAATCCAAAGAAATCGCTTTTGTGAACTTAATCCCCATCTTCCATGATGTCGTATTGGCGTGGAGAAATGCCTACGACAGGGACATCAATCGACCCTTCATCAATAAGGTCCCACCTCCCGAAGACTGAGCGCGTCCAACTGGTGAACGAGGGCGAGCAACGATCTCGCCTCCTCAACGTTTATACCTACACACTGGAACAGCTCCTTCAAGAACAGGAATCACAGGACGAAAGGCGGGAAAAGCACAGGACGAAAGTCGCTGGCAAGAGAGTGGAAAATTGTGATAGATACAGCGCAGACGATTCGAATGATAGGGCGTGTGGGGGGTATTTTTCGCGATGTATTCAAAAGTGTAACGAGACGTTAGCACCTTATAAACTTCTTTACGTGTTTATCCGGGGAGGTGAGGCTTGTTTGACAATGTATATCTCCTTCTATGCCCTGCAGGTTGGTGTCAATCCTGTACAATTAGCTTTCATCTATGCTTTACCTCGTTTTATCTCAAGTCTATCAACGCCCTTATGTGGCTACATCGCTGATAAGTTCCGCTGTCGGAAAGAGATGCTCCTCTTTGCGCTGTGTCTTTGGGTCCTTTTCTCCCTCGCTGTCAATTTCATCCCAGCACCACAACTCACCACATGCAAGCTTGCCAGAACTCAGTTCCAAAGCATAATCGCGAAATTGAATATAACTTCAAGGACGCGAATGATGTCATCATCAATAGGCATGTCGTCCGCGCCATCATTCGCCGTGTACTCGCACGTATCAACTGGTTTGGTGAGGAACTACCACGAAAGTAACGCTGTGTGTATGATCTCGGATAATGTCACTGCTGTGTCGAGTAACCCATCTTGGTTAAGCATCCTTCACATAGTGAATACTCCTTGGACAAAGAAGACTGAGGAATGCTACCCTGGTGGAAGGTTCTGGGGAGCCAACCACGTGGCTGGAGGTATTGACGTAGATGGTAAGTAAGAAATTGTTAAATGGGCTGTCCAGGTGCGGATTCAGCATCAGCACTTCCAATGTATTTGGTCGGCCCAATTGCCTAAGGACAATAGCGGCTCAATTATGCTTGTACATGGGACGATGCTTTGCTTTTTACTACTCTTGCTGAATCCGCTTCTGCTGTCTCACAGGAGGCGATCGTTGTGGCGACAACCTACGAACTGGCTGTCGCCATGAGGAGCAGGTCCAATCGCCTATTAGTTTG
Source organism: Paracentrotus lividus (assembly GCA_940671915.1). Lineage (NCBI taxonomy): Eukaryota > Metazoa > Echinodermata > Echinoidea > Camarodonta > Echinidae > Paracentrotus > Paracentrotus lividus. The sequence continues at coordinate 22,600,099 of CALNVZ010000649.1, forward strand.
TGAGTTAAATATCATAAGTATTGCCCAAGCTAGGACAAACACACCTACATAATTATCTTTAAGCATGTTGCATTTCTTTCCGTTGGATATACATATAAATTTATATACGAATTTGAATTTTAAGTTCAAACTAGGACAATTAAGAATTAGAACTATGAAACACATTGCTTAGAAGACTTAAGTATTTTGATCATGACAATTCAAATTGAATTTAGAAAGTTACTTTTAATTCGTGATTTTGAATATATGTAATAGGTTCATATCTACCATTGATGTTCACGACGGTATTATAATGGTAAATTATCACTTGGTCTAAACTGACTTTGACTAATGCCTGTTTAGTCTCATCCCATATCGTGTAATTCCATTTCGTCTACAACCATTTTTTAAAGTTACCTTTTGGACTAATTAACACTTCGCCTATGTACCATTTTGTTTAATGTTCATTTCGTCTAATGTCTAATACCACTCGTCCAATTTCTATAAAAAACCGTAATAGACCAAAGATTCATTTCGGAATTAAAGGAAAATGCAATTAGACCAATTGGCTATTAGATAAATTGGTAATAAGACCAAGCGGTCATTTATAGACCAAGTGATAATTAGACCACGTATATATTAGACCAAGGGGGAATTACACAACTTTTTTTGCGGACCAAATGGGTTTAGCCCGTGTGATATTAAACCTGTAGAGAACTAGGGAGCGTTTCACGAAAGACTTACCGGATATTTTATCTTACAAGTCCTGTTAAATCCAACAGTTACAATTAGAAACAATGCTTCTCAGCCAATCCAAATCAAGTAAAGATGTCTGATCTGACAACATGCCAGACGGGAAATGTTGATGAAAAAAAAAACCCTGGATCAACTGCTGTTAGACCAAGTGGATATAAACCATAAACCATGTTAAGGGGAAGAGCTCAATACGAAAGGGGTTCAGTGGGGAAGTTTTCACTAGCGCATTTCATATTGTGCCTTTCCCCACCGATCACCGCCTTTCCCTGATCATTGCCGTTCAAGCTCATCGGGCAAAGAGCTCAATTATTATGAAAGGGATTCGTTAGTCAGTTGAACAGGAAACGCGTGCAAATATACTCACCAGTCAATGGCAACAATCTCCTCTAATCATGCCTGTATTATTTACATGTAAACAGGTCTTATTGACTGTAAAGTTTGCCAACCCTAAAAATCGTGTACCAAATGTGTTTGCTCAGTGATGTTTGAGTAGTGTAGTCATCATCGTTATAATGAATGACATTATTATCACCATGATCACTACAATTGTATCCGTCATGCTCTCCGGGGCAATGGCGGGAATGAATTCTCACAGAACATTATTTCTTGAATGTTATTATTGTAGTCATAATCTATACAACTATATGTTAGTAATTATACAACACTAAACAACTCGAAACCGATTACCTATTTTTACGGGATAATAATAACTTAACTGTTCATGTTATAATAGAATGAAATTCCAATATTAGTAGAGTAAGAGAGCACATATACTTTTGTCTTTAATGAGACCCAGATTTTGTCCTATAAAGTCAGACAATAGGGTTAAGATAGAGCAATCGTGTTTATCCTCTGTTATGCAGGACCCAGTTCGACCTACTCGGGATGGATCTTCGAGCAGGAGAGTCTTGCATCCTCGTTCTTTGCTATCTTTGCTCTGGTGACTGTGGCTCATGTGATGCTTGGACCTACCATATCCTTGACCGATACATCAACACTCTATACCTTAGGACCGAAAAGGAGTCATGAGTACGGGTGGCAGGCCGCCTTTGGGAAAGCATCCTTTGCGATCTAGTAAGTACAGGTGGTATTTCATCTGAGGAGACGTCTCCGAGACGTTTCCGAGACAGCTTCGAGACTTTTCAGAGACTTTTCAGAGACGTTTCTGAGACGTTTCTGAGACGTTTTTGAGACGGAACAAAAATCTCATAAATATAAATGTTACATTTTGTCGCGACTCAGGAGACGTCGCTCAGTCTCCGAGACGTCTCCTCCTAGTCTCAAATTCGTCTCAAACTAGCATCAAACTCGTCTCATGGCAAGTAAGAAACCACCATTGGCTTTGTGCTCCAGATAGGGGTATCGCCAATGAAAAAAAAATGAATATAAGAACTACCCAAGTCCATGTAAATTAATCTCCAGAAAATCAAGAAAATCTGTGTTTCCAGTGGAGATTTTGGACAGATTTTCAATCATGTCATGTGCTTTGGGGAGGAATTCAGGGCTGTAAATAATATACAATTAGGGCTCACGTTCAAGCAACAATTTCCAATGCTCATATGAACTACCTTCCTTCTATCTCAAGATGTTCCTTTCGATCCTCTTTTCCGATATATACCATGATTTAAATAATATTAATATTGTATTGTCTTCAATAATGTATTCACTTTGTACACTCTGTGAATTTTAGGTATTAAGCTGCCATGCGGTTTGGACAAGAAATGACTTTAAGCGTTTTATATTCAGGTCTTCAAATGTAAATCCAAACCAGAACGGTGTGTACTATATGCGATTTCAATATTGTATTTGGGTCACCGCAATGGTCATTCGATCTCGATGTCGGTTTGCTCTATATGGTCAAACTAGGGCGATTTCTGATGCCGTGGTCACTATACTTCGTGCGTGCATGCATCGCGTGTCCACCAACAGCTAGACCGACTCCTGCCATGCCTGCAACTCCTTGCGTTTCTATATGGCTGACTCCTGCCTGTCTGAAATGGGGCCCCGAGAAGATAAACTTCGTTGAGGTCGTGATTATCCAACAAAATAATGCATGTGTGAAAGAATCACTTACTTCTGGAGAAATTTGCATTAAATTTGTCTGAATAAATTATAGTCTTTCCACCTTCTTTCTTTGGGGAACAGTATTAACCTATAAACTCTTTTGGGAGAAATGTAACAGCTTTATTATTTCTTTCACTGATAATCACCACCACCCAAAATTAAATTTTTGGGCCGCTTTTTCTTTTAGATTCCCCTTTACTTGTTTTATCTTTAAAAAAAAAAGGTTCGGGTCTGGCATCCTCTGCTCTCAGGAATAACAAAAGAACATGATATTTTCTTTCAGGAGAAAATAATTGATAGACAGCTCAGTGTTTGTGAATGATATAACAATATACAGAAAAGCTTGTAAAATAAAAAATGCACAGCGCATTTCAGGGAGGGTACTGTCTGTCATAATTGTTGAATGACTTCGAATATCATATTGAAGTATGGATCAGCACATGGACTGCTGTAAAAACATGATCTGGTTATAATTGACATGTACTCCTCTGGATGCTGAAACGTTATTTTCATCACGAAAGAACTTAACGCATGATTTTCAGCTTGTTATGATTCGTTTTTTCTTCGAAAACCTTTCAAAATGGTGTAAAGTCTGCGATCATTTGTTTTTTGGAAGGGGAATAGTTTATTATAAATTTGTGGAGCTTTCTTGCTGATGCTTATTTAATTCGTTAGGATTCGGATGTATGGATCGACATTAATTCAGCCAAACCAGTGTTTGCCAGTTCATGCTAATTCACTGCTGAATATACAAAATTTTAGGTTTAAACTGAAAGCTTTGAAATATGTCAGCGGCATGACTGCTCCTCGTGATATTTCTCATCGTTTCTAGTTTTGTGAATTGTTCAAGATATCAATATCCAAGTATTATCTAATTTCATATTTAGAGGAATATGGTTTATCTAGTGTCATTGGGGTCGTGAAATGTTGATATATTTTAATCTACAATAAATATGTTCATATATGTTACTTTCTTTTTCAGCATTATTGTAATAACAATCATCCTTCACATGGCGTCTTCCACGTGGTCGAGGTGCGGTGTCGAAATAAATGTCGAAGATTACCGAACAGCCTTCGTAATCTTCCTTGGGAGTCGTCGGGACCACGAGTTGCGCAATTACAGTACTCTCCTTTTCCGATGACATATATTTCGTTTACAGAAGAAGAAGTATTATCTGTCTATTTATATAGGCCTGATTTTATATTGATTATACTAATTTCAATTTTGTTGACCTATTTTACTGTTCAAGTAACTATGTCCACTATATTACTTCTCTTTTCAGCATCATTGTAATAACAATTATTCTACACATGGCGTCTTCTACCTGGTCAAGATGTGGTGTTGAAATCAATGTCGAAGATTACCGAATAGCCTTCGTTATCTTCCTCGGAACAACAAGTTGCGCAATCGCTCTCCTCTTCGCCTATTGCATCAATATGAAGGTATATGACCCGGTTTATATCCTCTTGGTTTAACAGAAATTTGTCTAATTGTCTGTGATACTACATAGGCTAAACCCATCATTATTGGGCTACTAACAGTTTGGTCTAACTTTCCCTTGGTCTAATAATACTTGGTCTAACTCTCATTTGGTCTAAAGTTCACTTGGTCTAATTGCCGAGTCGTCTAATAACCAAAGGGTCTAATTGCATTTTTGTCTATTGCCCAAAATGAATATTTGGTCTAGTTTGTTACTGGAATTGACCAAGTGGTGATAGACCAAGTGGACATAAAACGGACTTGTTACTTACACGAAATGAGGATAGACGAAATGCTAAATAGGCGAAGTGGTACATTGACCAAAAGGTAATTAGACAAAATGGTTATAAACGAAATGGAAGTAGACCATGTGGGATGTGACCAAATGAGTATTAGTCAAAGTGTGTTTGGACCAATTGGCAATGATGATTGATTCCTTGGGGATGGGAAAAGTCTAAATTTATAAGGGTCCCGTGTTGTGAAAATATATATCGTTATTACAGTATGACATCTGCCAATGTATATGTACGTTGGTTTTAGAAGTTTCTGTAACTGGTCACATACTTCCTTTCTGTACTTCTCGTTCTATGTCGTACGTTATTATTTTATTCAGTTTCTTATATTTTGATACAGTTTGACAACCCAAATGAGTCCAATATCTACAACCTGAGAAAGATCTTTTGTCGTATCAATCATGCTGCTCTGCTTCCTATCCTGTTCTATTTGGCGGCAAGTGAGGGAGCTATATCTGTATTTCTTCCTTTTCATCTCACGAATCTTGGTAAGTTGTCGTAGGAGCAAAGGATTTGAGGTGGCTGTGTGGATTTATTTATTTATTTTCATTTTCATTTTTTTTTTTTGGGGGGGATGTTTAGAGTATAGCGACCTAGCTGAAATAAAGCAAACTTGAAAACCTATTTTTGTTTTGGTTTAATCCTGCGCACTTACTGAGAACGGGATAAATAAATCATGGGAGCACAAACATTTGTAACTAAAAATACAAGCAAATTGCATTTACCTAAACACCGATTTGATGATTGCTAAACGTTGGAAAATAAATCATCAGTTCTTGACGTCAAAATGATGCTGGGTATTTTTCATTAAAAAATTGTAACAAACTTATGTAACTTATGAAACTTATGTATGTGATTCGAAACGGATATCATTCTTTTCCTATCATTATTGTTTAAATTATGGAACTTATCTTTGAAAAGTTTCGTTGTTTTGTCGTTTTGATTTCATCAAGAAGAGTTATGAACTGTTATGCGAAGCATCAATATGAAAATACTTGATTTCCATTATTTAAGCCTGCGATTATTTCATTAAGTAAAACGTGTCGTGCGTTTTTTATTTTCTTGACAGGGAGTGCTAGCTACCTGGTAAAGTCTGCCCGCATCGTGAGTGGTGTCTCTGAACTGTTCCTAGCCTTTCACCTAGGCCAACTCATCAAGTCCAGAGGCCATATCTTTCTGCTGTCCTGTGGTGCTATAGGTTATCTTATCTGTTTCCTAGCCTACGCTCTCATCACATCACCCTACGGGATACTGCCTGTTCAGGTCATACATGGTAGGTCTACAGTAGGTGATCCAGCAAGACTCGTAACAAAGTAATGTATCGACCCATACAAGCATAATGGAGTCGCATTGTCCCTAGATAATTAGGCCGACCAAATGCTTTGAAAGCGGTGATGTTGCATCCGCGGCTGGGTCTACAACAGGCATTTGTTCATCAAATACTAATGATTTAACTTTTATCGGTTGGGGATGATCATCTAATAAAATGTTCATATTGTCTTTAAATGGGCAAGCTTTCGTCACACGACTATGGACTTTCTAGTAAAGAAATGTCTATGTATGGATAACGAAAATACACCTTTAAATAGGGTCTCTGGATATTTTTGATTGAACACAGAAAACTATCATAGGTTGGAGATGATCAGCTAATAAAATATTCAGGCTACAACCAACCTATTTCTTTAAAGTGGGAAGCTTTCGTCAAACTACTGTGGATTTTAATCAGGGGGGTGTTTCATGAAAGGACTTGTCGGACGTTTTATCCGACAAACTGTTATAAGCTACTGAAATGCTTGCATCTGATTGGCTGAGAGCAAATTTGTCGGATAAAATATCCGACAAGTCCTTTGATGAAATGCCCCCCTGGTAAAGAAAGGTGAAAGAATGACTTTATGGATAAAGAGGAATTCGCCTTTAAATAGGGTCTCTAAATATTCATTGTCACCTGTCTTTAGTCCAGTGACAGCAGGCAACACAGAGCAACGTGTTGACTGATCGTCACTTGGCTTGAGAAAATCCAAAGTAGTGTGATGAAAGCTTCTTAAAAGAACAGGTTGTTAATAGCATGAACATTATATTAATTGACTATTTTATTCAAGTTACAAGTTATCAATAAAATAAATCCAAATAAGAGAACTGCTGAAACTGCTTATCTCATAATGGAGTCAGAGCTAATGGTGTAAAATGAAGTCAAAAGGAGCCTGAGCTTTCGATCCTAGTAAAATCTTCGTCAGAGACAAAATGACACAGAAAAGTAGGGAACAAACATGGACATAGAGAAAGACAGAAAAAAAAGCTTTACCTGGATGGCAAACCTGGAGGAAGAGAACAAAGGGAACAAAAAGGGGGATGTGAAAGGTGCGAAGAAGCCAGCCAATCAAAAAGCAAGAGGAGGTGTGATCAAACAGCAAACTGGAACAAAAGAGAGATGATTAGCTGGGAGAGGGAGGTGAGAGTAAACAAAGAAGGGATTAGAGTAGAGGCTAAGGAGCTGAAAAGAGTGAAAGAAAAAGTGAAAAGAGAAAAAGCCAAGGAAAAGAACACCTAGTAGACCTGTGTGTAATAAACCTACAAGAAGAATAAAATAAATTTTATGATTTTGTTGATAAACTGCTTGACTCGGTGTTATATTATTGTTTGTGATAAGCTCACGTTAGATGAGGGCAGTCGTTATGATGCCTTTAAAGGACATTTATCAAGTCCGTCATATTTGACTTTTTGGGGGACCCCGTTGATAATAAGCTCCAGAGCGTTCGTGGGTCATCCCGTCAAGCCAATTTGTGAATGCTGTTTATAATTATCAAATCAAATCAAAAGACTGGAGGACCAACTTGGTCTACAAGTATTTATCTCAGCCAGGCAAAACAATTTATCAAATCGTTCCTATTTATCCGTCTCTAATTATTTTATTTTCATATAGGAATGTCTCATGCTCTGACGTGGAATGTGTTGGTCTCTCGGTTGAGTGGAGAGGTCGATCCTGAGAACTTAGCCACACTTCAGGGATGCCTGACCGGTATCTATCTGAGTGGTCTCGGTGTCGGAGCAGTGGTTACTGGTGTTGGAGTGACACGACTCGGTGCTCCCATCACGTTCTTCTGTCTAGCCTTTGCTTGCCTTATCGTGGGTATCCTCATGGGTATAGGATCTATGGTGAGTGGAATACTTTCTCGTTAAAGATTATCTAGTTCTATCTATCTAGTTTTATCATTCTCTCTCTCTCCCTCCCCCTCTCCCTCTCCTTTCCCCCTCTCCCTCTCCTTTCCCCTCTCTGTCTCTCCTCCCCCCTCTCTGTCTGTCTGTCTCTCTCAAGTTCAAGATCTCTCTTTCACTCTATCTCTCTCTCTTTCTCAAATGTGGAAAATCAGTGTACAGTCTTCACCTTCGACGTTAATGTAAATAATTATTGTGATCTTGTCTGCAGTGGTAGTGTACAATCCCTGCTTTCTACCATGTCTACTGTGTTTATAATATGTTTTCTATTTGTCTAATCTTTATTTTTAGAGTTCAAAGGAGAGAGTAAAACGGACAAAATCCATTCGATACAACCCTCTTCCAGAGTCGGATGAATCAGATACAAGCAGCTGAACAGAAGAAGATACTTCATCTAAAGGCCACCACACACCTTACGACTTACGACTTGCGACTGACCGACTTAGGATCTGAAATAACTAAGCGCATTGCAAAGTATACGCGCTTATTTATTTCAGATCCAAAGTCGGTCAGTCGCAAGTCGTAACTCGTATGGTGTGCGGTGGCCTTTAGTCTACAAGTGACGTAAAGCCAGGAGTCAACTCCAATCTTAATTCATCATCTTATTCCCCTGTGTCGAGAGAGGGATAAGACGCTGGAACCGCTCTCAGGAACTAGTAAAAAGTTAAATGGTGAAATAGAAACGAGTCATTTAAATATTACCATGAAAGTTAGTTCCATGCTATTATAATTAGCATGTGCCTACTCATGCTGCAATATTAAGATTAAAAACAAAACTGCCATCCCAAATGATAATCTGAAAATTCCGTCGGCTCTCCTCCTTACCGTGCCTGGCGTCCCCTCTGTTTCCAAATCCTGGACCCACCACTGTAGGCCGCATGCTTATAAATAGATCTAGTCTATGAAAGATTGCACCACATACCCGTACCAACGATGACGTCATTGTTAAAAAAATATTATAAAATCAATGATATGTATTTAAACAGATTTTTCAATTGTACATTGAAAGGGATCATCAATGGTCCAGATGAGTCCATTAAGAGATCAGAAGTTGGTCCCAGTGGGATTTTGGCAGAACTTTATTAGTTGCTCAAGGTACTTCCAAAGTGTTGCCAATTTAAGTATATTTAGTGTATTGTTTTACTTCCGCCACTTTAACAGAAAAAAAAATCAGAAAAACCTCCCTTCATACTTTCACAAGATTAAGAAAAATATATGACCAAGTAAAGCCCAAAGTTTGACGAATGTCATTATAAACACTTATTTTTAATGATTTTGTTAAATCTCATTTTTAACACACAGGTCTATTGAGGTCTATTTATAGGCGTGCACTATGTACATGATGTACCATTACAACACGAATAGACATGTAATTGAAGATGCTAGTACTAGATGTTCGTATGTTACATTTTAGACCTCTGTTACATTTATGTAACAATGTGTCGTGTTCATCCAAGCGTAAAGACATACCACACAAAAATGGTACCAAAAGATGCGGGATGAGTTACTCTTTCGGAATATGTAAAATAAGTGAAGATGCTCGTACTAGATGTTCGTATGTTACATTTTAACCCTCTGTTTCTCAAAACTGATTTAATGTTACATAGGAACATCTAGTACTAGCATCGTCAATTGTAGATCAAGTGAAAACGTTACAGTGAACGCCTTCAGTGGGAATATATTACAAGTATATTAAGTCATACAATTACTTTGGGGTTACCTGAAACAATTTATTTTTTTATTCATGATGATATGTAATCAGTATTATTGGTGGTCATTGTCAATTTTACTTAAGTCTAAGTTGGTCTTATATCAAATCATTCAGACTAGCTGACAGTGTAACATTCATTTCAATTATCTATCATTTGGTGGTCTCGTTTTCTGAATCATATAATGACTATTCCTATTATGGGCTGTAATAATTGTGAGGGTAGTTTGGGTTTATAGTGAATTGAATATGAGGTTTTATGTCACTGCAAATTATAGTTTATCATTTCGTTAGTAGATCGACGCTGCTGTTTGTTAAAACAAAGGTCTCGGGATTTGATGCATCAAACAGTCTGGGATTTGGTTTGTTTTTATAAAAATATTTATTCAGTACTCATCTATTATTTAAGATTAAATTATACAAATAAATGTAATAATGACTCTCTGTGTATTACTCCAAACATGGACCAAACTACTGGTAAAATCCACGATTTCAATTTACCTTGGATGGGGATCAAGGCGAAAGAGCAAAGCATGGAAATGGAAAGAGAGAGAGAGAGAGAACGAGATAGAGAGATACCTGTAAATTAGAAAGTATGGAGGAAGGAAACAAGGAAGGGTGAGATGGAGAGAGAGAGAGAGAGAGAGAGAGAGAGAGAGAGAGAGAGAAAGAGAGGGGGGGGGAGGGAGGGAGGGAGAGAGAGAGAGGGAAAGATGGGTATAGAATATTGAGAGTAAAGAAATACAAGTGATAATCATACTTTCAAAAAATACTTCTAATAATAATAGTAATAACATATTGAATATTTAAAGCGCCTTTTCATTAGATACAAAGCGCATAAGCAAAGAATAGCATGAACATACGGTACAATGAAATACATTCAAAATAAACAAGGCTTAAAAAGACACATAAATAAACATTTGAAAAGGTGGGTTTTCTTGAAGGACGTGAGAGTTTGACAATTCTTCAATAAAAAAATACCGATATTGATTTTGCATAATGAAATTGAATCTTTAAGTATGAAATACAAAGTCAATAATATATACAAAGGGCATTAATTTTGTAACCGCCCAAGGAAATTCAACCTGTTGTTAACTACTGTAATTGTGAAAAAAGTAACGATTAGGTGGTTTTGAATTAACAAAGCATTTTAATTTGTAATTCGTTTGTTAATCATGTTAAAATGTGCAAACAATGAGATGTCGGCTTTACAAAAATGTAAGACAAAAATAGTTAATAACCTGGACAAGGTATTCTTGTGTATGATTTGCGATTGTCAATTCTCTCCTCATTTGTGAAATAGATAGCGTGGGTGTGGATGCGGGTGTATGTGTGTCTGTCAAATGAGAGAGAAAGGTGAGGGGTGAGGATGTGGAAGTAAATGCGTCTGTCGTGGGGTGATCATGGATGTGAGAGAGGTGGTGTGGGTGAGGGTGTGGGTGTAAGTGTGTCTGTCGTAGGAGGATCCTGGATGTGAGAAAGGTGGTGTGAGTGTGGGTGTGGGTGTAAGTGTGTCTGTCGTAGGAGGATCCTGGATGTGAGAAAGGTGGTGTGAGTGTGGGTGTGGGTGTAAGTGTGTCTGTTCATAGGAGGATCCTGGATGTGAAGAAGGTGGTTGTGAGTGTGGGGTTGGTGTTAGTGGTCTTTCATTGTGTGGTCATGGATGAGAGGAGAGGTGGTGTGGTGAGGGTGTAAGTGTTCTGTCGTTAGGTTGATCCTGGATGTGAGAAAGGTGGTTGAGTGTGGGTGTGGGTGTTAGGTGTGTTGTCAAGGGTGATCATGGATAGAGAGAGGTGGTGTGTGGTGAGGGTGTGGGTGGTGAATGTGTCTTTCGTAGGGCGACCTTGGTATAGAGAGAGAGGACTGTGTGGGTGAGGGTGTGGTGTAATGTGTCTGTCGCGTAGGATGACCCTGGATGATGAGAGAGTGTTGTGGGTGAGGGTGTGGGTAAAGTGTGCCGTATAGGGTGATCCTGGATGAGAGAGAGAGATGGTGTGGTGAGCGTGGGGTGTGGATGTGTCTTTCGGGCGACTTGGATGAAGAGGTGGTGTGGGTGAGGGTGTGGGTGTAGGTGTCTGTCATAGGGGTGATCATGGATGAGAGAGAGGTGGTGTGGGTGAGGGTGTGGGTGTGAATGTGTCTTTCGTAGGGGACCTTGGGATGAGAGAGAGGTGTGTGGGTGAGGGTGTGGGTGTAAGTGTGCTGTTCATAGGTTAATCCTGGATGAGAGAGAGAGATGGTTTGGGTGAGGGGTGTGGGTGTGGATGTGCTTTCAGTAGGGCGACCTTGGATGGAGAGAGGTGGTGTGGGTGAGGATGAGATGTTAGGTGTGTCTGTCGTAGGATGACCCTGGATATTGAGAGAGGTGGTGTGGGTGAGGGTGTGGGTGTAAGTGTGTCTGTCGTAGGGTGATCGTGGATGTGAAAGAGATGTGGTGTGGGAGAGGGTGTAGTTGTGAGTGTTATCTTTCGTTGGATGACCCTGGATATGAGAGAGGTGGTGTGGGTGTGGGTGTGGGTGTGGGTGAGGGTGTGTATGTCAGCGTGTCTCTCATAGGGTGATCTTGATTGAGATAGAGGTGGTGTGGGTGTGGGTTGGGTGTAAGTGTGTCTGTCATAGGGTGATCTTGTTTGAGATAGAGGTGGTGTGGGTGTGGGTTGGGTGTAAGTGTGTCTGTCATAGGGTGATCTTGGATGAGAGGTGGTGTGCGTGAGGTTGTGGTACTAAGCGTGTCTGTAGTAGGGTGATCGTGGATGTGAGAGAGGGAGAGAGGGGTGGTGTGGGTGAGTGGGTGTTGGTATGTTTGTCACAGGGTGATCCTGGATGTGAGAGAGGTGTTGTGGATGAGGGTGCTGGCAAAATGGCAAATACGAATGTACGATAATAATAACAATAGTTACATTTATATAGCGCTTAGTACATACAGTATATCCACCTTGGTGTTTCTAAGCGCTTATAGTGTAAACTAATTATTACCCGGCTTAGCTAGGCTAAGCAGAATAGCATCTTGCCGAAGGATGCTAGTGAAATGGAAGGGATTCGAACCGCGTACCTTGTTATCGTCAGTCCGCTGACTTATCCACTAGACCACACCACTTCTACATTTGCACGACTAACGTAATTCCCGTAAAAAAAAATTGGTTCCAACACCAGACTTGACAAATATGTAAATAATCCCTAGACTAAGATTCAGTTTAAACATGGATCAATCGTCTTCATGAAGATGAAAGACTGAATAGATACAGCCTCTCAGATGTACAGAACGCAATGTCTCCCGATAAGCTTTCTTGAAGAGCAAACCAGACAGCTGTCTTGGGCACACGGATTTGCCTTTCGCCTATGATTGTATCAAGGTAATCTAGATCTTGGCTGTAATGATCGACTGAGAGAAGGCCTTTACCAAGATTAACACGTGCAACAAGAATTGAGTCATCAGGACGCAATGCGGGAAAGATTCTTTCTAGAGCCTTATTATTGACTTGCCTCTTTATACGTCCACATTCGTCGATCAGGCTCACATGTTGCCCACCGCTGCCAATCACCAGCATCTTCCTTGTCTTCATGGCAAAGATGTCCTCTGGTTTTGCAGTTCGGCAAGATATTGTTCTTAATGGCTTTCCGCCAGTTGTGGGAAACACCTCGATCTTCCTATCTCGAATGTGATTGACGTAGACGTTGTCATCGCCGTCTACTGTGACATTACCACAAATGCCTTTCTTAAGGAAAGTCTACATAGTTAGGTTAGCGTTGAATTTCACGTCCAACGTGTCCTCGTTATCGGTGAACATCATCACTTTGTTGCATCTTGTTCTTGCGACATAGTACCCCTTGCTGGTGAATGCCAAACCTGAGACATCTGATATCTGAGGGATGACTGACTTTCTCTCGTCGCTTCTGGAGTAAATGATGATCCCGGTGCGCTTGTGCCCGACGGCGATGTTGCCGTCTGGTGTTGCTGTCAAACACTGCATTGGACTTTCTGCAGGAAGCTTTATGTCTTGGGTAAGTGTCCATGTATTTCTTTCAGCCGTGTCAATCGGAGCATCGAGTACTGGGTTGATGGCCTCATAGTCATGATAGTCATCCGATGAGCTGGCAGTGGGTTTACAGGTGATCTTACCTAAGAGAAGTTTATTTACATCTGGAGTGAACTCAATTCGTGTCGTTGCTGTTGTGATATCAGCTAATTGCCTCTGAAACTCCAGCTCATCAACTTCAAGTGCCACCAAACCCTGTAGACGACTGGTCAAGTAAGCCCGTATGGCAACTGTGTCAACCCCGAATCTGGAAGAAGAACTTTTCTTCAACAACTCTCTCGAACTTTCCAATTGGGTTACTCTCTTTTCATCTACATTTTTTATTTCTTTGCACTTTTCATTGTTTTTTTGTTTATAATCTTCACTTTGTTTGATAAGGGTGTTCTTTCGGTCTTTAACCTCATTTATGATGATTCCAGCAGCTTCCTGCACTGCTCCGGTGACATTATTCATGTGGTTCGAAGCTTTGCTCCCAGCGCTAATCACGGAATTTATTCGACATTTTGAGTCTCCTAGTGTTACTTCGGTTTCCTCCTGAAGAGACTTTGTTTTTTCTTGTGATATTTCCTGATACCGTGAGAGTTCCTGAACGTCATGTCCACTGTGAACCACTGTCTTACATTCTTCGCATATTGCCTTCTTGCAGGTGATGCACACAAGGGTGCAGAAATGCCCCCCTTCGTCACCACTGTGATTCTTACAAGGAATCTTGGTATCCAGAACAACACTACCTGCTCTGATTTCATCAACAGAGTAAGTACGGTGTATGCGCGTCGTCTTTAAAGCATCGTGGTTACGATGACACTGGCTACACATGAACAGATTGCATTTTTGACAGTATATTTTCGCTGTATTGTTCCTGCTCACATCACAATTGGTGCACAATTGACGCAAATTTGAAACGTCGGAGATCTTTCTTTGAAGTTTAACGTCTATATCCAGACAAGATAAACTACCTGGGTTCACAACAGAAGTGGAATGTTCACAAACCGGGCATGTTACTATGCTTAATGTATTATCAGTCAACAGAAGTAGCATCAAACATTTTTCACAGTATGTATGATGACAAAGAAGTTTTTTAGGCTTTTGTTCCAGACGTTTTGAGCAGATGAGGCATGAGATACCTCTTAGGTTCGCAAAGTCCCGTAGTGACATGGCTGAAAAAAAAGAAGAGAAAACAGTGTCCGAATTGGTATTAAAAAAAAACAACAACAAAAAACAAACAAACTTTTACGAGCGTTTCGACCAAATTTGAAAATCTGCTAAAATGTTTTCATATTATATATAGTTACTTATGCAGCAGTCACACAGACTTACGTTGAGTTACGTCCAGTTGCGTCCAAAATTTATTTTCTTTTCTGCGGATCCCCACGGATGCCTTCCCGTCATAATCATCAGTGAAAAATAGTGATAATTTCGTTCATCAATTGAAACAAATATATACACAAGAAATGATAGAAGAGAAGATGAAATACGGATAAAACAACAGAAACGTTACTAAACGTAAGTGTCTGTGTGAATGTAGCATAAAGGCAAGTGACCAATGAGTCTGTGCAATGTGTACGTTGTCAAATCCAGGTGCGTATAAAGATGTGCGTCTCTCTTTTTATTTTTAGAAACCAAATACTGCACGAACATGTTAATATCAGAATTCCTAGCTTCTGTGTAAAATTGCCTCAAATGAAGTTAATTTTCCCCATTACAAGTTGTTCCCTCTTTTTTCCAAGTACATATTTAAATGAAATGATAATAAAAAAATAAAAAAATAAATAAAAAAATAAGATGAAAATAAATCCAATTCTATAAATCAATTAGCAGTAAACATATTGAGCCTACTTACTGTCTAATAAACCGGTAGGCCTATATCATGCACGCAGGCGGTGTACCTCAAGTGAAATGTTGCTGTGTATTGCACACAACCCCTCGGAGAAAATGAATATGGTTGGCAATCAGGACATATTCTAATTACAATAAAGAGAACTAGCTGTCGAAATTTTTGTCCTCTCATGTATTCCGCTCTAATGCACCGATGTTTGCTTTCATTTTTGACAATGAAAATTGGGTGTGTGGGAGTCTTTTAATAAAAATAATACAGGTCATAACAATAATTTTATGGAATAACAATAACTTAGGGAATTTTCTTCCAATGTCCCAGTTTTATTGCGCAAGAATGAAAAGTGCGCGTGACAATAAAAAGATAACTATATATGTCTGAACAAGATGAAGGATCCATGTCCAGGGTTAGGGGCCCTTTGCCCCCAACACTTTTTCAAATACCTTAAAAGTGCCCATTTTCTAATTTTCACCCCCGCATAAACTTCTAAAAAGGTGCTCGTTTGCCATGCAACCTCACATTAATAACATACAACTACTGATATAATGAATCTCCCCCCCTTGGATCTAGTTCTGAAGTATTTGATATTATGATTAT
Source organism: Paracentrotus lividus (assembly GCA_940671915.1). Classification (NCBI taxonomy): domain Eukaryota; kingdom Metazoa; phylum Echinodermata; class Echinoidea; order Camarodonta; family Echinidae; genus Paracentrotus; species Paracentrotus lividus. Next base: position 22,616,060 of record CALNVZ010000649.1, read on the forward strand.
TTTTAGACTCTTAGTAAAATTGGCATGACAGCAAAATAATACTGGCACTGATTATACATGTTATATAATACTTATAAATAAATAAAAAAAGAAATTTTGCTGCAAGTAATTCCAAAGTAATGTTTTGATCTTATATATTACTTGTAATTTACTCCTACGTTGAAAGCCGTTCACGTAACATTTCCACTTGGTTAACTACAATCTAACATGTCTATTTGTGTTGAAGTGTTGTAAGTGGCCGATTCTAGGATTGGAACAAGAGCGGGCGCCAGCGCGGTCAGGAGGAGAGCGCCCACGGGAATTTCAGATTATGGGCGATGTCTTTGAAAAGTGGAACCTTTTGTTTGGTAAAAAATAAAGTTTTGTCCTTTTTGTTTTTAAGTCACATTCATTGTATGATCATTGTCTGCAAGATTTCTAATGAATGCTTTTTTATCTGTAAATTGTTACTAAACTTTTTTTCATGCTCATTTTGCATAAATTAATGCAAAAATTTGAAATGGAAATGGTACGTTAATATCAGAGTTGACCTGACGTTGATTTTAGTATGCTGGTCTCCGTTACTTTTGAATTATTGTCAGGTTATATTTCCCTTTGTTTAGGACTTTCATTCCTGTAAATTTTTTAAAGGTGAAAAATAGATTGGTGTTGAATTTGGATTGTTGTTAAGATTATGTTATACTAATATGAAATTAATTGCATCAATGTACTACACGCTGACGCCAAGAACACGAAGGTAACGCTTCCCCTCAAACCATGGTTCTAATTATATTATTCAATTTCTCCAATGGCTAGTTATATTATGTGCCTTGGCATCTCACAATATGAAGCCATGATAGTCTGATTAATTTATGGTTGTGTTAATGTACTTTGGAAATTGGTCACACACGTGACCCACGGGTCTTACGGTGTGTGACCAACTACTGGTCATTGCCTTAAGAAAAAGGACGCGACGGCCATTCTTTGAAAAATTGAACGCTTTTGGGGTATAATAATTTCTGCTTTTTGATTTTAAGCGCACTGATATTTCAAATAGAGGCAATTCTTGAAGTTTCATGATACGATGTTTTTGCGTGAGTTTGCAATTGTTCATGCTCGATTTGGCATAAATTTAACATAAATGATAATTAAATGGAAAAACGATAAATAATTATCGATTTTTTTAACGCTCTGACCTGGATGGGATATGCTGACTTCTTGACTTGGACTACTGGTCTATTTATATGTTATTATTTACTCTCTATTCCTGTTTAATTCTACAACCTCCTAAAATTATATGTTGTTAAATTGATTATCAACCCTGGAATTATTGCCCTCATAAAATGTCACACACACGTAACTCCAGAAAACACTAAAAGTTTATGCCTGCCGCTCTTTAACTCAGTGGCTCTGGTATTAATTTATATTATTTCTGTCAAATAGCTTAGATTTTAGATTTGTACCTCGGGTATGCTCACTAAAATTGAATCCATGGACGTTTAATTTGATTATTAATTGTATTCTAAAGCAAATTGGTCACAGCAACCTGACCTCCGCTGGGTGGGTGGCGGTTCATAATTGGATTATTTTCCACTTTTCATTGGCTGAATATTAATTTTTTAGCATTATTATGCTCCATAATGGTTCTGCAATAATTTTTGCGAAAAAAACAACACAAATAGAACATTAACAAACAACAAAAAGAAGGTCGAAAAACAAGGAATACATATAGAAATTCATCAATACAATGTAATACATAAGGAATTTATTTGCGTTATACAACTGTTTTTCCAAATTACAGCTTTTTTAGGATTCCTATATAAGATTAATGTCAAGCACAAATTAGCATTCTAGAAAGCTGTAGTTTGTCAATTCTGAACTAAAATTTATAGACTTCCATGTCATGCGTAAATTAGCATTAATTAGTTCATATATTAAATATAATTTATTAGTTATGGAAAATTAACAGTGCTTTCTTGTAGTTACATCAAACATCTACCATCCGTTGCAAATTTCGGCGCGCTCGCGCGATTCAACAGCCAAAGATCTGTAAGGGGGCATCAATGGCCCCCCTCCCTACCCGCCCCTCCAGTCTTGACAGCTCCAAAACACCCCCATTGACTGACTAGGGTTGAGTTCTTATAATAAATTTGTTACCACATGCGGATATCGTTAATATGGCTCAAAATGTAGCATTTATTGCTAAACAATTTATATATTCAATTTTTCTGTACAATTTGCCATTGGTCACACACGGGACCCACTAAATATGTCACACAAGTGACGCCGACATCACGAATAAAATAATAGTAAAAAAGAAATTTCAGAGATGACTCCTATCCAGCGGTATTTTTTTGGTTAACAGGTCCATAATGCATATCTCAAGCAATAAGAACATTTCAATCATTTTTAAACTCACAGGAATTTCAAAAATGAAATGGAACTTCTCAAAATCATGGCCGTTCTGTGAAGTAACCCGGTGACCCAACTTATTTTGACCTCTGACCTTGAACATTGCATATGTAAATATAACAAATATTTACAAATGATAGCCAACAAAAATATATTAGCATGATATCAACAACTTAAATCAAGTATATTTTTAAAATTTTGTTAGAGTAGTATAGCCAATTAAGTCAAGATTTTGCATAATTTCGGTCACACACGTTGACCAAGAATGGTCTTATATATATTTGTTTTTTGTTATTAGGCGCTTGCCAAATTATAATTTGGGATCGCAGTTTTTGTTTTTATCGATCTAAATATTTTGCAGCATAGAGTAGGCACATATTTATTATAATTATATGAACTATCCTGCTGTGATACATTCAAAATGCACTCGTTTCAATTTCACCATAAACTTTTTACTACGGTTTCTTGACAGCGGCTCCGACACAGGGAGATAAGAAGCTGAGCTTGGTTTGATGTTGACCTCTTTAGGCTTCAGGTCACTCGTAAACATAAGAAGGAGTACCTTTCTGTTTAGCTTCCTGATCCCAAGTTAGACGCAGCGTCCGAAAAGCGCTTATAATACGAAAAACGTATTCATGCCTCGAAACTGTTTTATGAATATTCATGAGGTAGAAGGGGTATATGGAAACTGGCGCTGATCGCTCATTTCTGCATGGATTTTAAAACATTTTTGTTGGTATTATTTTTTCAAATAAGTCAAATTATCCATTTCCTTCATTGATCTAAGGGTGTAGATTGAGAGAACATTTTCGAAGAGTAACGTTTTTGTATAATTGGTCGGGTTTAAAACACTTTAGTGATGTGAATAGGGCAGAAAAAAAGAATTAGTTAAACGAGTCTGGCCTAACCAAATTTTTTAGCTCATTTGTGAGCGCTAACTCTCCAAGCATATTCACAACAACCATTTGGAATGTTGCATTCTTGGTACCAGTCCAGGAATCGAGGCAGATGTAAGCGATGCAGATATATTTTGCTATTCAAAAATAGCGAAGGTTACCAAGGACCCGGCGACCGTAAATTGGAGCGCTGTGATTGGTCTGCGGTCACGCTGCTACCATACGTCAGCACAAATTATGTCGTTGCCTCGGATCGCTGAGCTGGAAACACGAGTAGAGTGTGCATAATAATTTGAATCGGACGCCATATAAGAATAAAAATTACAATTGAAACCACTTTCGTTAACTTTCTGGTCTAAACTGCATTTTGAATATATATACATGCCTAGTGCTAGAAAACCAAAATGTTTAATCAGAAGTAAATTCACAGACTAGGGTCCACTAGTATGGGTTTTTGCAAATCGACAAGTTGCACATTTTTTTTTCTTTCCAACCTCCCAACGTTCATTTTTCATGGTATTTATCAAAATGATATTCATTCAAAATATGTCAACTGAGTTTTGGCACTTATTGCTTATAACAAACAATTCTTTTTGTTAAAATATTATATAGAATATCGGTAGTCTTTATATGGTAAACCCTGATATAAATGATAATTCAAGATGACAGCAGCCTGAAATGAATTGTTTCAACAGTTATTTGTTGAAGCGTAAGCTGTGTCAATGAGAATGTAATCCCTGCCAGGTGCCAATTCATCTTTTGAACATGATGTCAATTGGATCTTATTCCATTTTCATTTTGAATTTGACTAATGTCAGCCAAGTGATCTTAAGTTTGTGATAAACCAAAGGCTGAAGTCTTTTGAGGATGAAATATGCAAGACCGAACTAAATAGAACAGAGCTTCAGATTTTTCTTTTTTAAATTTTAATTATAATATATTTTTTTTATTTATTAAACTTATTATCTTTTTGGGGGGGATGGTGTGAGGGGCCGAGGAACAAACCTTGTCAAATGAATCAATTTGTCTTCCCCCCCCCGAAATAAAAAAAATTAAAAAAAAGAAAAAAAAAGAGAGAAAAAAAAATACACCAAACAATACAAAAACAGAAGGAAAAGACTGAACCTGTCATTTTTTTCCGCAAAACTGCAATTAACAAAAAAAAAAGAAATCATTACATCAAGGTTCTCAGATACAGACCAAACTCTGCCAAGCAGTACTAGTTACATGGTATCATAGGGTTCCGTTTACGATGAAGCTTGAAGATAATTCACAACTTTGCTTGGGTAAATTTTGCATGTTACGGGAACCCCTTGGTACCCCTTTCTGTAAATCTCTCATTACATATTCAATCTTCACTGCTTATCAACAAAACATCATGACAGTGAACACAGGATCACTCCACACACAATCATTCATAGTCCTATCTTAGTCATTCTTACTTCATATTACTGACCGATACTATACCTAAACCAGTATCACAACCTTTTTTTCTGACACGATAAACCACATTGTATCTTTATGACGTTAATTATTATATCTTACTTGTTATAACGTACACCTTTGCTGTTTCATAAACATCTATGTCAACACACCACTATTATTGTTGTACTGACAGTTACCGCTCACTCTATCTACCGACATCACCACTTATATTATCATAATAACTTTATCATATACAGTATCCTAAACAACATCCCCACTGCTATGACCATTCACATGACCACTCCGGTACCGGTGCACTATAATCACGTCTCTAAACTACTTAGTATATCTCACATTGTGGTTCTTATGTATAATATGGTGTATTCAGGCTTTCATAAAAAATATTGTCCTCTATTATAATTGGAGTAGACTGCATTTCAACAATCGCACGCAAAATCATATTTTCGAAATAGTACCAATGTAACTAAAAATCAACGTACAAACCCACTACCTCAGTCAACACCAACGTAAACAACACCATCATCAGTAGTAAAACCAAACTACAAAACCTGAGGCATTAAATTAACATAACCTAGTTCTGACATATCTATGAAAGCAATGTAGAATTACACCTTCTGGATTATTTTAAAGGTAAAAGAATTGTTATTCACATTGAGTTGTTTAATTTCTATATCTTCTCTTGGCATCAGATGAAATTGGTCTTCACCAATGGAATGTAAACTTTATACGACCTCATTTAGCAGTGCATCGTCTTATGACTTTAAACTCATGCAACATATGAAGAGACTTTATGTTAATAGAAAATTAGTCTGTTCTCAAATTATCTATTTTGGATCCATTATTTAATATGAATGCGTGACACTTTAGTATTTACATTACATTGCCATGAATGGTAATTTATATAGGCTTACTCCAGTTAGCGAGTGAAAATATCTAAAGTTAACTGTTGGGGTATAGAATGAATGTAGTAAAATATTTGACGCACCTAAACCTTTTTATTTATTTAATATGAACATTAAATTACTTATCGAAGTAAATGTAGAGTGGACAGATTAAGATTAAATTTGTACGTGAACTATCGAAATAGTATCTGGTTTTTGTTTAGATAGACATTCCTTTTACATATTTACCTCTGCTTAGATTAGGGTCTATCGTAAATGACCAATTTTTTTTCCAGCTTTTACAGATTTTTTCAGACGTGAAACTTTTCTGAAGTGGCTGATGAGAATCATGCTAGAAATGCGTGATGCACCATGGTTTACAATCACTTAATATGTTACTTTTAAATCTATGTTCTGGTAGATTATGGAGATTCGTTTATAAATTAAATGTTCAGATAAATTCTGCATCTAATACAGTGTCAAAACCATCAATGAGACCCGAGACAAAATTTTTTTTTTAATTAATATTTTTTTAATATTCATTCCACTTGATTTATGATTCGCTACAATCAAAGGTGTCATTTTGACTGCTTATAAGTAAGGCATTGCATAGGATGGTCCTTGTACAATTTGGTTTATTATTTTGGCGCTGAATCACCAAGTTAAATGCTATCAAGATTCTTTTCCCTCTGGGTAAAACTACCCTGGCTGGTGTAGAATTGTACATGAATACAGAGGAAACATATCAAAGGTACATAAGAATTTAATGATTGAGGATGGAATATTCTACTTCGTCCACAGGCTGTTCTTTCACCTCATAACTTGTTGTGGGTTTAATTTTGTGAACTTGTGTTAGACTAATTGAACAGCACTTTGTCCTTCCTGCGGCAACCAAACGTAGATTTGGTAGATATCATGGGGGTATGAAGCGATCGGTCCTTGCCCAGTCTTCATCCATTAACACTCGTGTTCGTTGTTTGTGCTTGTTTTATGTTTTTCCCGTTGCAATTACGAGTGAAGAGAAACGTAGCTGTTGAAGTCAATGCCTTCAGTTGTTGGAATCTGGAATAGACATAGTAAATACTGATGTTAACAATCAGGACAGTGTTGGTCAACATGAAGTAGTCCAAGACTTGGTAAATTACTCTTCTCGAAGTAGGTCTAAATGACTCTGAATTGAAAGTGTCATGGAAATGATATTATTGATAGATTCTACCGTCAGAATTTTTCTTCTAATATAATTCTTGATGAATGCCGAGTTTAAAAAATTAGTTTTAAATATAATTTAGGGCAATAGGGGTAGAATATTAGACGTTTCATATTGTGGGCATTATCAGGTTACCTTCTATTAAATTCATGATATTATTGGGTTGTATAAAACACAAATTTTGGGTGGAGCCTTTGATGTGTGGAAATTCTTTAAATCAAAGTTAGCTTCCAAGCTGGTGCTAAGTTACATGTCCAATAATAAATAAAACTATTACATGAACTGATTTGCTTTGTTGGGTGAACACAGAACAAGCCAGGTAACGAGGGTGAAACACGCGCTGCACTGGAGATGCTAGCCCCAGTGGATTCGGGCATTGGCACAGGGCTTGTTTTACCCGTAGAGTCGGTAGCGTAGTCGCAATCCAACGGATTTGCCTCAATATCGTATATATCGATCTTCATATTTTTTCATAGCAAAAGCTGCTCTCCAATTTTTTTTAGTTGCTTTGTACCTTGGCTGCATTCATCTTACATTCACGAACCATCGACCCCATTTCATTTTAATTTTGGTACTCTAGTCCTTAGATCGTAAGAGGATGTAAATAAGGTCAAAACAGTAATAATAAATTGATCAAATTATATCACCAAACAATACCCCAATTTATAATATCAAAAATCTAAACGAAAATTAGGATTCATGTTACAATCCAATCACGAGGCAGATGCCATGATTGCTTCCACTTTCGGATTTGTGTACAGGTTTTGCATACATTTGAGCCTTGACATGATAGTTTGTTGACCCCGATGAAAGTCCGCGCATGAAATCAACACTGCGATTTCATGACGATACCCGCAAATCCTGGTATCGATAATTTTTTTCATTAAGTTGCGATTATCGCCGTTATTTGAAGCTCCTGTCTGCGGTCTGAACTGTATCTGATCTATTCCGACTCTGTTGTATAGAGGGTGTGTATCGAATTGATTTTGTACCGTTTACTTCATCCCTTTGAACTCTGAAAATGATAATTGATAAAAAATAATAAAAAATGCACTATGCTAACACGGTAAAAACAGGGGACTGGTACGTTATAACTACTGCTTCAGACATAAAAATCACAAGAATCAACTGCAATTTTATGAACAGTTGATTATTCCACATTGGAGAAAAGAGAAAGCAGAGAGAGAGAGAGAGAGAGAGAGAGAGAGAGAGAGAGAGAGAAAGAGAGAGGAGAGAGAGAGAGAGAGAGAGAGAGAGAGAGAGAAAGGGAGAGAGGAGAAAAAAGAGAGAGAGAGAGGGGGAGGACCTGGCAGTGATTTTGAGGTAATTAAACAGAGCCAGAAGAGGGATGATGGAGAAGATTAATATGTGTATGTGTTGTGTTGTGTGTGTGTGTGTGTGTGTGTGTGTGTGTGTGTTGTGTGTGAGAGAGAGAGAGAGAGAGAGAGAGAGAGAAAGATGGAGATCGGAAAATGATGTGAGACCGCATTCGAAGGTGAATAAGAGTTGGGGAGTTAGATCAAGGGTTGTCCCTGGTTAGATAGTAGGTAAAATTAGATTAAGATACAGCGACAGAGAGAAACAAGAAAGACGGGGTAAAACTAAACAATCATTACTACACTCACCATAGATCCTATCCCATTAAGGATAACCCAACCGATAAGGCAAGCAAAGGCTAGACAGAAGAATCGTGATTGGGCAGCCGAGTCGTGTGCACTCCAACACCAGTAACCACTGCACCGAAACCGAGACCACTCAGATAGATACGCGGTCAGGCATGCCCTGAAGGGTGGCTTAAGTTCTTCGAGGATCGACGCTCTCAGGCACTCAGTCGAGATACCAACACGTTCCACGTCAGAGATGAAACATTCCTGTATGAGAATGAAATAATTGAGATGGATAAATAGGAACGATTTGATAAAATTGTTTTTGCCTGGCTGAGATAAATACTTGTAGACCAAGTTGGGGTCTCCAGCCTATGTCTTTGATTTGATTTTATAATTATAAAGCAGTATTCGGAAAAATTAACGAGCGGAGTTTTGTAGATTAATGACACGTACCATCGTGCAAATTTTCGGGCGCGGTGCGCGATCGGCGGCGAAATCTTAGGGGGGGGCATGCAATTGCCCCCCCCCCCAGTCTTGACAGCTCCCTAAACACGCCCAGTCTTATTAGGGTTAAGCCTTGTTTATTTGTATGTGTCTCATTGTACTCACAGCGTTCATGCTATTCTTTGTTTATATGGGCTTTGGTATCTAATGGAAAGGCGCATTTATATTCAGGATATTATCATGCAACAATATTTATTACGTATTGTTATGTAGAAGTCTTTTATGATTTTTTGCTATGTAATGTATTTCTATTTTTTGAAAGTGGGTGAAAGAGCTGAAGTGTAATTATTGTGTACTGGTCGTCAGCTCTTTCTTTCCTGCTCAATTTCTATTACCTCTCTTTCTCTCTCCTCTTTTTTTGAAGCAATCTCTATCATCAAATCTCTAGACCGAGGCATGTTCTGCTCCTATTCAATCGGGGGCAAAACCCTTGCGCCTCTGCCACTGAAGACAGAGGCACCTCGGTCCTAACTTAAATTTCTTGTTCTCCTCCTGACATTTTACAGTCTGTTATGAAACCCAAAGACAAAAGAAAAAAAGAGAGAGAAGAACAACTACATATCATTCGTCAGTCTTGCCTTCATATTCATCTTCTTGTAGTTCCTTCAGAGAAAAGGAACATTCACAGCTCCCTTCTTATCTCCTCTTTTCTCTCTTCCCCTCAAAAATTCCCTCCCCATAACACCCCCTCTTCGTCCTCATACAATCTGTATACAGACCCTCTTATGCTCAAACCTAACGCCTAATCGAAGAGGTCTCAGGTATGCTCTCATTCTTATTACTAGGAATACTTGTATGAGACTATCCATCTCCAAGTCATCTCCTCGCACAGGTACTACATAATCTTCCCATCTTTCATCCGACTCTCTCATTCGCTCTCCTTTCTTGGCCAAGAATAGTTCCATTCCATAGGGTAAATGTGAAATCGATGATTATCTTTACCCTAGTAGATAATGAGTACACTGTTATTGAGTTAATAACAAGTCAGAGAGTCATTTCAATTAATACTAATTGTATTTATATGAGATATTAATTTAATCTTAATAATAGATGTGAGTACTTACTTCTGAATTATAAATATTATGGTTTTAGGGTAAACCCTTATAATTCCATAGGCAATACCAATCAAGGGCATATAAACAAAGGGAATCACGGACAGTGACTCGGTTGGTTACTAGAAATGCAACGACATCAAATCACCCGAGAACCATAATTCTGGCTTTTTAAAACAAACCAGTAAGAGCATGCATCGATCTACGGTGGAAGGGAATGAGGTATCACGCTGATGCTCGTGAGCATTCTAAAGAAACCCTGGTAGGTCGGATCAGCGCGAGCAACGCCCATAAATACCTGCCTCAAATTATCCGTAATAGACCTCATCGATTTCAGGGGAATACCGGCCGAATACTGCGCTGGCAGCTATACCGGCCGAAAATTTGCACGATTGGTAACGATTGTCATGTAAATTGTAAAATACTCAGACGCTGTAATTAATATCCGATACTGTTTATCACATTCAAAAAGTCAAATCAAAAAGACTTGATGGCTGGAGAAGTGACATAACGATTGAGTATTGACATACATAGAATGTTATTAATCTCATGGTCAGCGCAATACTGACGATGATTTTTGAATGTTAAGACCTTAATTTTAGACTTTTTAATTTGAACATATCAAATAATCGGTCCTAATTCTTCACTCACATCTCTTTTAAATTAATTTTTCTTCATCATATACGGAATTGGTTATCCATTGCTTCTGACGTGGAAGTGTTGGTATCTCGACTGAGTGGGAGAGGTCGATCCTAGAATAGCCACTCAGGGATGGCCTGACCGGTATCTATCAGGTTCCGGTTCGGGAGCATGTGGGTTACTGGTGGGAGTGACACGACTCCGGCCCAACCAACGTCCTGTTTAGTTATTGGCTGCCTTATCGCAGTGTATTCTTATAATATAAGGACGGGTAGAAGTAGTTTAAGTTTTACCCCGTCCCTCCATTGTTCTCTCTGTTAGCTGTCTCTCATTAATTTTGTCAATAATACATAAAACCAAAAAGAAACCATTCTGCTCTTTCATCAAACCGTTCACACCCCTCAAAGTAATTCATTTGTACTTAATATTACTGTAAAACACTTCGTAACGGGTCCAAATATGTTGGTCAAAGTGTGGTTGAAGGCAGCTCACTGCTCAACCTATCGAGCACTGATCCACCACCTCCTCGTAACACCTTTTCCCTATAACACAATCGGCGTATAGATACCATACCGACCAGACACACCCCGCAATTTAATACACGACCACGATAACGAAATCCGCAACCACTGACCTCTCAAATCAAGCCAAATGCGACACAACCCCAAGTACCAGCCACCAGGCATCGCATTCTCCTACACTCCTTTTCAGATTTTGTTGCGCGCTACTTCGATCCTACGGGTCGATCAAACATGATACCCTGGCCCCAGCCAGGTCCTCCTTTACACCCCCATCCCCATCAATCCCAAATGATCGAATCCTCTTGGCCAAAAAATCTCCCACATATACAAAGTAAAGAAAACAATATCCCGATATACGCTCACAAACAAGACATAACACACAAAATAGCAACCATAAAAAACACAAGACCAACATTCAACTAAACAACCAACCAAACAAAACAAAACAACAACCAAAATAAACAAAAAAATTAGAAAAAACACAACACCCCACAACAAAAAATTCAGTACAAAACACAAGAACAAAAAAACACCAAAAAAAAAAACACTCAATAGAAACCACATCGACAATTCCCGTAAACGCCCGCAGCGCACATCTAAGCGATACTCAGTCACCTCCCTTTCACCCTCTAGCCGCAGATCACAACCAAAGCGAAAGTAAAGATCAAAAACTATATAACAATAAACACTCCAAAGTTAACTGAGATAAATATACCCATACACAATCTCACCAAAGAATAATCATACTTAGTATTCACAATGTAATATAGGATAGGAGCACATCTACCAATAACACACAAGACAGAATCTCATGAAACCTGCCGCATGGCATCTAGACTCTCTAATTATTTATAACTACACCTATAATACATCAAAGATTCATCCAACCCCACGCATAACGCATTATCACCAAATAATTTAGCCCATATCGTCAATTCCAAGCATACCTCAGCACATATCTTGTCACTGCTATGCAGATTGATACCGCCACAGACCCAACCATTACATCAAGCACCAATCCTATCCATCCACGTAGCCAAAATTCAGGGAGAAACAAAGACAAATCTAGTAATACGCATTTCAGACCGTCCTATGAAACCCACTGGGTACTATCAACAACGAATTTCGGCTTCCAGATAACGGAAACCAATTGTTAAAAGAATTCTACATTGTAAGAATTGAAACTCACCACAACGAACAGCAAAAAACACTGAAATCCTTCATATAATTCATCGGACACAAGTACCAGATAGGAACAAGTCGACTCACACTGAACCATACAAAAAACACTAACAAACACCAAAACCAAAAAAGTCCAATTAAACAGCCATATGCACAACACAAAACCATCGCAAGTCAGAGCAGAACTAATAAATGGTATAATAAATATAAGCACAAAACCAAGCATCTGGTGTATGGTTCAAAGTACAAAAAACAACCCAACAAAAAACAATACATAATTATAACACATACCAACACTCAGCAGTTAGCAAAATAGTAAAAAACGACAAAAATGAGACAGTACAGCCCCATCTAAGTCAAATACCAAAACAATCCAAATAAAGAACACAAAAAGAAGTACCAAGACTAACCTTACCATAGCCTACAACCATAAAAATAACTCATATGTTTCAAAAAAAAACAAAACAAAATCCACAAAAACATTACGGATATATCAACACATCAATTAACTAAATTACGTTAATTACAATAAACATAACCAAGACACCACGCAACCATTGGTAACCAACCTACTACATGTAATGATTCAACAATCACAAATAGAAACATTCAGTACACAAAATCCAAAATTAAATAATCCCATGAACTCCTATACATATCTAAATACATCTAAGTCCAAACCTAAAGTTAAGATTCTTAATACCTCAGTTATATATCATCTATGTGAATAATCGGACTCTAGTTGGATACTATAGTCCAGCAAACGATCAATGAACATGATAATGACATAAATCAATCACTATCCCACAAAAAACAGATGGCATTAAAACTGCAATACGCTAGAAAAAACTGAATACTGCACCATTCCCATGCCACAAATTCTCCTCTGGTAACGCCCACTTCTCATGATCTGCTGCACTGGCTTCCAGTTCGTCAAAGAATTAAATTCAAAATACTTCGATAATATACCTCCTTATTTCATTGATACTAAAACGAGTCACTCATGGCTTGACCATCACTTACGATTATGATAGTGATTCTGATGAATCAGAAAATATTAGGTGTTTAAAATATTCATACGTAATAAATGCTCAAAGTAAATCATTCCAATGAACTCATTAAAATATCTATGTCCACACAGTCAATGCTGTTACTAGCTAAGTCAGTAGCATTCAGTCGAATTTGCCTCTCACATTAGGGATACACAACATCTTATAGTAGATCCTGCTTGGGCTTGCACACTGTCATGATTATTTTGTGATAACGTACGACTTCGATGTATATAGTAACATAAGGATTTATCACAAGACCCATGAGGTGACTCGTCCGCGCTTATGACTATTGTCGCAAAGCGCCAAGGCATAAGTTGGGATATTATCGTCAAGCATCATACAACGTCGAGCCTAATATATACTCTATGTAGAACAGTAACTATGTTCTCGGCTTGGCAGGAGGGTGCCATGCATCTGGATTTTAGATCTGGGAGGAACTGCTTGGATGTAACAATTCATTTTATTTCATATTCAATTGTTTTATTTGTAAGAATTGGGGACCAGTCTTGGGGTAGAACAAAATCATTGGCTTTCAAAGGAGCAAGTTTTGGTTTTTCCAGTATTTTAGATATTTTCTATCCTATTGGTTAGTCTTGTTCTTTTATGTATCTTTTTTTTTCTCTGGGGCACCAATCTAACTTGTTCCTCCGCCCACCCCTCCAGCAAATATGAATAAGTATAAATAATTAAAAAAAAATTATTAAATTAAACAAAATAATTAAAAAAGAAAATTGAAGTCTTTCTATATTATGCATTGTTTTGTGATCTTCATACCTTACATCCTATAAGAGAAACTCAGCCTTTGGGTATCAACAAACGCTTAAAACTACATCTGTAATACATGTCAGCAAACCAAATGGAAAATGAAACCAATTGGACATCTGAGTCAGAAAATATATGAACTGGAGGGCTCCATTATCTAGAAGGAATACACTCTCATGGGCACACAGCACCTCCAGCGAAAATAAGCGTTAACACACAATTATTCCTATCAGGCTAATAGTCTTGCACCGCAATTTTGATCATTATATATACAGATTATACCTTATATATATAACATCGGGTATTCTTATAAATTTTACAAAAAAATTGTTATAATTAATTGATAAGATCAAACTCAGTTGCTCTTTTTGAAATACATATCATTTTTGATTAACTTAACATGAACAATCACGAAGGGAAACCAGTTGGAAAAAAATGTGCCTTGCGATGCAAATCATACGCTCATACTATGGCCAGCTGTAATTATACCTTGTCTTGTATATATTAAACACTTTTGGTCTAGCATAGTGCATTTGTATATTATACTCAAAATGTTTAGACATAACAACTTGAAAGAAAGTTTAACGGAAGATGGTCCAACAATTGTAAATCTTATATGCGTACCGATTTCAAATATAAAGCACACTCGGAGTAAGCCGTGTCAGCTTCAGCGATACGAAGCAGTACCGACATAATATGTGACGTATGGTACGAGAGCTTGACCGGGCGGACCAATTCACAGGGCCCATTTACGGTCGCGGTCTTGGTAACCTTACGTATTTGTTTATGAGAGAAATGATTGCATTGTTACATATCTGCCTCGATACTGATGGTGCATAGGATGAACTTCAAATGGTTGTTGGTGGAAATATTTGGCTGAGAGTTAGCGCCTCACACATGGGAGCGTAAAAAAAGTTATTGGTAGGCCATCGTTATCTGTGATCTTTGGCCCTTTTCAATCATAAAGTGGTTATTAAACAGCGACCAAATTACAAACGTACATTCGAAGTACTCTTCTATCAATGTAACCCTGTAGGATATGTAAGAGAATGGTAATGACTAGAATAGATCCACAAAAATGGTTAACCGATGCAGAATGAGCGATAGCGGCAGTTTCCAATTTACCCCCTCTGCTCTGAATATCGATAAAAACCGTTTAGAGCATGGAATCCGCTTCCGAGTTGATAGAGCGCTTTCGGGGACCTGCGGTCTAACGGAAGTCAGGCAGGCTGAACAGAAAGGGTGACTCCTTCTATGTTTACGAGGCACCTGAAGCCTGGTGTCAAACGTCAAACCATAGCTCAGCTTCTTATTCTCCCGTGTCGGAGCGGCTGTCAGAACTAGGTAAAAAGTTTTATGGTGAAATGGAAACGAGTCATAAAGTACACAGAGGGAGTCCAATGTTATATAAATGTGCCACATCGCATATTAGATTAAAAACAAGAAGGCGATCGCAAAAGTATGAAGATTTGGAGCGCTTACAAACGAAGAAAAAAAATTATTTATAGACCCATCGATTGGTCCGGAGTATGACCGTAAAATATTTGCATATATTTTGGACTAAAGGTAATCAACAATTAATAATTTATTCTGATTGAAGTATCCTGCATAAAGCGTCGCAAATTCATAGGAAACGGGATCACTTAGGGAACGCAGTTTTGGTTTTTACCTGTGAAACAACTACCCGGACGAGTTACATGCCCAGCAGTGAGAGTGAGGATAGTGTGGTGAGACAATGGACTGAACAAACCAGGAAGATCACGAAACGATCAATAATCGATGCGTCAGGGCATTAGTGGTCGTGTGTGAACATGGCAATGGTACGAGGAAAAAGAATAATGTTAAGCATTAAATGCATTGAGGCAATACTATATCCGCGGTGGAAATTTTAGAACCAACCCTAGTCAGTCAATGGGGTTGGTACTGTAAGACTGGGGGGGGGGTAGGGAGCGGGGCTGATGGCCCCCTCTTACAAGATCTTGGTTTTTGAGACGCGCGAGCGGCCGAAATTTGTCACACGATGTAAGATGTTTTGACATGGAGATCATACACACAGAACATCTACTGAGTTGAAATTTAATCCCTATAATAATAATATATTTATCACATTATATGAATTATTATGCTAATTCGCATTGCATGAAGTTCAAAATTATGTTTAGTCTTCGGTTATCAAATTGACAAAATCTTTCAACAGCCTCAACTATTAAAATGACTCTATATTTGTTAGGCTTTGCATACATCCTTTTAGGAATCCTAAAGAAGAGCGTGTATTTGGAAAGAAACCTTTTGTCGAGAAGATCCGTCTGTAATTCATCTCCAACTCATCCTTATGTTACTTCATTGGTTTTAGAATCTTCTTATGTATTTCCTTGTTTTTCGACCTTTTGTTTTGTTTGTTAACCAGAATCGACGCACACACGGTCGGGTAAGTCTATTAGGTCTAAACGGTTAGGAGAATCGATATGATAAACACATAGCCAACTGTTAGTTGGCATCCAGTCCAGATTGAAACACTTTAAAAGATATAATAAACAAGTCCCAGAAAATCTAGAGGGCATTCCTTCCCAGATCAACAGACATACCATTATCCCAGAGACATAACACAAACACAAAAATAGACTTCAGACGACATGTATAATCCGACAAACTCTACTCCTCAGAAATCGATGATCCGATAGCATTTCAGATAGCTTATAAACAGTCGTCAGGATAAACGTCCGACCAAAATCCTTCTATCATGAAACACGACCAGAGCTTCTTTTCTGCTTTAGCTTCCTAGATAAATCATGATTCATCTATCTCTGGAAGAGGGTTGTATCGAATGGAATCTTTGTTCCGTTTTCACTATCTCCTTTGAACTCTGAAAAATGATAATCTGAAAAAACAACAAAAATGAACACATAGATAACAACGGTAAACCAAAAACATGGGGACGTACATTTATCTACTAGCCAGAAAACAGAAATACACAGAATCCAACCTCAGCAAATTATATAGAACAGTGAATAATACTAATCACATCACAATTAGGACAGAGAGAATAGAGACAAATGAATAAAAGAGAAGAGCAGAGAAGATGAGAGAGAGAGAGAAGAAGATGAGAAGAAGAAGAATGGGCATAAGCCTTAGACTGATGATTTGAGGGTTGATAGACATTGGGAAGATGACATGCGAGAGAGATGTGAAGAGAGACAGTGTTATACGCCAGAGATTGGGAGACAAAGGAAAGAGCACAGAGATTCAAAAATTCATGGTTATGCACATTCGAAAGTTTTGATTTGCTGATGAGATTCGGCGAGAGAATATATATAGAGACTTGTTATATATTAATAGAGTCTTCATCACTAGTTAACATTCTCACTCACACATGCATCAAGACTCAGTATGCTACCTACTCCCAAAGTGAAAAGATCTATCTTATTCCAAAAAGTCTCCCTCTTCCAAGAAATCCCCATAAACTGAAAGAAATTCACTCACTTCATCCTTCACCTCCCTCCCAATCTATCCACAACATTTCAAACAAAGAAGACTTGTTGTTTATTCGGTAGAAATGTTACAGGGATTATGGATAGATATAAGAGAGAGAATTAGATAGAGAAGGAGGGAGGGAGAAGGAGATGGAGATATTGGCATGTGAATATTGGAAGGTTGTTCGATGAGACTGGGATTGATGTAAGTATATATGCGTAACTGAATGTCAGAGATTGAGAAAACTAGTAGAGAATACAATCAGAAATTGAATACAAGTCTATGTTATCCCAAATAGCAAGCACGTTCGAGCTACGAAGACGTAGTTTAGAGAATGTCAGTTCAACGAATGTTGAGACTTATTAAAATCGTTCTTAATTCACTTATCTTACCATATCCTTCTCTATATATACGTTCCTCTTTTCGTCATATCTGTTTTCTGTCCTCAAAGCCAATGACCACTATTCATCATTTTGTTATCTTAAGCCTCATCTTATGCTTACAACTCTAGTGCGTTAATCCGTAATGGTTTAGGTGCCACAACGCGACATAATTTTGTTATATGTTTGTCATTGTTATACCACACCTTTCACTGATTCTTCACGTAATCGCTAGTTTTAAGGGAACTATTTATTTTAGAACTAATCATTCCACAAATGCATTTTTTGAATATTATATACTCCTCCTCAATAACACGTATCCATGAATATGAGAAATATCTATTCTCCTATCATTGGCGCATTGGATATTCGACAGACCGTTACTTAGCAGACACAATAAGTATAAATATGACTTAAGAGAATGAGAAAAAGGGAGAGAAGGAGAGAAGAGAGGAGAGAGAGGGAGAGAGAGAGGGAAGGGAGGGAGAGAGAGAGGGAGAGAGGAGGAGAGAAGAGAGGAGAGGAGGCATAAGGGAGAGTAATTTGAAAATAAGAGGGTTAGAGGTGCGAGTATTTTATAAAATGTGTGTCGAGAGTATGTGAGTTCGGAGTTTCATGCAGTGTGTGG
This sequence comes from Paracentrotus lividus, assembly GCA_940671915.1. Taxonomy (NCBI): domain Eukaryota; kingdom Metazoa; phylum Echinodermata; class Echinoidea; order Camarodonta; family Echinidae; genus Paracentrotus; species Paracentrotus lividus. Next base: position 22,634,679 of record CALNVZ010000649.1, read on the forward strand.
GGGGACGCTGAAGTAGAAAGGAAGTTGGGAAGACGTGTACGAACTACATGGAAGAGAGATCCTGACTTATGAAAGTGAGGAAACAGAAGGAGATAGAAGAGAGAGAGAGAGAGGAGAGAGAGAGAGAGAGGAAGACGCCAGAGAGAGAGAGAGAGCAGAGAGAGTAGAGGAGAGAGGAAGAACGAGAGGGGTCATACGAGATGGATCAATTGTATAGGAGAGAGGAACGAACAAAATGCAGTAGACCGGAGTGCTCATGTCTTCGAGAGGCCACGAGGCGCTAGGGGCTCACCGGATGAAGACAACGAACAAGACCTCGGGTCTAAGAAGGTAAGAGTGAAAAGTATAATTGGGATGAGAGGATTGCCATCCACAAGGAGGGTGAGAGAGAAAGATGGGTGTACGAATATGTTTCGAAGAGGAAATGAAGAGGCCTGCCACAGACATGTACAACACATTAATTACTTCAGCCTCTTTCACAACCACTTTCAGAATAGAAATACAATAAAAATCATCTAAACCGACTCTCTCTGATAACAATATAATGATTAATATGTTGGATGATAATATCCGCTGTAATATATAAGCCGTTTTTTATTAGATACAAGCCCATAAACCAACAGAGTACACGCATGAACGAAGGTGAGCTCACAAATCAGTCCACGATTAAGCAAACACATGAAATCAAGGGCGCTAAACTCCTATATAAGACGAGGGGGTGTTGTGGCGGAAGATAGCTCTAGGGTCATAGCGAACTGGGCGCGGGTCCACGCGGGGTCGGCACGATCGAGATGGATGCCCCCCCCCTAACACGTTCCACGGTAGAGAGCTACTGAGAATCGTGACTAGCAATGAAATATGAGATGGATAAATAGGAAGATTGAATATTGTTTTGCCTGGCTGAGAAAAAATACTTGTAGACAAGTTGGTCCTCCAGCCCTAAGTCTTTATTTGATTTGATAATTATAAACAGTATTCACCAGCAGTGGTATTCAGCAAATTAACTTGACGGAGACCACGAAATCTGGAGCTTATTAACCAATGCCCCCCCCCCCACAAAAAGGTCAATTATGAGGACTTGATAAATGTCTTAAAGACATCATACGACGCCCTCATCTACATCAGCTTATCACAAAACATGATATACACCGAGTCAACAGTCTATCAACCATTGGCGGCGATCCCGAGGGGGGGGGGACGGGGGGGGGACGTGTCCCCCCCCCCCTCAATTTTTTTCTGGGGGGATGCGTCCGCCCTCGAATTTTTTAAAGCTTAATAATATTTTTATCTAGTGATTAGCCTTGTGAGGCTAATAAAGAGGTAAAATGTATGTCATATACATTGATAATGTTATATAAGGCAAATTTTACGGCTCGGCTTCGCGGCTCGCACAACTTTTTCTTTAGTTTCTGCAAATGTGCGAAAGTATGCAATTTTGAGTTATTATTTTTCAAGCTTTCGGGAGTGTCCGTCCCCAGTCGTGACATGAAATCCCCCCCCCGCTCCTTTGCTATCAACGAAATCATATGATTAATTTTATTGATAACTTGTAACTGATAAATCTCAGGTTAATATAAATGTTCATGCTATTACCACTGTTCTGTTAAGAAGCTTTCATCACACTACTGTGGATTTTCTCAAGCCAAGTGAACGAATCAGCAACACGTTGCTCCTGTGTTGCCTGCTGTCATGGACGAAAGACAGGTGACAATCGAATAATTTAGAGAGCCTATTTAAAGGCGAATTCCCTCTTTATCCATAAAGTCATTTTTCACCTTTCTTAAGTAAGATTAAAATCCAGTAGTTGACGAAAGCTTGCATTCAAAGAACAGGCTGGTTGTAGCCTGGAATAATTTTATTTAGCTGAATCATCTCAACCTATGATAGTTTTCTGTGTTCAATCAAAAATATCAGAGACCCAATGAAAGACAATTTGTATATTATTAAGACACAAAACAAGTTGAATCTTGAATTTTGTAGACCTCGCTATTCTATAGACATAAAATAAAGAGGTAACGCCCCAATAAACAGACAAACTTCTGTAATTATGAACTTCAAGGCAAGCGCAGGAAGATCTTGCATTTATTGCGAAAATTATATGGCGTGAAACCATGCATAGCACATGAAAGGAAAAAAATCTGTATTATTACAGACAAAAACAAGAAAATAGGGGTCCCCCCGCCCAAAAAAAAAAAAAAAACAACAACACACACTACATACACAAACACACAAACACAACAAAAAAAGAAACAAAACAATGAAAAAGTAGAGGGGCGTAACCGAAGAGATGTCCAAGATTCATTAACACAGGGTTAGTGGGCATTCGCAAAGTAACGACAGTTCCAGTTTTTCATATTTAGATCATTTACATCAAAATTACTTCATGGAAACCAAGGGCCCGCGAATCGGGAAGGGGGGGGGGCTTCAGCCCACCCTACTTTACATATTCAGTAATTTTGTACAAAACGGTCGAAAATGACCATCTACTTGTGATTTCTGCATGTTCTAGCGTCAATACATGCGCGGAGGCGTAGTGCCATGGATGACTGACCGTCTTTGGTTATGAACGATGTGAACAAATTGGATGTACCTTTTTGCTAACCCCGATGTGACGGGGAAAAATCATTGGTGTACCAAATCTGAAATTCCAATTTTGACCCCCAAATAACCTATCATGAAATGCCTAGATCCAACCTGCTGCGGTAAACTATGCATTCACTACTCAGAGACACATTGTATTTCATTTCGTTTTATTCATTTGCAAATAGTCAGAAATCAGGCATTCATTTCCGCAAGCGAGAAAGTCGCATAAAGAATAAACAGCAAAAAAGGGGACTATAGCTTTCCATTACAGGTCACTAATTTTGAAAAATATTATGGGTAGCCCCTCATTTTTTTTTTTTTTTTTTTTTTTTTTATTGTTTTTTTTTTCAATGCTCCTCTGTTTGAAGTTATTTTACAGATTAGCAATATCTCATTTAGAAAGATTAAATAATTTACATCAATTTATAATTTTGTGCGGTTTGACAATGAATCTGATGCACACTTGGGCGGAGCGAGGATTTAAGGACTAGATGAAAGTGGGGGGCTTTCTTTGAAAAAAGGGGTACGCTGCGACGCAGGACATTCCTACTGGTCAGGCCCGTAACCTAGGACTTTTACAGGGAGGGTTCGAAATCTGCAAAGGTGGACCAAAAGCAGGCGCGTATCCAGGATTTGAACCCCGGGGGCCCGATGTGATTTTATTTTATTTTGGCGCCCCCCAGTGGTGGTTCCAGAAAAGGTAAGCATCCTATTTTTTCTAGGTTACACCGGGCGAGCAAAGGTACACTTAAATTTTTTCACGTCACACCTGGCCGGAGCGATAACGGGGGGGGGGGGGTGGGGGGGGGTGGGGGGGGGAAGGGGGGGGGGGGGTGAGGTGTTGAAATTTTTTTTTCGGCACCTGCCCGGCCCAAACCGGAAAGGTCATATTCCAACATGGGGGTAGGTGCAGAGGTCAATCGGCTCAATCAAATGCACATTTTCCGTTTTTAATTTTTTTTTTTTTTTTTTTTTTTTTTTACATTTTGCTCAATTTTGCGCCCTAAGGGTATTCGGCGCCCCTTTGAGGTCATTTTGGCGCCTTTCGGGCGCCTACCCGGGGGGCCGGGCCCGTAAAGCCCCCCCCCCCCAGAATCGCGCATGAAAATACATCAAATTTTTTCAACGTCACGCAGGGTGAGCAAAAAAGGGGGGTAGGGGGTAGTAGTGTTTCAAAAATTTTTTGCCTTCGGCCCTCAAGAAGAGTTACCATATATTATATGAAGCTATAGGGTAGGCTAAGGTCGTTCGATCGCCCCAAAGAAATTGCTAAGCAAAAAAAAAAAAAAAAAAAAAATCCATTTTACACATTCTTTTTTGTTTGTTTTGTAAAGGCGGACCGCTTGGTCGCCAGCGGGGGGGGGGGGGGGTTCGTTCGAACCCCCCAAAGCCCCCCCCCCCTAGTTTACGGGCCTGCTGGTATAGAGTCTCCGGCAACAGGAGCGCAATATTCAACATTCCATGCGTTGGCCTATTATAGAATAAAAGTTTGGCACTTCTTCAGTTTGCTGCTTATAAATCGGAAGAAGAAAAAGTGAGCGCGATGGAATTGTTATTATATAAGGTCCTATTCTCTTTTTTGCTCTCTTTTTTTTTTTT
>CALNVZ010000649.1:22644878-22660987 GCA_940671915.1 Paracentrotus lividus
TTGTACATTTCTGTCTATTTCTGAGCAACATGTATAAATTACCTATTGATATTGTGAGTGCTGATTGTATGTCTAGTATCATTGTAGCTATTGATTATGTTTTACTGTTTGGTTGCTGATGAAGCTTTATAGTGTCAATGTACCAATTGATGAAGTTATTTATTCCTGTATTAGAGTTGTATTTGAATATAATGGTACGAATCGTTGAGTTAAATTTTTGTTTTTGTTATGTCATTTTATATGTATAGTTCATTTCATGTGTTACTGTTAGTATTTTTGTATATATTCTCAGCGCCTCAGTGGTATTGTACGCAGAAAAGTGGCCTTTAGAAATTGTATTATTATTATCTATATGCCTTTTTCCACTTTTAGGCTGCTAATGAAACGCGAGATGAAGCTGAAGAAAAGACGTAGAATGCTGAGGAGCTGTTGGCTGGAGCCGTCTTGATTAAGGAAGAGATTCATGTAGCTGATATGGAGCATGAAGTATTACATCTATGGGATGAAGTAACGAAAGGCTAAACCTGAAATCTCACAACGTTGTCATGACTCTAAGGTTAGTCTCATTCAAGGCTCTTATACTTGTATACCATGGGCTGACTGGAGCATGAGTATTAACATTTATCATTTTGGGCTTATTATTAATATCATTTATAGTTTTGGGGAGTTTTTACAAGCCATTCGTAGTGTTCAAAAACTACCGTTTATTCGGCGATAAGCTGCAGCGCTGTATAAGCAGCACGCCTTGTTTGAAACTTTTAAAAATATCGGAAAAAAAAAGAAAAAAAAAAATGCCCCAAAAAAATAAACTTCTACAGAATTATGTATATCAAAAAGAACATAAGAAGATTAGCCCTGAAAAAAAATGCAGCCAATGATTCATTTTTACGTTTTCAAAGAACTCGCCCAAAAGATAAATGACAAGTCATAATTAATCAGATTTAAACTAAGCAAAGAAATAGCTCGTCTTACTGGCAAAGTTTCATACAGCACTCAAAACCCACAGCAGCGCATTGTGCTATGCGATAGCACAATGTTCTGATTTGCTGCTAAGATCACATCTTTGGACAGTTCCAACATGTGATAGTGATGGTATGATTTTTCAAAAAGGCTCTTCATTTTCTACTTTTATTCTGGAAATCATATTAAACTTTAAGGCTAAAATCTAGATCTAAAATGAAAAAGATCATATTTTTTTTAGCCAACTGAATATGTATAGGAATCAGAGGGCGCAGATCACTAACATCATTTTGCACTAGCGACTGCTGTGATCAATTTAATTTTTTTTTTTTTTTGAACCATGTATGTTGCTCAGAAATGATACTATCGACAGCATTAAAAGAACAGAGTGCTGAGGTTTATTAGAAAAATATTTTTTTCATCCCAAAGTAGTCAAACTTGTTGGTAAATCTTCTATACTGTGGTTTCTCGGAAAAAATTGCAATGTATTACCAGTCTCATATGTGCAAACCATGTTTTTTGAAGGGTAGAAAATCTGATTTTTGTTGTTGTTGTGTTAGCGCCCCGACTTTGGCACATCATTTTATCAAATACTGGGCCTTACGCCGGCAAATACGGTACTGAAAGATTGAAAGATAAAGCTCAATGTATACCACAAAGTCCTTCTTGAAGTTTGAACTGTATTTCCCATAAACTCAATATAGCGATAAATGAAAGAGATCTTGAGCATCATAATAGGTCTTCATAGTGCAAGTCATTCAATAAGTTGTCTTTTGCTTATGAACGATTTTGTGTCCTAGTATTAATTGGATTCACATTGTTACAAAGCAATGCCTTGTACTGCTATGTGATTTGAGTGGAGGACTATATTATAATTTAGATCATTATCATGTCATGAGTTTACATTTAATTTTGTTTTCTTGACAGGGTGATGGAGATGATTGAATTCGGGGACTATCTAGACTGAGATTCAAGTAAGGATATGTCGAATCTCAACGAAGACACTCAGACCACTCAGATAGGATGGAAGCTCACAAGACGACCACCACTGATAGGGGCTAGGGGAGCAGCAGTGATGCATCCATTCTAGAGACTACAGAGTATGCATCACTGAGGAGATTGACTCAGCTAAGAGGTATGTACCTTGCTTCTGTATGGCTGAAATTTTGTAGTTTTTGCAAACATGAATTGTCTCGAGTTTACCATGATGGTCGATGATTGCTTCCATATTCCAGATTTTTAGAATAAGGATTTTGCTATTTGACGATTACTGGAATTTTTATGCTTTTTATTGTTGTATTGTCCTTTTTGTCATACGAAGGGCCTCGTTGTTGTGGTTAATGTTGATGGTTTTGGGTCGCACACTGTAAAGAGATGATTACCTTGATTAATAATGGTTTAATGCTTCCTGTAGATATCAATTTTAGTCTGCTAATCTCAGTGACCACATTTTTCTTATGTATTCTCAATCAACATACTGCTGTGAATGTAAAAGAATTTGATTTTGTACAGATCTATTTTCTAGATTTATATGCTCCTAATACATTTGACTACATCTCTTAGTGTTTAAGGCGGCTCACACTGCGACTTTGCTGAAATGCGATTTGTTAACAAATGTTAGTTTTGCATTATTATGCGACATTTGAACATGCAAGTATTCTTATGGAGGTAAAATTGTAAAGGACAATGAGATCAAATTTATGTTTTATGCGACCTTGTAATTGGAGTAAAGGTCAATTATAAAACGCTTAAATCCGCTGTGACGGTACTGCGATATGGACAATTTGATTTACGAGAAGGGGATTCACAATCCCTTGAATTTAATTTTGGTGATTCTTAGGATACCCATTGGACAGTATGATTTCTTGTTTGATGGTTTGTATCAATAAGTTAAGTTTCTGATAATTGCCCGCAGCAGGTCGCATCGTGGGTGCGCGCTTTGGCAGACATATTTAGCGCGTCTCAATTTGGCTCCACACACAGATGTGCTTCCTCTAGTGAGATCTAGTAGGTAAAGGGTACCTTTCCATTCTCTGTTTATTCTGATATGTCATATCTTTCATCTTCTTTCTTTGCAGTATTTTGAGAGCCCCAGCAGGCACCGGTCTTTCCAGCGACGACACATCAAGGAACATTGCTCTGTATGCCGTTCTTCGACATCCACGCTGACCGCACCTGACACTTCAAACATAGCGGGCAGTAGTGCTCACCCATGTCCCCCAGTTTGAAGGTTCAGCTTCTCTACAAGTCTGTCACGAGTGCAACTCAGTTGCCATCTGGGTCTTCCTCCAGGAGGGGTCCATTTGGTTACCCAGTACGCGAATAGGAAACTGACACGCCGTCTGATAGCGGGTCGAGTCCTGGGTCATTCCTCACAGACTATTGTCGGTAAACCTCATTCAACGTAATCTCGTACGCTTGATTGGAGTCATAGATCATTCTATGAAAATTTATTTGTATATTATATCTTTGAGAGAGAGGACTATGAGGGGAGGTTGTAAATGGTCTCTCTGTTTCTGTGTGTAGGAGAGTGAATGTATGAATGTAGATGAATAATAGGAAAAACCCAGTCTTTACTATTTTTAGAATGTCGTAATAGGGGAATCCAGTTATGGCATAGTGAGTTTTGGACTGTATAATGAAAGTATGTGACTGATTTTGGTTGTTGACAGAACGCATCTGACAAAGTGCGTTGTTAGTCGTGTGGAGCAGTGTGAAGGACGCCCTAATGAGGCGAAAGATGGAAAGCAGATCGACTGTAGGAAGCAACAGAAGAGATTGATAGAGAGAAAGTCAATGCTCCAAGGCTAGCCTCAAGGAAACAACTGAGGGTGATGTACACTTATCAGGATTGTAAACTGGTATCATTGGTGCCCATCATGAATACATGTATACACCCATTGCCTTACGAAAATGATAAGAGTTCGGTATAAAGTTGCAAATTGTGTACTAATTTGGTTCCATTGAGAGGCTTTAAGCTAAGAGGTTTTTGAGCAAGTCTCTAGGTGGGTTAAGCTATAGCCTCTTTAGTTGAAGTTTTTTATGTTACAGGCCTGGGTGAAAATATATGCTAGTATTTGTTAAAATGGCCTAATTTATAACATTTGGCCAAGGCGTGATGGCTGAGATGTATCATCGATCATCATGATAAGTTTAGTTAATCTTGAATGTGTGTCTTCACATAAGGACTGGACACTTCATGCGAGGACGACCAAGAGAGAAAGCGTGGAGCAAGGAATCTCAAACATGAAAGCTACTGGAGAGTCAGTCAATGCTTCTTCTCCAAACTTTAGGCCAAACCCCAGATAAGCAACTAGGCTGGTATAGACTCTCTAACGTCAGGCACGGCCCTGCGTAGAGGAAGCCTCGGCAGCGCAGAGGGCGCTCTCTCTGAGGCAGGAGCGTAGGTCTTCACAGGAGGACCTAGCAGCATAGAGAGTGGGACGTCAAGTAGGTGCAGTCTGGAGAGGATTGGATGAGAACACGGTACCGAGTGTCTTGGTGTAGCATGCTAGTACTCTTCATTCCGCAACGTCATTCACCCAGCACTCATCATAGTGAAGGTAATTTTTTATTATTAGTTGTGTAATACTTTGCATTTCTTGGTGAATAAACGAATCTGGTCATGGAAATGATGGAGAGAATGTGCGACAGCCTTTAACATGTATACATGATGAAGCAGATAATGGACTTTACAAAAGAACTTTCATTGGTTGGGGCGGGGGTAATCAATACACATTAACTTGCCACAGTAAGTCTGCATAAGTCGAAATGCCTAGCAAAAGTCTTTTCAATGTATCTCCTTTATCTCTTCTTTTTGGCCCTTTTAGATCTTTATTTATTTCTAGTCGGCTACTTTATTTATTCACAACAGGGCACTTTGACAAGGTTGACTCAGGCTAGATTGAATGTTTCATAGGAAATTTTTTTTTAATTGAAATCTGACATGACATAGACCACTCACATGACCTTCGTTTAATAGAATGACTATGATACTAGGTTTTTCTCTAATATTGTTATTATCATCGTTTGGGGGTATGGAGTATTGTACTTAAAATATGAATATCCAATTTCATAGGCCAATTCAATCAATTGATTCGCACTTGACTAATAAACCCAATAATCAAATCAATGAAATTTTTATTTTGTTGTCGTCTTACCAGGTGGGTCAGTCCTAATCAACCATATATGCCTCTCTGGGACCCAAGTGTCTCAGCAGATGTAGCATTGAGAAGACATCGTATCCGCAGGATTATTCAGCAAGGAAGCGCTCAGACTCTGAGAGGTTGACTCGAAGATCATACAGAAGATCAGGAAAGCTCGAAACTCACATGAAGATGAGAAAGGATGCTGACGAGAACCGTAGACTTCCCGCATCAATGCAGAAGATCAGGGATGGTAGGAGATGCAAAGAGAGGATGCTACCAAGTCCAGTCCTTACAATCTACCCACTCAGTGGTGCTGATGTCGACGATGAGTGTCCATATGTCGTCAGTTCCGAGGAGATCATTCGCAGCCAGCACAAACTCAAGACTCCTTGAGATGTCAATAGCCGTCATCATCTCAAACTTGCAGAATCGATCCGTAGCTGGTCTCTCGGAGACAGTCTTAGTTGAATTCTCGGTGCTCCAGTTCCGCTGCCCTGAATCTCCTGCAGGTTAGGAAAAGCACTGTACCGCGCTGATGATGCTCTCAAAGAAGCATCAATCCTTCCAATTCACCATTTCCCGCTCTGTGTCGAGAATCAATCGAAGTATCAATCAGAGGCAGCGTCAGTGAGATTTCTTTGAAGTCTATCCCACGTCCAAGCGTTCCTACTAAAGCAGAACGACGATATCAAGTGAATATGAGTGAGTGAGTGAAGATCTGTCTCAAGAGCAGCCATAGCCAAGCCTCTCAGGCATTCTATGTGTTGACTTGAGACAAATCTTGTCCCGGATGAACCCAGTCTGGACCATGACCCTTCCGGAAAATCAACCGATATCCTGAAAAGACTGACGAGAAGAAGAAGAGGAGAGGATTGGAGTTTTTGATGAAAATTGACGATGAAAACCTTCCGTGGACTCTTTGAGATGCTACTCCAGAGCCAATAATTAGGTAGGCTCTTTTTATTTTTACATAAAGTGGTATGACAGTATCCGTATACAGTGTAGTTGAACTCACACGTGATTGAAATGATGAGCTATTTGTATACCGATGATTGGGGATGATCTATTTGCATGCTTCAACTGTGGACAAGTTGTCATTGGTACTCCTCTTATATGTTAATTTATTTTCTAAATACAACATTCTGAAATCTCTTGTAACAAATTCATTATACACACAAAATCTGGAAATTGTCATTTTTTGTGACAGTGAAGCAGAAGTTGTTAGAACGATGTCAAGTACTAGTATTTACATGTAACTCAAGCTGCATGCACACCAACACAGTGAATCTATGAGAACATATTTTAGAAATTTTGTAAAGATTTTTTTTTTTTTGTTTTTTCATTTATATTATGCTGATTTCTCTTGTGAAATAAGATGACTTGCCCAAATGAAAATTTATATTTTTTTTTTTTTTGTATTCTTCCAGGAGTTTTCCAGATTTCCAGATGGGGGACCGTTTCCATTGTGCCAGAAGACCTGGTATTGCTTACAGGTCACTGAGTTTGCAACGGTAACTGGATATGGTGTGCGAGCTTGTGACCAGAAGGCACCTAGACATGGTACCATCAAAGGGTGTGTCTACTTCCCTGCAACCAACTAGTGGCATCTTTGCACTGGAAGAAGATTGGGTCGTCTCCTGAGAATACAACCATCGCAGGATGACTCTCTATTGAGGATGAGTCAATCTCAATAGGAAGATTCAAGCAGGCTCCGTTAAACTGTTGGGAGTGAATGTTAAACGAGGAGCAAGTAGGACATCGTACGATCTGAGATCCAAGACGGCCAAAGGAGGTGACGAAGAGAAAGAGAGAGGCGTAGACTCTGTCTCAGCTACCTACCATGAAGTCAGAGGAGCATTCTTCAAGAGGCCTACGGAAGATGAACTTCTGAATGTGGCAGTTGATGTGATGCCTTGGAGAATTATCAGTCATCGGCTGAAGCAGCGAGCTTTCTCAGTGGATGAACTAGCTAGTGAATAGACCTGCTCTGAGACGCAGAGGAGCGCCAGAGAGATGATTCCAGGACAATTGAAGAATTGCTCAGAGGATGAGCTAGATCGACTTGAAGAGAATCGTATGGTTGATCATCACAGATCAGCTAACAGAGTTATTTGTCGAAGAACAATTTGATGCTGTTGGCAATAGCTGGGAAAACACGAAGAGAGAAAGGAGAGTAGGAAATCCAAAGAACGTTTTGAAATTGCCTGGTTCTGCGGAGTCCGAGGAGTGATAGTGAGATTTCAGAAGTGCTCTTGAAAACAGAATTCAGAAATCTCTGAAAGGAGCAGACAGATGCAACGAAAGCAGATTCAGTGCCAATCACAATATGAATGAGGCAATCAGGAACTAGTGAATTCTACGAAAGAGAAGAATGTGAATGATGAGCCTTGCTATATGTTAAGAGAGGGTGGAGAAGTCTGCATCTGAGGAAAGCAAGACTCCATGAGTTTTATTGTCTCACGAGTCGGCAGAGACTCCGTAACTCCGACAAGAGTCCTGAAAGGATCAACTTGCTTTCTCTTGATGAATATCTTCATCATAGGTACATGTTGAGTCTAGCTCTGGAATGATAAGCCCCTGTGCAAGCAGATCCCATTTGGGAATCTGTAGTAGCGGTGGAGTCCGGAAGCTGATGAGAAGTTGGAGCACTTCAGCTCCGGACAAAGGACATTCTGCGAGCGGACCTCTTCGGAGACAGGAGTGTTCGATATTGATGAGTTGGCTTTATGAAGAAGTCAGAGCATCATCAAGGTCCTGAGAGGGTGAAGGAACAAGGCAGAACTCTGCAGGAATGCAGCCCAGCGAGTAGAGTAGCAGCCGAACAGATGAAATGCCAAGTTGGACTTGAAAAATAGTGGAAGAACCATTCTATCCGTGCCTCATAATATCAAATGTGAAAGATTGCCACAATAGTTAAGTCTTCCATGATGTCGTGAAACGGGAACCTGTGATGCAGTTCGTGCCACACATCAACTTTATGGGTTCTATACCAAAGTGACGACAATTTAAGAAGCACGGAAAGCTTATAATGCTGAGGTCACTTTGTTCGGTGAGTCCGAGTCCATCTGCCAAGAGAAAGCTCCGTCATATCCCATGGATGAAACCAAAGAGAAACCTCGGTCGTCTATCGCAGCAGCTCGTCCGAGCGATGAAACCGACATGTCAGTTGGCCGTGTGAGGGGCGCCTTGCTCTACGTGGCCTCATCACCAGCAAAAACAGATTCAGTGCGTAGGTGCAGCAACTCGCAAGAAAAAGACATGTTGATGAGTCTTATCGATGACTCAAAGAGAGAACTCAGAGATGATCGACTAACGACACGTGAGTGTCCCGTCAAGATGCAGCAGCGGGCTGCTCTCTTGAGTCCTTGCTGATGGACTACAGCTATGGTATTACACCAGATAGAGGATAAAAGGAAAGCAGAGCAAATCCGTCATCAAAAGAGTATTCACGTCATCTATGATGTTGAATCTGAAGATCCAACCCACAGATGATCATTTAGTCATATGATGTTAATCTGAAGAGTAAAGCAAGCGGAAGTCTCCATGAGGATTGGTGGGGCGTCTTAGCTCAGCCGTATGTGAGGGATCCATCAAGTCAACTTGGAATTATGTCTGGATCCTCGCCGATGATCATTATCGCTGTTGCTTTCAGTGTCGCTGGCCCATGAAGATAGAAGAAACATGTTGTGTTTGTCACTGCTGAGGGCTAGAATCAGCAGCTCTACTGTCACAGTTTGGTGCTTTATATACATTACCAGCCAATCATAAGAGAACCTCTCTTGCCATCTGAGATTCTTGCATTCATGTTCATATTCATTCAAGAATTAAGATTGTCTTTATGAGGTATCATTTCCATCCAATTCATTTGTCTAATGATAGGTTTTCTCTCCCATCTCTTTCTGATAGACTTTTGTTTCAAAGAATAGTTGGCCTTCTTTATTAATCCATAGAAATCCAAGTTGTGAGGCATGTACCTGAAACACATGCACAATCAAATGTGGCCATAGCAAGTATGTATGTTAATTTAAACAAAAAGAAATCCAATTACATAAGATCAAGGTATTTCTCGAGTTTCCTCTTGAAATATGCTAACTTCATTAAGAAATCTCAGTTTATATAAGATTCATGTATGTGGCCGTCTGCAGTAAACTTGGTTAGATGCCTGTAGCTTCCAAGATCAGTCATGTGCTGCGTAGTCCATGACAAAAGGAGCAATGACTTACAAGTTTGATTTGGATGTTTTTTGGATTTCATTTATGCCAATCCGTTCCTATCTGAGTGCAGTCATATAGATTGATCGAGCTTTACAGATATCCAGGCAAGACATTACGAGAATCATTGAATAATGTAAATCGACGATACTTTCGGCATCTTTCAGGAAACTTCATTTTGTTCAGGTTGTTCTTTTTTTAGGGACAGCAGCATTAATTTGCATGTTACATCCCACGTGCTGATTGTGTGTTGTGATTTGATACAATGACAAGAATATCTCCATAAGGCAAAGGGAAGTAGCTTGTTTGTTTGTTCATATTTTCTATTTAATATTAGCTGGATTCTGAGTGGGTTTTCAAACGTTGACGAAACATTGATAATGTATGGATATAATAATCACTCAATCACGCGCGGAACACGGAGAAGGTGCGATATGAATTTGTGATATTCTACAACGCTCGATCCCAAACGTTCCTTATGGTAAGTCCTGCTCATAAATTAAACAGAGAGACTCAACAGTGACTCTCATGTATTAAAAATACATTATGCTGAAACCATAGCAAAGGCTTGGTTTAGCGCGGCTGTGGCGATATTGTCTCAATCTTTCCAATTGTGTCGCTAAAATAGCGTACTTACAACAAAAAAATTCATAGTCCATGGCTTAGCGAGGTTTTGAAGACCACTCTGCGAATACTGCCATTATTTTTGCATGGCCAAAACAGTTTTGAATAACGTTTCAATTGCTTTCAAGTATAAATCTAAGAGCTGATGCGTGTCGGAAATCAATATTTTTTCAGTTAGAAAGTGTATAAATTTTTTAAGTTCAATAATTTTTTCTATCAAATTTTTATACCAGTTTTTTGTGGTCTGTGGTATCATGTATTATTCATTATAGGTGCAAAGGGACATTATGCAAAGACTTAAACAATGAATGAGTAAGCAATTATTAACAACGACTTTACCGTACTAGGTACAGTTCAATCCATATACAGTCTGTGGTCAATAAAATGGTAAGTCGGGGGGTAAATAATTAAGGTGTGGATCTTTTCAAATAGGAGATGATGTGGTATAAATTAAGCCAACAATTTTCCTTGCTGATGCACTTTTGTTCTGGCTATAATTTGCTTTTGTTAAACCAAAAGTTATGCTAAATTTTGTGCAACGAGGAACAAAGCGAAATTACGCCGTCTGTTGTTCCATTTGCAAACCTCCAACATGCACGTCGTAGCGAAAATAGATTTTTCTTGACTGTAGAAAAACCTGTCCTATCTCAAAAATTAATTGCACACAAAGTGAGAAAAATTGCAGAAAAAGTCGATTTATCCTGCTTATGAGGATGCCGAATAATACAGGTTCTAAGAAGTTATATTCATACTATAAATAATGTTTTCATCGCTGTAAATTTTTTTGACACAGACCTACTTGTTGATGTTTCCCATATAGTCAATTATTCAACAGGGTGCTGGAAATCAGGCTGTTATCACAAGGACATTACATCACCATATTTTTACTTTTGGAAATTGCGAAATTTCCATGTTTCATGTATTCGCCCTTGTTTACTAGCAGTTTTTACGTCCAAATACGCACAACTGTCAATACTATCGAATTATTTCAAGCCCTGTAGTGTCGTTAATATTAGTGGTCATATTCTTTATTCTTAACAGTATTCGTAGTTTTCAAATGATTGCTCTAAGCTTTCTCTGAAGAAAAATTCTCAATATATAGACTGGAAAATTTTATTTAAGTAAAGTTTCAGGATTAATTTCATAATTATATTCTGTGGTAGAATCTTTTTCAAATCAAGACTCTTGCTTTAAATGTATGTATAATGTGTTTGCCTGTGTTTCATTTTTACATCATATAATGGAAAGAATTCCATTCCTTTCTCATGATGTTCTAAGTATAGACATTTCATCCATGCTCTATATTTTTGCTACTTTACATAGAACAGAATGTATTTACACAATCAAAAAAATGAATTAAAAAAAGTGAAAAGTACATTTTGTACATAGTATGACAGCGCGATGTATATAACTTCAGAAAGTATGAATTATGGATTGGACTGTTAAAGTGTTGCAGCTGAGAGTATATACTAGGAAGAAAGCGAGAGAGCTTATGTATGGTGTAGATTTTATTGTTGGGATTATTGATGATAGTAAAATAGCAATGACAATCATTTTAAGGTAGTTTGGTATTATATCATGTAAACGTGACCAAGTGAATAGGTTTCATGTATATCAATTAATTTGTCAATATGGGACATATATCTATTATGATGAGAAGGTTTAATTATGTGTGAAATAAAGCATGTATTGTGTTGGAAGTTATTCACAATTTTCTATCATAGTAAATGTTTTTGCTCATGCACTGAAATTCCATTTGCTCGATCTGTCTTGTAATTTACTTCATTATTTTAAGCATCTCATACTTAGTGTTTATGCTCAGGATATTAACGATGGCTGCAAAATATGTTCTAGAACATTTTTTTTTTTTTTTTACCAGCAAATTTTGTTACATGATAACTTAATTTTTAAAAGTCAGAAACTTTGTATGAGAAATTTGTAAGATTGTTTTTGAAATATCAAGTATTACAGCATGCTTCATGATGTCATTGCCTCGTATGAAACTGATATAAATTAAATGATGGAAAATATGCCTTGTACGATAAAATTTCTTGGGTGTAGATTCTAATATTATGTATATGAGAATGTATAGGAATCTGTTCATATGTAATAGTAACAGTTACTGATTATATGTGAATAAAGGCAATTGTAGAGGCACCTCATATCCACTATCAAAGCTGGTTTTGTTTCTTCTTGAGCCTTCTGAGTGGACCGAATCAGCTCGTTACGGATTTTATTACCCATATCTGAAATATATTTGAATTATATATATATATATTTATCTACTTATTATATATATATATATATAGTTCTTTAGAACTGGTTACTAGTGTTTTATGTTGATCTTATCAAAACATTATAGCCGTTGCAAGGCACTAATGGCCAAATGGGGCATCAACACCAAAGGACGTCCAGTATGCGAATGGGGAGAGGAGGAGACCATGGGTCACCTCCTACAATGCCTTCTCCAACCTAACCCCTGTTCCCAAGCTGATCTTGCTACTCTTTCGCCTAATGGGATCGCCTGCGTTCAGAATTTAATGGGCATAGTCTGAATCAAATTCTAATTCATCGAACAATAAACACAAACAAAATTGAGAGAAAGAACTCGAGAAGAAGAAGAAGATAGCCGCTATCATCTATCCCCAAACAATTTGGCTGATAATGTCCTTTGTCTGACCCAATGCTGGATCCACACCAGGGGGTCGTTTCATGAAAGGACCTGTCGGACGTTTTATCAGACAAATTTGCTCTCAGCCAATCAGATGCAAGCATTTCAGTAGCTTATAACAGTTGTCAGTGAGAATCAGTGAGAATTAGTGAACATTTGTTTCAAGAAATGGGCCCCTGCTCATAGTTCCAGGAGACAATGGATGTTATCACACTTTCTTAAGTGCAATGGAGAGCCTTTTGCTAGTCAAATCAGGGAGCCGCCTTTTCCTTGATTACAACATGATTTCCGTTCTAATTTATAGAATGAGTTCCTCACATGTTTACATAGTTTCGTCCCAAACGCTTCGTAAAACAGGAGTTAACTGTAGCAAATTAAAGATTGTTTTATTGAGAGGGTGAGTTCATGCACCGGATATTAATTTCCTTAGAAGAAAATGTGAGGAACTCGTTCTATAAATTAAGATGGAAATCAAGTTGCAATCGATGAGAAGTTGTTTCTTGATTTTTAAGCTTTCCTTTCTTTCTCTTTTTTTTTAAATCAGAGAGCGACTTCCAGGCGTCTTCTCTTTGATTCCGACTTATTAACAGAATTGGTTCCTTTCATTTTCTGCTTCTGTTGGAGCTGAATTAGTATCAGGGTATACATGTACTTTAATTAATCTATTCAGGTAACATATCTGTAGTTTGGAGATCATGTTGTTCCACACCTCTGTTTCTAGCTTTCCCGATTTGTGTCCCTTTATCTTCTCTCTCTTCAAGCTGTCCAACTCTTCTTCCTCCTCTACTCCTTCAATACAGAGACACCATTTTCTTCTTTTCTAAAAAAATTAAAATGTTGTATCACTGCACTATTCAATAGCTGTAAAGTCCTTTTCTTTTTTATTTTCCTTTTTTTTATGCTGGCCCTTGGTAAAAGGAAAACAAAAAATAACACATGTACAAACAAACCAACAAGCCAGGGTAATAAGGAAATCAATTTGCTACCAAGCAGTCGTATGACACGAGATATTTCCTGAGCCCGTTTCCATTATAAGATAAGATCTGCACATCACAATGGTATCACCTTCGACAAATGTGTTTTTGTAGGAAACATTATCATGAAATGAACTTCCGTAATGTATGATCCTCAGTCCTTAGTTTACGATTTATAAGCATTGGAAGTAAAAAACAGCTAGGGTTTCAATTAAATGCAGCAATTAAGCGATCATATTTGATTTGGAGTATGTGCAAGGAGAAGGCAAAGTTAATGCTGCAGCCTGGTCAATATAAAATGGAGTGTCGGAGAGAAGCAGTCATTCCAGATGACGTGATGCCGGACAAGCATAGTCTAAAGGAAGCCCTATATGTAAAAGCAAGGATGCAAGAAGGCTCAACTTCACTCGGTGGGCAGAGAGAAGTTAAAGAGGATATTGTTTGCAGTGAGGCAGGGTTTGAGGTAAACCCTGAAGAACAGTCCCAGACACCCATATGGACCAAGATCTGTCGGGTGTTGGTCCAACGAAGAGGCATCTTCTGGGCTCTCGCATTCGCCACCCTCGGTCCTTTCATTTCACTCATCATTAAGTTCTTATCAGGCAGGGTGTCTCCAAACGAAATCGTTACTTATCGCTCTCTAACTCTGGTTCTCTTCACCGGGCCCAACCTCATACGCCACAGAGACAGCCTATCATATCGCTTACCATGGAAAGCTTGGGCGATCCTGATCATCAGGGCAATTGTTGGGACTGCATGCACCAACTCAGCATTCTACGCCTACCAACTCCAAGACATGTCAACTGTTAAATGCATCATGCAAAGCTCATCCCTCGTCACATGCGTGTTTGCGTGTCTTTGCCTCAAGGAGAACTGTTCCATCCCCATCTCCCTATCATGTTGCATCAGTGTGGTAGGTGTAGTCCTTGTTGTGCAGCCAACATTCATCTTCAAGAATCTAGGTGTCCAAAGCCACAGTGACAACACCGTCTACGGATTACTCGCTGCATTCTCCGCTGCTGCTTTCATGTCTCTGACGTACATCACCCTGCGAGCACTCGGTCGCTACAAGATACATGCACACCTGGTAACATTTTCCTATGGCTCCATCGGTTTCTTAGGATGCGCCTCCTTGACGATGGCCCTCAATGACTGGTCAATCCCGCGCTGTGGACTTGATCGTCTCCTAGTCCTAGCCATATGTCTCATGGGTTATCTTCAGATCACATTCATCACCCTTGCTCTTCAGACGGAGAACGCTGCGGTAGTGGCAATCATATCAGCATGGGGTGTCTTCGTGACATTCGTCCTGGATTACACGTTCTTTGATGTGACCCCAAACGTCTGGAAGATCGTTGGTGCGGTATGCATCACAGCCAGCTCTGTGGGTGCATCTATTTCATCCTACTATGCTGCAAAGAGACGTAAACTCTCAAAAACTTAACAATGCAGGTAACTCTGCCAAAGAAGAATCTCTTTGGACCATCAATTCAACTTTATAGGAGAAATTTGTCTAAGGAGAGGTGAAAAACACGTCTTGTTATTCTGGATGAAGAAGACGAAGAACTTATGCAGAGTTGACTGGATATCCTTAATGACAGTTATCGGAGGCTTTAAAAATATCCTTTATCCAGAACTTCCTTATTTCTTGTCCAGAATTTTTAGATCATTCAAATTTTCGACAAGCTGCTTTATGTTAGCTTAAAATCAAAATTTCGGAAATTGAAGGTAACTAAATTAGCCTCTTTACAAAAATGATTTAACCAAATGGAGATTGTGCAAGACAGAAAGATGAAATCTGCATAATCTGTATGGATTGGCAATAAGCAATAAGGTTATCTAGATCAGCGGCCGTGGAGCCACTTTATGCAGCAAAAGTGTAGAAAAGCACGAAAATGACCATAGCTTTGTGATTTTTAGCCTGTTCAGCCCCTCCACTTTCAAAAACACTCTGCATCCCCCTGGTAGATTGAGTAAATTTGAGACTTACTCTTTAGCACTAACGCCTCATTTACTCACTAAAGCCGCCGTCTATTCAGCACGTTATAGTCGGAGTACACAAATGTGTATTAACATGCCATATTTCTGTGGAATAGCCCTTCATGTTGCTGTCCGATTCTGCACAAAAAAGTTGTTATAAGAGCAATTCTTTGAAAAAAACTGACTGAGCAACGAAAACCATCCTGAGTGAGTAAACTGACCTTTTTCAATGCAGTCTGAGTGTAAGCGGTTACTAATTCAACAACATTTTTCTTATAAATCTAAACATTTGATACCTAAAATCTTATTTTCTATTTTACTTGACTACTAAAATGAAGTAATGAATAACTGTGAAGATACAATATATAAGAATATATGAAACAGAGGTAAAACGAAATTGGTAGATATTATATAATATATAAGACAATTTAATTTTACCATGATTGCAAGTACTGATCTAAAATATATTTATCACCAATCCTGCAATTATTAAATTACAATGAAATTTCTAAATGCTTTATATATAATTTCACAAAAATGT
>CALNVZ010000649.1:22677462-22691315 GCA_940671915.1 Paracentrotus lividus
CAGCCCGCACGGCGGCGGTGATCCCAAACAAAATGGGACGAGACGGTAAAAACACGGGCAAAATTGCGTGCTTATTTACAGACCTAAAATAGTTCACTTTTTGGGCGGTTCTACTTCAAAAAATGTGCGCTAGCAGCTTGCTAGTTCATATATCTCAACATTCCATATCAAATTGATGATAAAAACTGTGAAATATATCCATGCTCAACACAAGTAAGTATTTACGATCGATTCAATACCTCCTGGCTAACTCGGCCCACTTTTTCGGACCGGGCCGAGTTAGCCAGTGGGCCGAGTTAGCCAGGATCCGCTCTGGTAGTTCATAATAATCCGTTGTCGTATGTTGTCGAATGGATAATGGTTCATGGTTGCCCTCGGTCTCATTTCATTATTTTGAATTGACTTATCAATGACAATGCCCAATGGTCTTAGTTTGACTGGGATGGTACGCCAACAATGGCAATGGCAATTTAGATAGTAATAGGACTTACAAGCTGCTTAAATAGCATGAAAAATGTTGATAAACCAGTCAATGCAAGTACTACCAAGGACAAGGTGTTAAAAAAAAATTGACATAAAAAGAGACGTGAACATCATTCTCAGGAGGCCGATATGCTTAAAATCTTTTTGGGTATTTTTGAACAAGTACTGGCACTCACGACTGGAGCACATTTGCAGCGAGTTTAAAGAAAATTAACGGCTGGGTGACAAACATTTGATGATTTGACATGGATTGACACTTAGATCAATTATTTTGAATTTATAGGCCTAACTTGTTAATGCTGAATTCTGAGTGTGATTGGGTTGCTATTCCGAAGGATTCAGCCTTTATTTTTTATTTTTTTCCTACAAAGATAAAGAAACCTAAAAAAAATTATTGATATAACATTTAAAATTATCCCAAGAATGGTGGAATATTTCTCCCTATTGAGTTGCTTGCTACTGATATCACGTGGATATAAATGCAATTAATAAAATGCTCAAGTATGTAACTTGCATAGGCCAGCTTTGGGTAAGCATGTTCATCAAACAAATGACATCACACAATATCGACACCATGGTGAGTGAAGTGTGGTCTTCTGATAGGTTTCACATTTGGCTACATTTTAAAAATATCCCTCCACATCCAAATTTATGAAGAAAAGGGGAAATAAAAAATAACCGCTGCTGCTTTATCATACCCTTATTACCAAATTCTGCAATATATAAAATCATGTCTTTTATTCAAGTTTAATTGTATCCCGGAATTGTATCATGAAAACAGCACTTTGTACTTGATAAGTGGGTGTTTTGATGTTTCCTTCGCTGTCGTTGCAAGTTTGATTTTTCTTTCTCTCATCTAGGCAGAAAATGATAAATGTAGTGATGTTTAAATCCAAATTCGGGAAGTTAATTTGCAAATCTTGAACAGTGCACACACAGAGGGAAAATATTTGGCAGGTGTTTTTTTTTTTTTTTTTGGAGGGGGGGGGGGGGGGGGAGTTCATACCTGTAATTGTAAGTGATTTTAAAAGTATATAAAAAATATTTTCTTTGAAACACATGGTTACATTGAGTACTAGAGCTGAAATTTAGCGAGCCAAAATCTATTTTGTAAAATATAAAACATCGTTGAAAAGCCAATTTGCTAAATCAACAACTTTGTAGGGCTATGTGTTTGTGGTTTAACTTTATTTTTTATTTTTTTATTAGACAGGAAGGACAGGAATCCCATCCCAGTTAACATTTTCTTTTTACGTCTTAACAGGAAATGGGAAAATTAGGTTTTATAAGAATAAGGAAGTACTTGGAATCAAATTGAGAGAGATCAGGAGTGAAACATTTTTCAAGCGATCAGATTTCAGAAATAGTTTAGATAACAGGAAGAGAAGGAAGACTAGATTTTTTTCTTTCCTTTTTTTTTTCTTCACAAGATAATGTTGTGTCTAGGGTTAAACTTAAAATTCAATTGAGTTGAAAATGGCAGAGATAATTTTACCAATGTAAACAGAGCTACAAAATTTAAATTATAAATATTTGACATAATAATATTGAAAAAAAATGTCAGAGGTATGTCCAGGACTAGAAGGTAAAATAAAGGAGGTTAATGAGAATAAAAATGTTAGAGATAAAATGCCTTTAAGTAATTATATTGTGATGATTATCCTCCTCTATAAGAATAATCAGTGGTGGATACAGGATTTGAAAAAAAAGGGAAGGGGGGGGGCACTGCCAAAATTGTTTCTCATTGTAACATGTACAGGCAGGAGTTCCTCAAATTATGAGGGGGGGGGGGGACCATAGGGGATGCCTAGATCCGGCACGGATAATTGACCTTGTTAATTATACTTTAACCCTATTCAGACTGGCATCTTTCAAGAGGAGATTTTGACTGGGGGGGGGGGTCAATTTGAACCCCCCCCTGAGAACTCGGCCGCGGATGGTCCGATTGCCGTGAAATTTTGCACGAACGTCGCTGCACATGTAGAGGGTGTCGCTCATATGTTTTTTTTGAAAAAAATTTCACATATTTAATTTATGCTAATTTATACATACTCACGTATGCAAATTAGATGCTTTTTTTATTGAAATCGTTAATATTTCATTAATAAATATAGTTATGAAGCCCAAATTTTTTCTAAAAGTTGCTGAGTAGCATAGACAACAGTATTGAATTGACAAATTCAGAAATTTCAAATTAATTCTTTTGTATTCTATTGTTTTATGAATTTCTTATGTATTCTATTGTTTTTATTTCTTATGTATTTCTTTGTTTTTGTAATTTTTTATGCTTGAGAAATGTATTTTGATCAATATAAAGACCAATTTAATTAATCAAAAGGCTCAGAAGACACAATTATCAGTGTTATAAAGCAATTTAGAAAAAAGCAGTATTTTGTACACAAACGCATGCAAAATGACGATTTTCGTTCAATTTTGGCCTGACATGCGATTACATAATGTTCCGTAACGCAACAACAGAGTGTCCGATTTTTTCGAACTTGGTGTCAAAAGTTGCGGGACACATGAAAGAAAAAAGTCATAAAGCGCCGGGTTGCGATTCGCAGCGGTTGCGCGGCAGTCGCGGATTTTGTTCAGGGGGGGTCAAATTGACCCCCCCCCCCCCAGTCTGAATAGGGTTAATCTAGAGTATGAATAGTTGGCAATATTTTTGTTGAATTCTATTAGATTTTACATTTAATTGTTGCAAATATTACCACAAAGGCCACAATAATTACAATTAGCTTGTTATTTGAAGAATGATATCATACAATGAAGTTGAACTATATTTGTTTATTTTTTATTTGTTTATTTTTTAATTTTTTTTTTTTTGGGGGGGTCTTCTTTTTATTCTGTTTCATTCATATTTTTCTGATTTCATCACATGCTTACAATAAAGTGTACATTTTTTCTTTAATAATTCCATGTCCTCAGATTTGATCCTTGTGGATATCAGAGATATATCAGAGCAACCTAAGACATGGCGGGAGAGGAGAAAGCAGAAAAGATTCAGAGAGAATTATTCAGAGACCTTTGTGGAGAAATCACAGATGAGGAACTCAATAAAATCAAACGTAAGAATGCTAGGTTGCATAAAAAGAGAAGATGAAATAAGAGAAAGTAATCAAGAAAAATGTTTAGACAAGCATTTAATAAAATTCTTCTTACAGAATATATTCTATAAACTTTAATAGAACCTTTATGTTTTATAAATGTTACATAATGTACAGCCTTGGAAATAATTATCAGACTACTTTCCTTCTAAGCTCCCATACAATTTGGTCTAATAGTATGCATGTTTGACTTTTGTCATCCACTAAGTTTATAGACTTACTCGAGATATAAACCTGAGTTCAAGATTGTTTAAACAGACAATAGGATCGCATTGAAATTCAGTCTTGAGTTTAGACCACAGTTTAATATATATCGTCGGCTGAGAACCAGAAGGGCGCTATTACAAATCAAAGATGTTCCGTTGAGAACCAGAAGGGCGCTAATACCATTGACTTTGTACAGCAATAGCGCCCTTCTGGTTCTCAACAGAACATCTTTAAGATGCAATAACGCCCTTCTGGCTCTCAATAGACGATATGGGCCAAAGTGTTGGATACTAATGGAAATTTTGGAATCTCTAGATTTGTAGAAAACACATAAAAACGAGATATGAATTTGGTGACTTATTGCTAGTTTTGAGCTGGCAGACCTGTCGCATCACTACATGCTTTAAGAACTCTTAATTGCTAATCAGTTTATCATAAATTGCCTCACCCCTGACCAACCCTCGACAATGGAAATCAAAGAATTCCTAACCCTAAACGTAATCTAAAACTAAATTGAGCATGATCTTTCTGTCGACAGAGGAACTGAAGCAGAAGCAGTTTGGAGGGTTCAAAGCAGGGGAGATACAGAGGGAGCTCAAAACAACAGACGATATTCTGGAAAAATTGAAGAGAAGACGCTTGATTCAAGTAAGTGAGAACCTACGGTATTTTTTTCACATTTAACTTTAGCCAATGACAGGCGAAAGGAAGTTCATGTGTTTGTTTGCCAAAGGAAAAATTGATCAATCTGTAAGTCACAAGTTACATGTAGCTAAAAAAAATTCTGGGTGGAAAGATATTGCCGACTATACAGTGCATCCCAGGAAAAACATATTCCTAAATGCTGACAAAGAACACAAAAGAAAAATGTTAATGAAGCATCCTTTTTTTGTTGGCAAGACCATTGCATCTAGCTTATTCTGCCCAATCTTATTGTATTTCATGTTTTTAAAAAAGGAAGCCAAACTTTGAAATGATGTACTTTATAATTCATAAATTGTTGTTTTCACCAACAAAATGACTGTCTTGGTTCTGCTTTTTCTGGGATGCACTATAGTTTTTCTTTTATCGCTCACAAGGCTATTTGAAGAAAGTAAAAAAAATTTTTTTTAATGGTTTACTATTACAAATCAAATGCTCCCAGAAAAAGCCATTTCTACTGAACCCATGGCCTTTGCGAACATTGTATACTACCATTAAAGGTAGAGAATTGATGGGTTCAATAGAGATTATTAAAACTTTTGCTGCTACTTATAAAGAGTTTGTCTGCATAGGAGTACTGTGGGTCAACAAATATCTTCCAGGGGGGTGGGGGGGGGGGGCATCATAGGTTGTTGAAGGATTTGCAGCGATCTAGCTAATCTCCCTCGCCCAAGCTTGACCAGACGATCTCTGAACTCACCATTGATAGGATAGCTGAGAAACATGGGTCATCAGTTGGTGAAAAGAAATTTAAACAGATACGCCACAAAGCTAGAGCCTTCCAGGACTCCTTCTTTGTTACAACCATAATCAACTGGAACATACAACCTGCTGATATAGTAAACTCTCAATTCTTGGACTCTTTCAAAAATAAATTAAGGTTCAATTAATACTATGAGCCACTCCACACATAGCGTGCTCTTCAAACACAAGTTAGCATGATTTTGCTGACCCAACGAAACATATACAGATACAGATTATACCGAACTACAAAAATGTGCTTCATTGACCTCATACTAATTTCATTCTTATTTTTATTGTGCAGATTGGTGATTATGGACTTTTAAGGAAGCTCTTCAATGAGATTAATTCACCTCAACTTCTAGAGGAAATAGATAAAGCTGAGAATGCTTTGCTTGCCATAAGTAAGTATACACTGACAGCTAGATGACTTTTAATCAAACCAGCGAGTTACCAGAGGCTTCGGAAGGGTCTGGGGAAATAAAGCATTGGAGGGCCAAGCCATTGTTAACACACAATGGCTTGCCCCCCTCAATATTTTTTTTCCAGACACCTCTGCAAGGTACCAGTATCCAAATATAACACAATGTCAACAATTCAGCCCATTGTTGGAGAAAACCCTATTGACACACATTTATTAAATTTGATGAATATTTGTCATGTCAGGCAACAGGCAAACAGACCAGCAAAAATTTGTCTGTCATGAGCCTTTCCCTGTGCAGTGAAATGGGTCCCAAAATCTGTCATGTGTTTACGTAGGTCCTTGTTCGTTTGATCAATACATGTTCATTTTTGTACATCAATAAATGTACAAATACATGTGGGCCATTCCACGGTAACTCGCGTTACAAATAACCGGTACCTTTAATGATTAAAGTCCTCTATCTTTGAAACTGTTTGGATCCACAAGTTACTTTTTGCACCATATGTAAAGGAGACATAGACTAACCAAATGGATTAAAAAAGAAAAATATTTTTCAAGTTCGTTCAGATTCTCAGGCCGTTAAACTTCGGTAACTCGCGTTACGCAAAAAGGACATGGTTAAAATCATGATGCAGATTAGGGTGAATTGTTCCTAAACTATACCATGTTGGCAACAAAATTCCTATCATAAACTGAACTTAGCATATTTCTAACCTATCCACTGCATCAAAGTGAAGAAAAAATGAACAGGTAAAATACAGGGAGCGTTAATGTCGGTAACTCGCGTTACGGTAACTCGCGTTACAGTTTGTCCGTCAAGATATATTTTGAATTTTCATAGGTTTTCTGTGACTTCAGATTGAATTTCATTATTAATTTAGGTGTGACTTAATATTCTTCAGATTATCCAGTTGGAAAAATTGCAAAAGGAATTATAGTTCTCTGTCAAAGACTAAAAAACTTTTTAAAATTGCATGTAGTCCCACATGCTTCAAACTATGTATAGTTCTGATTCTCCTACAAGGACATACAATTTGAAGGTAAAATCCAACTTAATTTGTGTCCCCCAATGTAATAATAATTTCAGAGAAGTTTAAAGCCCAAAGTATTACCTGAATTTGAGATAAAGCAAAAAGAAGAAAACAATGTTTGTCCTCCCGACCGTGGAATTGCCCATGTACATTTTAGGGCAAATAACTATCAAAAGAGACATTAAACTATTTAAAGAAAACCCATTTAATTACTTTAACACTTAAAGAGCATATCCAATAATGAGAGATGGCAATGTTATCTCTTCATCATTTCCCAAAACTGTGCTATACAAATAAATGAAATAATAAAACTTGATTATCAGCCATTATACATATTACATGTACTTTCTTCGCTCATTCGTACATTGTTGTGCTAAACTAAAGCCTCGTTGTTCATTTTTCCTGTCTTTTTCCTCAGGATGGCCCGTGAAGCAGCTGGAACAAAATCCTCCTCAAAGAGTTCCAATGCATGAATCTATGGGGTACAATCCCCATGGCATGTACCCCCAAGCCAATCCACCGCCCTACAGTCAACCCTCCTCCTACCCCTCCTACCCACACCCCCATATGGGCCCCCCTCAGCACCCTGCGCCCCACACTCAGCACCGGGGGCAGCACCCCTATCAAGAAAGGGCTACTCATATGCCCCCTCAGATGGCCCCACCTCACCCTCAGCAGCAGTATGTAGACGGACGGGGCGGAGCCTTTCAACAATCAGGTTTTCAGCAATACTCACCATCAATTGGTCAGTAGTTTTGTGAAACTTACCGTAGGTCTATAGTTGCTAATGTGGCAGTCACATGTACACAATGCAAGACCAGCGCATTGAAATTTGTGAAAATTGCCGACAACAAAGCGTATACACAGACAGCACATATTAATATACGCAACAAATGCACATTGTTGGCTGAGCGTGCTCAAAGAATGAGTAAAGCTCACCAAGAAAATACTGTGCGTTGGCCATGTGGCGCACATGTGACTATGCCATTAATTCTAGGCCTTTTATTAGTCAAGTATATATTTATAAGAAACAAAATGTTGCTCTAAAAATCTCATCTTTGTCTAGTGAGATGTTATCACTATGTGCTATCTCAAATAGCAAAAACTGTTACCTGGATAATAGCTATTTTGCATGTATCAGCATATTAAAAACTGGAGAAAAAAGACAGAAAGAAATACTAAAATATCCCCGGTATAGGTGGACCTAAATTATCAAAAAAGATCAGATTGAAAAAAAAAAAAATGAATAAAATTTCAACCAAATGGGATATGAAAATTCTCTTACTGGCAATGTAAGTATGATGTGTGATGTCATATTTGAAGGAACAATGTCATCATTTGTATTTTTATGTACATATTCAACACACACACAATAAAAAAAAAAAAAAATCATGTTTGAAAAAATATAGGTTTTCCCGGTCAAGTTTGAAATATCTCCGATCAATTTGACATTTCTTACAAGCACTTTTGTCCGAAATATGATCGCCATTAAAGATTTCAACGTTAATTCAATTGACCAATAGCTCCGCTCCACGAGGTATCATTTAAATTGAATGAATGTAGAATATTTGATTGCAAAGAGTTTAAAAATTGAAAGGGAAAACCTATTTTACGTGATTCTCTGCATATTGAAAGTTTGACTATAATTTGTCTTTAAAAAACTTAATTATTTCAATTCGGTTTATTAAAAATACTGAAAAGGCAATCCAAGGACTGGTACATTTCAAGATTACAATTTAAAAAATAACATAAAATATCAAGTGATTATCAGCTTTAAAAAAAATAAACATACAACTACATACAATAAAAATTAGAAACGTAGAGGACAGAGAAAGAGGAGATGAAGTAAGAAAAAACAGGTGCATAGGAGAAGATGAGGAAAATGTAGTAAAGAAAAGGAGAAGACCAATTAGGAAATGAAATCTTACAGTACATGCAAATAAAGTAGATGAATTGTGAGTAAAAAATGTAAAAGAAGAGTGTAAAAACAATTGAATAGGTACATAAATGATTGAACATGCACATGTACTATTTTGTGTGTTTACTCAACTGGACATTTTTTAAATTTTTTTTATACATGTAGCAGATGTACAACAAAGAGGTGGACCAATGCCTAGCCTTGGTGATGATGTTTTCTTGCCAAATAACAACATCTTGGAGGAGGATGAAACTGACTATAAACCTGGGCGTGGCTACGTCTTGTTTATCAATAATCTTTTTACTGGAAAAAATGATGAACGGCATGGTAAGGCATTACTTTTTATTATAATTAACTTTGAATTATTACATGGACCATTACGGTTCATGTACAGTAACGCCTGAGATCAACATCACAGCCGATTGCAATCAACTGAGATCAATTGTACACTGAGTTAATGGAGATGATATCATTTGATTGCAATCAACTGTGATAGTATAAGCTGACTGCATTCCATTGAGATCAGTTGTACACTAAGCGAATGGAGATGTCATTTGATTGCAATCAACTGTGATAGCATAAGCTGACTGCATTTGATTGAGATCAGTTGTACAGTAAGTGAATGGAGATGATGTCATTTGATTGCAATCAACTGTAATAGTATAAGCTGACTACATTTGATTGAGATCAGTTGTGCACTAAGCAAATGGAGATGTCATTTGATTGCAATCAACTGTGATAGCATAAGCTGACTGCATTTGATTGAGATCAGTTGTACAGTAAGTGAATGGAGATGATGTCATTTGATTGCAATCAACTGTGATAATATAAGCTGACTGCATTTGATTGAGATCAGTTGTACACTAAGCGAATGGAGATGATGTCATTTGATTGCGATCAACTATAACATTGATCTCAGGCAGTATTGTATGTGTTTGTAGAAGCAGTTGGGGTAAAAAAAAAATTACTTAGTCTATGAAGACGGTAGATACCATACCTAACCATCTTCATCAAGATTAACAATGCCAAATATTCTTATGATGGTAAAAATCCTATTTATATATTTTCATATGAGGGGTATATAAACATTTGACCCCAACTGTAAACATTCTTGATTATTTACCCAGATTGGAGAAGAATAAGGACCAGACCTAATTCTTAAACAAAATTTAGGGGATTAGTTTGAGCTAATAATATTTGAAATGCTGTGTTAAAACTGTTATATTTATCAATAAAATCAATATTTATTATATACTTTGCAATGTACATTGAAGATCATCACACCAATGTCAGAAAATTACCTTGTTATAAAATGAATGAATTAGTTGAGAATATAACTAAAATATCCATAGATATTTTTCTTGTTTGGTGATTGGTTGTACTGATAAAGCAAATATTATTAGTCTCTTTGATTTACCTTTATTAATTTGTTGTTGGATATTCAAATTTATTATCCATAAAATAGTCTAATTTGACTGTCATTGCAATTATATACAATGTACAATGTAATGCTGAATACAAAACATAAATTTGAACAAGACTATTTAAAATGAAATTGTGACTGAATTTTTAATGCATATATAGTACACATATGGGTGATGGCACTACCATGAACTAGGTTTGCTACACTGTTGCTTTGTCTCTCTGTCTGTAGGTGCAGTCAAGGACAAGGAGAACGTTGAAGCTCTTTTTGAAAAGACCCTCAAAGGCTACTACCTTCAGTATGTCAAGGACGTCACCAAGGAAATTCTCATGAGTTTCCTGTCATCTCTGAAGCAGACATTGAACACGGATCGATATAACAGTTTCATCTTCATCCTTGGTACACATGGAGAACCAAGGAGGGCTAAAGATGGAGGCCCGTCTAAGGTACGTTCGTAGCATATGGCCTTTTCAAAGGTGACATAAGATTTGCTCTGCCAAACAAATTGGACGCAAAAAAAATGGAGGCCCGTCTAAGATACGTTCATACCATATGGCCTTTTCAAAGGTGACATGGGATTTGCTCTGCCAAAAAATTAAATCAAAAAAGGATGGAGGTCTGTCTAAGGTAGGCCTACGTTCATAGCATTTAGTCTTCTCAAAGGGGACATGAGATTTGCTCCGCCGACAAATTATTGCAAATTGTAGGTACGGTAGGCATTTGTTGGTGTAGCAATTATCAGCAGAGCAAATATCGTTGGAGCAAATTTCATCACAAAAATTTTTGCGGAAGAAATTCCATCAGATTATACATCGATGAGCATTATGTCGGCAGAGCGTTTGTCATAGAATGCAAGCTACATGTTAATTACATGTTGATCCTTTAAGGACGTTGCACAGTTGTGTTTCTGCGCATCTTGACCGCGTATCCTGGGCGCGCATTATTTACTATGTCACAATGGAAAAATATTCAGCGCTCATGGGCGATCCAGCGTTCAAAGAGTTAAAAGGAATGAACTTTATAACTTTTTGTTCATTATTTACCTACTTACAGAAATATGTGAAGCATTTATGTTGGTGCATGTTTGTGTTATTCTAGATATTGCGATGGATATGAAATGAATTGTAAATGTTTGGGAGCAGGATTCTGAATAAGTCGAAAATTAGATAGAGTTTTCACATTTTTGCGTATTTTTGGCACGTTTCGGTGGTTTTCAAGTCGACTCACCACTATTACAGTGCCGATATTTTGAAAACGAGCAGATGGACCCCCATTTTTTAGTGTTCCTACTCTTTTAGTTTATATTCCTCTACAACTTGGCAAATTCTGATGAAATTGACATGGATTTTGAATGTTCGAGAGCATGATTTTGAATCAAGTGTAATATAGGTTGGATTCTCAGACTTGTTTGATGTTTTCGGCGCGTTTTTGTGGTTTTCGAGCCAATTCACAACTATTCGGGCTCCGACAGCTTAAAAACGAGCACATGGACCCCCTTTTTGAATGTTTATACCCATTGAACATGTATTTCTCTACAACTTTGCAAATTTTTAGGAAAATGACATGGATTTTGAATGTTTGGGAGCATAATTTTCAATCAAGTGTAATTTAGAGTGGATTTTCACGCTTTTTGGACGTTTTCAGTGCGTTTCTGTCACTTTTCAAGCCGATTCGCGAGTATTCGGGCGCCGATAGTTCGAAAACGAGCACATGGATCCCCCTTTTTTAAAGTTTGTACATATTTTTGATGAATCCCTCTACAACTTTGCAAAATTTAATGAGACTGTCATGGTTTTTAAAAAAAGTGCACCTTAAAATATAATGTTTTATTTTCTTGTAGATTCCAAGTCTCTAAGATATGGTTTTTGCCATTTAACGCACCATTTTTGCCACATGAGGGCACTGCTGGCTAGAAAATGAGTACAAATGTGCCAGTTCAAACAATGTCCCCATCTTTGGTATAAACTTCGTAACGAATCAGGAAGGTTTGATAAAGTTTGATTTGGTTTTTACAAAGTAATGACGATTTTAACTCGTTTGTTGCAATCGCGAGGTCTAACAGAGGGCAATTTCTTAAATTATGCGTATTTTGCATGCCATCCAAATATGGCAACTTCAAAGTCCTGTAGCAAAAAATCAAACGCATGAACCTATATTATTCTTTTGCATTTTTGGCATACATAGATACCAAAGTAACTCTGTGCAAAATTTGGTGAAAATGACATGGACTTCGTTTCAACTGTGCCGTCCGTAAACCAAAGGGAGCTTTTCAGGCCTACTGTCCACTGTCCATGTCCTAACCCTAACCCACCACCAGGCCATTTAGGTTAAACATGTTAACTTTTTTTTTATCGGGACTCTTTTTTGTTATATATAATCGAATAAGTGTACAGCATTAAGCAGAGCAACTGTTACCCAAACAATGTCATCTCTTGTTTTATTCCAGGATGCAAAAGTGTTACAGTAGTAGCCAGAAGATTGTTATATTCCAGATGCAAATATGTTTACAGTAGTAGCCAGAAGATTGTTTTTATTCCAAGATGCAAATATGTTTACAGTAGTAGCCAGAAGATTTGTTTTATTCCAGGATGCAAAATGTTTACAGTAGTAGCCAGAAGATTGTTTTATTCCAGATGCAAATATGTTTACAGTAGTAGCCAGAAGATTGTTTTATTCCAGGATGCAAATATGTTTACAGTAGTAGCCAGAAGAATTGTTTATTCCAGGATGCAATATTGTTTACAGTAGTAGCCAGAAGATTGTTTTATTCCAGGATGCAAATATGTTTACAGTAGTAGCCAGAAGAATGTTTTTATTCCAGGATGCAAATATGTTTACAGTAGTAGCCAGGATTTTTTATTCCAGGATGCAAATATGTTTACAGTAGTAGCCAGAAGATGTTTTTATTCCAGGATGCAATATGTTTACCAGTAGTAGCCAGAAGAATGTTTTATTCCAGGAGCAAATATTTTACAGAGTAGCCAGAAGATGTTTTTATTCCAGGATGCAAATATGTTACAGTAGTAGCCAGAAGAATGTTTTATTCCAGGATGCAAATTGTTTACAGTAGTAGCCAGAAGAATGTTTTTTATTCCAGGATGCAAATATGTTTACAGTAGGTAGCCAGAAACATTTTTATTCAGATCGCAATATGTTTACAGTAGTAGCCAGAAGATTGTTTTTATTCCAGGATGCAAATATGTTTACAGTAGTAGCCAGAAGATTGTTTTTATTCCAGGATGCAAATATGTTTACAGTAGTAGCCAGAAGATTGTTTTTTTTAGATCATGAACAAAGTCAAACAGTGATCTGTTTTTGTTTTTATTTCACAGGATGCAGTTCTCATGCATTGTGGTCAATGGGTGTTGGTTGAGGATATAATCAGCAGTTTCTATGGCGACCAGATACCAAATATGAAAGGTATGTCTATTAACCCTAACTTACCTGGGCTATTTCGTGTGCTGAAAGTCCTGGGGGGGGGGGCCATTATGGCCCCCCCCTAAGATCTCGGCCGCGGATCGCGCGATCGTGACGAAAATTTGCATGAAGGTAGAGAATGACATAATCTACGCGGTTGTATAGGTAAATTACACGAAATTCATATATTTTATTTTATATGAATTAATTATGCTAATTTATTCATGAAATCATACTTTTTGCTCTAATTCCCAAAATAAAGCTCATAGAAAGCTGATTTTTGGGGAAAATATTCTTTATGTCATTTCTAAGAATTGTACAAGAAAAAAATTCCTGTACCAAAATCGATTTCTTATGTATTTTATTGTTTTTTTAATTTCTTATGTATTTCTTTGTT
>CALNVZ010000649.1:22692288-22737256 GCA_940671915.1 Paracentrotus lividus
GAGAAAGCAATCTGTCTGGTTGATAATGTTATTTTGACTTTTAAAAACAAAGTTGAGCAACTTATCTTTACTGGTAATGCTTGACACATGGGTATGAATATGTATGAATATGTATGAATATGTATGAATATGTATAAATGAATAATGAATATGTATAAATCGGCATAAAAAAAATGTTTGCACTGAATGAAATGATTCTGGGCTTCATAATAAATATTATATAAGCCATATATCTGAAATTCACGAGAGCTTAATTCCACTATTTTGTGCTGTATTTCGTTCCTATACAATAGCCGTATATAGAAGTGGAAATTTTCACAAGGAATGAATTTGGCAAAACAATACCACCACAAAAATAACCACTTACAAAAAAAAAAGATTGGTTGAAAATGGTCGTAGAGAGAGGAAGAGAGGGCGGGGCAAGGTGGCCATTACTATGGTAATAGTCAACCTTACCTTAGTCAAATCTGTTAAAACTAAATTAACAGCTTTTGGGATTCTGGACTAAGAAACTTGATTTATGAAGGGTTAACAACATAACAATATAAAGAAGAAATGACTTGAAAAAACATTATGCATTCAAGACTGTCAAACATTCAAGAGAGCGACAAAACATGGCAACCAATACACTTTAAACCTAGGATCCCCTTTCTTTGACCATGCTGGTGGTTGGCTTCCTCTTTTGGGTACGAGAGGTAAGATTTGGAGAGGACAATTACTTGACTGATTAACCTGGAATAAACCAAAAAAACATGATTTTTCACCAAAATTGAGATAATAAGGTCATTGTCACCCCATATCCGTCCCCCCCCAAGTCGTGACATGAAATCGCCGTGCTTGTCAAATAACTGTTACCTTCTGAGGTTGCATAAGCAATGAGAGTGTCTGAATTAACAGGTCGGGTGTTGACAGCTGGCTGGTCAATAGTTTTGTGTCTCTGGATTGGACACAGTGGGCAGGGCCATCAGATAATGATACTGATCTCTGTATTGCTTTCTACTTTCTATGTAATTGATACACTCTATGATTTTCAATGATTCCATGAGTTTGTATCTAAATAATCTTTGAAGGTTTCACTGGTGGTAGAACGATTAGCAGGTGAAGGTTTCACGGTGCACCAAGTATTCTTTCTTGAGGTTGTGAGTGGCCCTGAAAAGGACCTACCCAATCTTGACGTTTCGGTGAGCATGTTCTCACCGTCTTCAGGAGAATGTGAGACGGTGAGAACATGCTCACCGAAACGACGAGATTGGGTAGGTCCTTTTCAGGGCCACTCACAACCTCAAGAAAGAATACTTGGTGCACCGAGTTTGTATCTCTTGTTTTTTCTCTGTCCCAATCGACACAGTACTATTTTTCTTTTCTATTGTACAGGATATGTAATCCAGTCAAGTTAAGTCTTGGTTTGTGTACTCCTTCTGGTAGTACTTGAGAATTACCATCAATCAAAAAAACTTTCTTTTGTTTTAATGTTGAAAAGACGGAAAATGTTGTGAGAATGTCTTGTAGGTGACAACATGGAATCACTCATAGAATAGTAAGATAATTTTTATCTTTTTAGGTACGAAGGCATGGCGCAACCAGGATGAGGGTTCGTGGTTTGTATTTGATCTCTGTGATGTCATCAGACGATATTTCGACAGAGAACACATCTTGGATATTCTGGTACGGGTTAACAGTCGGATGGTGCAACGTGAGGCAACTGAAAGTCGCGCCAAACAAATGCCGTGCTTCACGTGCACATTCACGAAGCGCTTTTTTCTGATGCCGTCATCTCGGTCAGGGCCTAAGGTCTAGGACCGGTTGATATCCACTTGGTCTAACAGCAGTATGTCCACATGGGATAAACCCATTTGGTCTACTAACAATTTGGTCTAATTTACCATTGGTCTAATACAAACTTGGTCTAATTGGTCTAACAAACTTACAACATCGTTTGTTGTAATTTGGGGAGGAAGCTGATTCATTTCATATTTTAAAAGTTCTGCACTGCTAATGTGCTCTTTAATCAAATTTGACTGAATATTTACTTACAAATTCATAAAGAACAAGTGATTAATTTTGTCAATTTAATTGTATTGGTCATGCTTAAATTGTAAGAATTCCATACCTTCAAAATCTTCAAAACTTAGGATTTTTATATATATATATAATTAGGATTTTACATTGATATCTTACTATGCTTGCACAAATAGTAGTGTAAATATGGAATATGACAGGCTTTTTGAAATACATGTGTGGTGTGAAATTAAATATTGTAACATTATTTTCATAAATTTTGTGTGAATACCAGGCGCAGATCTATCATCTGTTTGACATAGGATTTTATCAGCCCTATTATCTAGGGCCGATATAATAGACCTAATGCATTGACGTCATCGCGCCGCCATCGTAGAGGCTGAACGCGTTTGTAATCTGCAACTGGCGTATTCCTATATCCTCTGAGGGAGGGCGCTATGACATTATGATATCATATGCATAAGGTCTGTTCTTTGTTCTAACAAATGCTGGATCTGGTACTGGATTGTATGTCTTGAAGTGAATGTATTCTACCAGTATTTTCTTGCTACATTCCTTGCTATATCTTCATTATTCAGAATTCTTTTAAATATAAAATTCCTAAATTCCTTGCTATGTCTTCATTATTCAGAATTCTTTTAAATATAAATTAGCACTGTATAAAATTCATTGTGCACCAGCTCAAAAAAAAAAAAAAAAAAAAAAAAATCAGTACTAAGTTTACTTTGCACATTCTATTTCCAGATATTCTTTATTTCAAGTACTATTGTAGTTCACAAAACCTAGTGAGATTTGAGGAGCACTTTTAGCATCTATCATATTATACATGTAATGTTGTAATATATTTAATTAGGTAGCTCGCTTATTGTATTATTACTATTATTATTGTTGCCAATATTTTTATTTTTGGGGGTGGGCGAGTCTTCATATTTTGGACATTGCATGACTGAAAGCTGTAATTTGAATTCTCTGAAATTAAAGTAGACACACGGAGAAAATACACAATATTTGCTAATAATGGCCAAATTACATGTTACTGAATAGATTTTCCTTCGTTTATACGATTGACATGCTGAAAATGACTTGAATCTCTCAGAAATGGCTGTAAATGGTTTTTAGCGTTTTTGTTTAATCCGCCCCCAAATGGGCCGCTCGGCGTCCGGAGGAGCTCCTGATTTGTGACGTCGCACCTTGGACAGCTCGAACAACAGCCAGCTGATCTGAGCTTGCGCGCACAGCTTGATATAATATATATACACGTAAACAGATTGCTCGCACTGTACTAGCTTGCTATAGCTGGTGTGTCTCGGATTAATATGGCTCTTTTATCACAACTGATTACACCATTGGACAAATCATACAGGGTTGTATATCTTTAGAATATCGTGTTTTGAGATATTGTTAACGATTGTGATTATTTTGTAGATTTGAACTTGCTGCGATAGACTTTTGAAGAGTTTGCAATCATGATAAAAGCACGAATTGCCGTGCTCATCTCTCACCGAGGGGCCGGGAACGGTGCGGCCCGTTGGTTGTTGGTGAATCGTTTAATTTGCCCATTGACATTGGGAGATATAATGCTTAAAATTCCACGTAAATTTACAGCGACTTCATTCTTAAGAAGACTTATTCTGTGTTGAATCTATATTGATTTTAATATGATTTTTTTTAAAAATATGAATCCCTCCAAATAAGGTTTTAGAGCAAAATATAATCATGCCACCGTCATGACTTTCCCAACTAACTTACACGGATTAACACTACCATCATTAATTTGACAAGGTGGTCATGTCACATTTCCTCCAAAATTCCTTATCCTTATTTATCGAAATTCAATGGCTACAAGACCAGAAACTTCCTTAAAATAAAATCAATATATATTGAAGAGACAGAATATTTAAGAATCAATGATGTAATTGTTTGCAATATTTACAGTCTACTAATTTAGTTTGGCATTCTTACACACGCAACAACAGGATGGGTAGTGTATATCAGTCCGGTAGGAGCGGATGGAATGTACAGTCGTCTCTCGTAAGACTGCTGCTTTTATCACAAATGCAAAATCTGTCAAATTCATTGCAACAAGGTTGAATCTACATAATAATGTTGTTTCATTCTGAACAATATCTAAAACCATGAAAAAAGCTTCACATACTGTAACTGAAGAACTAAGGAGCTATTCCATCCAAAAGTTTGGACGAATTATTGTTATAGCCGACGGATGAAATTATCTCGGGATCTGCACAGCACAATAATATAAAGACTTACAAAACCAAATGAACAATTTCAATATTATGATAATCTTACAATATAGATAATTATATAGGATTATTGGTTACAATGATTTGTCATATATGACAACAAAACTAAAAGTGTGATTTAAACAGTCCACAATGAAAACAATGTCACTTTGTTTTATTATCTTTCTTTTTTTCACTCACTCTCGTGCTGAGGATAGGCCTATTCTAACTATGTTAATATAATGAAAAATAATTCATTATTGAAACGGATGAATTTGACCAGTTAGTCAGGGCCTGGGGAGAAGCATGAGATGAGAAGAGAAAAAGAAACTTTTCAAGAATCACAAGGTGCAATGTACGCGATATAGCACAGTGCAGGATACGTGCATACAGTGGACACGGTACGGGTGCCCAAGGTGTGACGTCATAATCTCGACGCCCTTGCGCGGTACCGCTGAAGCCTGAAAATGGGGGCCCTTCTTTGAAAGGTGATAACTCCCGATCTAAAACAGATATTGACAAGGAGTTTAGATATTCTGAATCAGTAAAGATTTTCCATTGCAGTGGTATGAATTTTGTTGCAATTAAAAGCAGTTTTGACTCTCCAGTTGTCTACTTTAATGTATATTTAATACTTGCCCTTATTTTTTTAAATCATTTTTTATAATATTTTGCTATGTATTCAACTCATATTTGAAGAGTTTCATTCCAATAGGGACTAAATCCACTTTTGATGAAAATTGAGTTATCGATATCAGGACATTGTTCAGGTATGTACCCATCTGTGAGCAAAATAACTTACCTAAATTTTGATTGCAACTTCCAGAAATTGCACCTTTTAATTTCAATTTTCCATAGACGCCTGTACAAAATCCGGCAAAGAAATGCCATTTACTCTGAAGTTACAAAAGTGGATTTAGTTCCTTTTGGAATCAAGCTCTTCATTTGTAACCATGTGAACTCATGCAACCTTGTGTAATATGAGAAAATGAATTTTCATGTATGTAGTCCTAGACGATCTGTCACTTTTTGTTAAACAAAGTTATATTTGTGATAAAAATGTCCTGTGTTTTTATCAAAATTTGTTCCTCATGTAATGAGTTCAAGATCTATGTGGAAATATTTTGCCCAAAGTATACATCATTATTTTTGTACTAGAACGTCAGCAATCTTATAAAATAAAGTTACTGCTACATGTATTAAACAAATGCAGGAAGGTTGGGAATATTTTACGCTATTTCTTATATAAAGTGAAATTTTCATTGCATTTTATAATTCAAATTGCATTTAAATGAATTTATTAGTCCTTAAAATGATCCTATGAACAAAATACAAGCATTTTTGTTGAATATTATATATAAAAGCATTTAGAATTTCATTGTAAATTTAAATAATTGCAGGATTGGTGATAAATTATTTCTAGATGCAGTACTTTACAATCATGGTAAAATTAAATTGTCTTATCTATTATATAATGTACCAATTTCAGTTGTTCTTGTTTCATTATTTCTTCATGATTTATTGTATCCTTCACAGTATTCATTACTTCATTTTTAGTAGTCAAGTAAAATAAAGAAAATATCAAAATTTAGGTAATCAAATGTTAGATTTTTATAAGAAAAATGTTGTTGATATTAGTTAACCCTTTAGCACCTACAGACTGCATGAAAAGTGTCAGTTTACTCACTAGCGGAAAGGGTTTTGCTGTGCTTCAGTCAGTTTTTTTCAATAAGAATTGCTCTTATAACATACTTTTTTGTGCAGAATCGGACAGCACACATCCAAGGGGTATTCCACAAGAAATATGGGCATGTTTAATCACCTATTTGTGTTACTCTCTTGACTATAACGTGCTTGAGATAGAGGCGGTTTAGTGAGTAAGCTGAGGGGCGGTTTAGGTGCTAAAGAGTTAAAGTGTCAAATTTACTCAATCTACAGGGGACGCAGAGTGTTTTTGAAAGTGGAGGGGCTGAACAGGCTAAAAATCACAAAGCTATGGTCATTTTCGTGCTTTTCTACACTTTTGCTTGCATAAAGTGGCTCCACGGCCGCTGATCTAGATAACCTTATTGCTTATTGCCAATCCATACAGATTATGCAGATTTCATCTTTCTGTCTTGCACAATCTCCATTTGGTGTTAAATCATTTTTGTAAAGAGGCTAATTTAGTTACCTTCAATTTCCGAATTTTGATTTTAAGCTAACATAAAGCAGCTTGTCAAATTTGAATGATCTAAAAAATTCTGGACAAGAAATAAGGATTCTGGATAAAGGATATTTTTAAAGCCTCCGATAACTGTCATTAAGGATATCCAGTCAACTCTGATAAGTTCTTCGTCTTCTTCATCCAGAATAACAAGACGTGTTTTTCACCTCTCCTTAGACAAATTTCTCCTATAAAGTTGAATTGATGGTCCAAAGGATTCTTCTTTGGCAGAGTTACCTTGCATTGTTAAGTTTTTGAGAGTTTACGTCTCTTTGCAGCATAGTAGGATGAATAGATGCACCCACAGAGCTGGCTTGTGATGCATACCGCACCAACGATCTTCCAGACGTTGGGGTCACATCAAAGAACGTGTAATCCAGGACGAATGTCACGAAGACACCCCATGCTGATATGATTGCCACTACCGCAGCGTTCTCCGTCTGAAGAGCAAGGGTGATGAATGTGATCTGAAGATAACCCATGAGACATATGGCTAGGACTAGGAGACGATCAAGTCCACAGCGCGGATTGACCAGTCATTGCAGGGCCATCGTCAAGGAGGGATCCTAAGAAACCGATGGAGCCATAGGAAAATGTTCCTAGGTGTGCATGTATCTGTAGCGACCGAGTGCTCGCAGGGTGATGTACGTCAGAGACATGAAAGCAGCAGCGGAGATGCCAGCGAGTAATCCGTACGGTGTTGTCACTGTGGCTTTGGACACCTAGATTCTTGAAGATGAATGTGGCTGACACAACAGGACTACACCTACCACACTGATGCAAATGATAGGGAGATGGGGATGGACAGTTCTCCTTGAGGCAAAGAACGCAAACACAGCATGTGACGAGGATGAGCTTTGCATGATAGCATATTAACAGTTGAATGTCTTGGAGTTGGTGGCGTAGAATGCTGAGTTGGTGCATGCAGTCCCAACAATTGCCCTGATTGATCAGGATCGCCCAAGCTTTCCATGGTAAGCGATATGATAGGCTGTCTCTGTGGCGTATGAGGTTGGCCCGGTGAAGAGAACCAGAAGTTAGAGAGCGATAAGTAACGATTTCGCTTTGGAGACACCCGTGCCTGATAAGAATTATAATGATGTGAAATGGAAAGGACCGAAGGAGTGGCGACATCGCTGAGAGCCCACGAAGATGCTCTTCGTTGGACACAACACAGATCTGGCCATATGGGTGTCTGGGACTGTTCTTCCAGGGTTACCTCAAACCCTGCTCACTGCAAACAATACCTCTTTAATTCTCTCGCCCACGGTGAAGTGAGCCTTCTTGCATCCTTGCTTTTACATATAGGGCTTCCTTCTTAACTATGC
Organism: Paracentrotus lividus; assembly: GCA_940671915.1. Lineage (NCBI taxonomy): Eukaryota > Metazoa > Echinodermata > Echinoidea > Camarodonta > Echinidae > Paracentrotus > Paracentrotus lividus. The sequence goes on from CALNVZ010000649.1 coordinate 22,700,082, forward strand.
TTGTCCGGCATCACGCATCGAATGACTGCTTTCTCTCCGCACTCCATTTTATATTGACCAGGCTGCGCATTAACTTTGCTCTTCCTTGCACATACTCCAAATCAAATATGATCGCTTAAATTGCTGCATTTAATTGAAACCCTAGCTGTTTTTTACTTCAATGCTTATAATCGTAAACTAGGACTGAGGATCATACATTACGGAAGTTCATTTCATGTAATGTTTCCTACAAAAACACATTTGTCGAAGGTGATACCATTGTGATGTGCAGATCTTATCTTATAATGGAAACGGGCTCAGGAAATATCTCGTGTCATACACGCTACTGTTAGTACAGCAAAGATTTCCTTATTACCCTGGTTGTTGGTTTGTTTGTACATGTGTTATTTTTGTTTTCCTTTTACCAAGGGCCGATAAAAAAAGGAAAAAAAAAAGAAAGGACTTTACAGCTATTGAAGTAGTGCAGTGATATACATTTAATTTTTTAGAAAAGAAGAAAATGGTGTCTCTGTATTGAAGGAGTAGAGGAGGAAGAAGAGTTGGACAGCTTGAAGAGAGAGAAGATAAAGGGACCAAATCGGGAATGAAGAACAGAGGTGTGGAACAACATGATCGGCAACAACTACAGATATGTTACCTGAATAGATAATTAAAGTACATGTATACCTGATACTAATTCGTCGCAACAGAAGCAGAAAATGAAAGGAACCAATTCTGTTAATAAGTCGGAATCAAAGAGAAGACGCCTGGAAGTCGCTCTCTGATTTAAAAAAAAAGAGAAAGAAGGAAAGCTTAAAAATCAAGAACAACTTCTCATGATTGCAACTTGATTTCATTTCTTTAATTTATAAACGGAGCTTCCTCACATTTTCTTAAGGAAATCTCTCAATATCTGGTGCATGAACTCACCCTCCTCAATAAAACAATCTTTAATTTGCGTACATGTTAATCCTCTTTTACGAAGCGTTTTGGGACGAAATGATGTAAATACATGTGAGATCATGTCTATAAATTTAGAACGGAAATCATGTTGTATCTAAGGAAAAGGCGGCTCCTGGATTGGAATACGCTCTCCTGAAACTCGCTATACACTGAGCTCTGCATAGACGCCTCCCCAACATGGCACATCATCTCATAAAGACTCGATGCTCTCGTTCATTCCATCTAGTCTGCGATCCCACCCGCATTGAGCCCGCAGCCCACTCCTCATGATACGCTATCCTCACACAATCTTGATGTATGCACAATGATCTAGCAGCCAGGGATTACGCCCCACTATCGGCTAGATCCAGCTCTCGACCCTGCTGCAAACGACGATCTCCTGCGAGCAAGAAGGTGCTATCCTATCTATCACTATGCAAAACAAGACCACATGCTACCACTCAGTTCCACGTGCAATCATACTCCACGACACCACTGCCGACACTATACAATCATAAGTCTTATAGCTACTGAAATGCTGCATCTTGATTCGGCTGAGAGCCAAATTTGCTCGATAAAACGAACTTGCCGACAGGTCCTTCATGAAAAAACACCTGGTGTGGATCCAGCATTTCTTTGGGTCAGTGACAAGGACATCTATCAGCAAATTGTTTGCGGATAAGTAGATAGCGGCTATCTTTACTCTCTCGAGTTTCTTCTCTCAATGTTGCGAGCCTGTTTGTGTTAATTGTTCCGAGAATTAGAATTTGATTCAGACAATATAGCACCATTAAATTCGTGAACGCCAGGCGATCCCATTAGGCGAAAGAGTAGCAACGATCAGTTGGAAAGGGTTAGTTGGAGAAGCGGCATTGTAGAGTAGGTGACCCATGGTCTCCTCCTCTCCCCATTCGGCAATACTGCGACGTCCTTTGGTGTTGTGCCCCCATTTGGCATTAGTGCCTTGCAACGCTATACATGTTTATGACAAGATCAACCATAAAACACTAGTAACCAGTTCTAAAGACTATATATATATATATATAGTATATATATATCCAAATATTATTCATCAAAATATATTAAATATATATAGATATGGGTCAATAAATATCTTTGGACAGAGCTGAGCTGTTATGTTCTATCTGATAAGATCAACATAAAAACTATACTCGTTCCTAAGAATATAATTAATATTATATATATAATATATATATAATATCACTATAATTATATGATATTATAATATATATATACATTATTCAAGGGTGATATGAATATATATCAAATATGGTGTCAATAAATACTTTAACATGAGCTGATTGCTCCTGGTTCCACTACAGATAGGCCTCAACAGAAAAACACTAGAACCCAGCTTTTTGATAGAGGGGCCCTCTTACATTGCTTTCTATTCACATATAATCAGTAAAGGTTTACTTAGTTTACATATGAAAACGATTCCTATACATTCTCATATACATTAGCATATAGATATCTACACCCAGAAATTTATATGTACAAGGCATTTTTCATTCATTTACATGTCATATCAGTTTTCATACGAGGCAATACATCATGACAGCATGCTGGATATACACTTGATCATTAAAAAAAATCTTTCAAATTGTCTCATACAAAGTTTCATGCACTTATTTAAAAAATATCATTGTAATGCACAAATTTGCTGGTAAAAAAAAAAAAAAAAAAAAAATGTTCAGAGAACATATATTGCAGCCGTCGTTAATATCCTGCATATAACACTAAGTATGGAGATGCTTAGAAATATGAGTAAATACAAGAAATCGAGAGCAAAACGGATATATTTCAGGCATCAGCAAAAACATGTACATATGATAGGAAATTTGTGAATACACCTTCCACAATCCAATACATGCTTTATTATCCACATTACATATAAACCTTCATCATAATAATAATATGCCCATAAGTGACAAAGTTAATTGATTATACATGGAATACCATATTTGCACTTGGTCATGTCTTACATGATATACCAATACAAACTCACCTTAAAAATGATCTGTCATTGCTATTTACATATCTTACAATCAATCCAAACAATAAAATCTTACACATATGCATAAAAGCTCTCCGCTTTTCTTTCCTAGTATATACACATCTACCAGCTGCAGATCACTTTACAGTCAATTCCAATTATATTCCATACTATTCTGAGTTATATAATTGCCCCATGTCCATACAACTGTATCAAAATGTACACTTTATCACTTTTTTTTAATTATTTTTTTTGTTGTTGTAAAATACATTCTGTTTATGTAAATGATAGCAAAATATAGCATGGTGAAATGTCCTATACTTATAGAACATCATGAGAAAAGGAATTGGAATTCTTCCCATTATGATGATGTAAAATGAGGATACACAGGAACAAACACACCTTATACATACATCTTTAAAAGGCAAGGAGTCTTGATTTGAAAAAGAATTCTACACATGAATATAAATTATGAAATTTATCCTGAAACAACTTACTTATCAAAAAAATTTCCAGATATAATATTGAGAATATTTTTCTTCAGCAGAAAGCTATAGCAATCATTTGAAAACTACGACAAATACTGTGTTAATGAATAAAGAATGATTGACCCACTAATATTACAACACCTACAGATTGAACATAATTCCGGGATAGTATTAAAAGTTGGTGCGTAAATTTGGACGTAAATACTGCTAGTAAAACAAGGGGCCGAAATACATGGAAACATGGAAATTTCCAATTTCCAAAATGTAAAAATTTGGTGATGTTAATGTCCTTTGATAACCCACCCTGATTATCCAGCACCACTGTTGAATTAATTAGACTATATGGGAAACATCAAACAAGTACGGTCTGTGTCAAAAAAAAAAATGGTACAGTCGGAAAACATTATTTTATAGTATGAATATTAATTAGAACCTGGTATTATTCGGCATCCTCATAAAGCAGGATAATCAGACTTTCTTCTGCAATTTTTTTCATCACATTTTGTGCATTAATTTTTGAGATAGGACCAGTTTTCTACAGTCAAGAAAAATCTATTTTCGCACGACGTCCATGCTTTTGTGTAGGTTTCGCAAAATGGAACAACAGACGTGCGTAATTTCGATTTGTTCCTCGTTGCACAAAATTTAGCATAACTTTTGTTTAACAAAAGCAAATTATACAGAACAAAGTGCATCAGCAAGGAAAATCTGTTGGCTTTAATTTGATACCACATACACTCACTATTTGAAAAGATTCCACACCTTAATTATTTTCCCCGACTGTACCATTACCATTTTATTTGACACAGACTGTATATGGGATTGGGTGTACCCTAGCATACGGATAACATGTCGTTGTTAATAATTGGCTTACATCATTCATTGTTTAAGTCTTTGCATAATGTCCTTTTGCACCTAATAATGAAATACAATGAATACCACAGACCATCACAAAAACTGGTATAAAAATTTGATAGAAAAATTATTGAACTATAAAAAATTTGATACAACCGTAACTGAAAAATATATGATTTCCAACACGCATCAGCTCTTGATTGATCACTTGAAAAGCAAATGGAACCGTTATTGCAAACTGTTTTGCCATTGCAAAGATAATGGCCAGTATTCTCACAGGTGGTATTCAAAACCATCGACTCAAGCCATGGACTATGAAATTTTTTTGTCGTAATTACGCTTATTTTAGCGCACACATTGAGAAAGATATGAATGCACAATATTGCCACAGCGCGCTAAACCAAGGCCTTTTGCTATGGTTTCAGCATAATGTGAATTTTTTAATTAATGAGTCAACTGCTGAGTCTCCTGTTTATTTAATGCAGCAGACTTAACCGTAGAAACGTGTGGATTCAGAGCGTTGTGACAATATCGCAAATTCATATCGGACCTTTCTCAGTGTCCGCGCTGAATTGAGTGTAATTATTACACAAAATTTACATTATCAATGTTTTCAGTCCACGCTTTTGAAGACCATCTCAAGAATCCAGGCCAATTAATAAATAGAATATGAGATCAAAACAAACATAGGCACTTCCCTTTGGCCTTTATGGAAGATATCTTTCATTTGTATCAAAATCACAATCAACACAAATCAAACTGTGGGATTGTAACTATGCACATTAATGCTGCTGTCCCATGAAAAAAGGAAGTAACTCTGAAAAATGACATTTTCTGTAAAAGAGCGAAATGTATCCGTCATTTACATTGATGTCAGTTGAATCTCGTAATGTCTTACCTTAAATATCTTTAAACTTTTATAAATGAAACTTGGCCAGAAGGAAGTTGGCATTAAATGAAATCTGAAAACATCAAAATCTCAAAACTTGTCATGTCACTTGCGCCCTTTTGTCATGGAACACCAGAATGATTTATACTGGGAAGCTACAAGCATACTACAAGTTTACTGCAGCCAACATACATTTGCATTTATATAAACTGAGGATTTTTTGATGAAGTTAGCATATTTCATAGAGGAAACTCAGAAATGATCCTTGTGTAATTGATTTAAAAAAAAATAAACATAACTAATGCTATGGCCACATTTGATTGTGCGTGTGTTTCAGGTACATGTCCCACAACTTGTATTCTTTGCATTTTAAAGAGGCCAACTATTCTTTGAAACAAAAGCTTCAAGAAAAGAGATGGAGAGAAAACCTTCCATTAGACAAATGAATTTGGATGGAAATGATACCTCATAAAGACAATCTCGATTTCTTGAACGAATATTGAAATGAATGCAAGCTATCCAGATGGCAAGAGGGTTTCTCTTATGATTGGTTGGTAATCTATAATAAGCACCAAACTGTGACAGTAGAGCTGCTGATTTCTAGCTCAGCAGTGACCAAACACAAACATGGTTCTCTGATCTTCATGGAGCCCGAGCCACTGAAATGCAACAGCGGATAATGATCATCGGCGAGGATCCAGACATAATGTCTAGTTGACTTCGATTGGGATCCTACCAATACGGCCTGAGCAACCCCACTAATCCTCATGGAGACTTCCGCTGTGCTTTGACCTTCTTCAGAATAATTCAACATCATGATGACTAAAATGATCATCTTGGTGGCAGTTGGATCTTCAGAATTCAACATCATGATGACTAAAATTGTCATCTTGGTGGCAGTTGGATCTTCAGAATTCAACATCATGATGACCAAAATTATCATCTTGGTGGCAGTTGGATCTTCAGAATTCAACATCATGATGACTGAAATGATCTTCTTGATGACGATTTGCTCTAGCTTTCTTTTTATCCTCTATCTGGTGTAATACCATAGCTGTATCCCATCAGCAAGGACTCAAAGAGAGCATCCGCTAGCTGCATCTTGACGGACAGCTCATCGATGTCGTAGTCATCCATTCTGGTTCTTCCTCTTTGAGTTCATCGATAAGAATCTCATCAACATGATCTTTTCTTGCTGAGTTTGCTGCCACCTACAGCACTATCTTGTTTTTGCTTGGTGATGAGGCCAGCTAGAGCAAGACACGCCCCTCCACGGCCAATGACATGTCGGTTTCATCGCTCGGAGGCTGCTGGAAGAAATAGCGACGAGGTTTTCGTTTTGGTTTCATCCATGGGATTGGACGGGAGTTCCTGCTCTGGCAGATGGCTCGGTAGACTTCACCAGACAAAGTGAACATCAAGTTTTTATAAGCTTTCCGGTCGTGCTTTCAATGTCTGTTCCTTTGGTATTAGAACCCATAAAGTTTGATTGTGGCACGACTGCATCAACAGTTCCTCGTTTTGCACACGATCATGGAAGAACTTTTAACTGATTGGCTGGCAAGATCTTTCACATCTTTGATATTATGAGCACGCATAGAATGGTTCCTCCACTATCTTTTTAAGTCCAACTTGGCATTTCTCTGTTTGGCTGCTATCTTAGCCTCCGGGCTGCGATTCCTGCAGGAGTCCTGCCTTGTTCTTCACCCTCTCAGGCACCTTGATGATGCTCTGACTCTTTTTCATAGAGCCAAACTCATCATCGAACCACTCCTGATCTCCGAAGAGGTCGGCCTCCAGAATGTCTTTGTTCAGGAGCTGAAGCTGCTCCAACTTCTCATTCAGGGCTTCCGGACTCACGCTACCAGATTCCCCAAAGATGGGTGATCCTGGCCTTGCCACAGGGGCGTTATCATTCCAGAGCTAGACTCAACATGTACCCTATTGATAAATATATCATCATCAGAGAACAATGTTGTCAGATTTCCTTTCAGGACTCTTGTCCGGAGTGTACGGAGTCTCTGCGCGAAGCTCTGGAGACAATAAATCATCAGGAGTCTTGCTTTCCCTCAGATGCAGAGCTTCCAGTCTCCTTACTTTCTCAATTAGCAAGCTCAATCTTCACATTCTTCTGCTTTCGTAAATTCAATAGTTCACTGATTGCCTCATTCATTAGTGATTTGGCAACTGAATCTGCTTTCCTGTCTGCATTCTGTCTGGGCTCCTTTTCAGGAATTTCGATTCTGCTTTTTCAAGAGGCACTTCTGAAATCTCACTATCACTCCTCGGTGACTCTGCAGAAACCAGCAATTTCAATAAACTGTCTTTTGATTCTCCTCTTCTTCTCCTGTCGTTGTTTTCCAGCTACTTCCAACACAGGCATCAAATGTTTCCTTGACAATAACCTCTGTTAGGTGATCTGCTGATGGAATCAACCATACGATTCTCAGCTTCAAGTCGATCTTGCTCATCTCTAGAGGCAATTCTTCAATGTCCTGGAATTCATCCTCTGCGCTCCTCTAGGCGTCTCAAGAGCAGGGTCTATCTTCACTAGGCCAGGTTCATGCCACTGAGAAAGACTCGACTGCTTCAGCCGCATGACTGATCAACTTCTCCAAGGCATCATCATCAATGCCACCTTCAGAGAGTTCATCTTCCGTAGCTCTTGAAGAATGTCCTCTGACTTCATGGAGGTGAGCTGAGACAGAGATCTATCGCCTCTTCTCTCTCGTCCTCCTTTGGGGTCTCTTGAGATCTCAGATCGTCACCGATGTCATTGCTGATGCTCCTCGTTTTAACAATGTCACTCTCCGGAAACAGTTTTAACGCGAGGACTGGCTTGGGATAATCTTCCTCGATTGAAGATTGATCATCCTCAATGAGATCATCCTGCGATGTTTGTAATTCTCAGGTAGACGACCAATCTTGTCTTCAGGTGCAAAGATGCCATAGTTTGGTTTGCAGGTGAAGTAAGACACACCCTTGATGGTGCCATTGTTGGTGCCTTCTGGTTCATCAAGCTCCACACCTATCCAGTTACGTTGCAAACTCAGTAGGGACCCTTGTAACGCAAAGTACCAGTTCTCTGCCACCAATGAGAATACGGTCCCCAATCTGGAATCTGGAAGAACCTCCTGGAAGAATACAAAAAAAAAAAAATAATTAAATTTTTCATTTGAGCAAAGTCATTCTTATTTCAATGAAATCAGCATGAATATCAAATTGACAAAAAAAAAAAAAAATCTTTCCAAAATTTCTAAATATGTTCCATAGATTCAGCTGGTTGTGTGCTGCAGTATGAGTTACATGTAATATACTAGTACTTGATCACTTCTAACAACTTCTTGCTTGCCACTGTCAAAAAAAAAATGACAATTTCCAATGATTTCGTGTGTATAATGAATTGTTTATACAAGAAGAGTTGTCAGAATGTTATGTATTAGAAAATAACATTAGACATCATAGAGTAGGAGTACCAACTGAAATCTATGAAATCTAGCAATCAAATGAGATCATCCCCAATCACTTCGTATACAAATGAGCTCAATCATTTCATCAGCTGTGAGGTCAACTCAGCTGGTATGTACTGTCATCCACTTTATGTAAAAATAATAAAGAGGCCTACCTTAATTATTGCTCTGATAGCATCTCCAAAGACGTCCACGGAAGGTTTCTCATCGTCAAGTTTTTCACAAAGACTTCATCCTCCTCCTCTTTCTTCTCGTCAGTCTTTCAGGGATTACTGTGACTTCCGGAAGGTCATGGTCTAGACTGGGTTCATCCTGGACAGGAGATTTGTCCTTCAAGTCAAACACTAGATGCCCTGAAGGCTGGCTATGGCTGCTCTTTGAGACAGATACTTCACTCACTTCACTCATATGTTCACTGATATCCTCGTCTGTATCTGACTTTGAGTAGGAACGCTTGGACGTGGGTGAAGATTCAAAGAAATCTTCACTGTAGCTGCCTTCCGATTTGATACTTGATGATCTTGAAGAGCGGGAATGGATGGAACTTGGAAGGGACTTGATGCTTCTTTGAGAGGCATCATCAGGGGTTACAGTGGCTTTTCCTCCTGCAGGAGATTGCGAGGCAAGCGGAGAACTTGGAGCAACCCGAGGAGATTCAACAAGACTGTCTCCGAGAGACAGCTCACGATCAGATTCTGGCAAGTTTGAGATGATGACGGCTGATTTTGACTCTTCAAAGGAGTCTTGAGTTTGTATGCTGGCTGCGGAGATGATCTCCTCTGGAACTGACGACGATATGGACACGTCATCGTCGACATCAGCACCACGTGATGGTGGGGTAGATTTGTAAGGCAAAGCTGGACTGGTAGCATCCTCTTCTGCATCCCTACCATCACCTGATCTTCTGCCATTGATGGCAGGAGCTCTAGGAGTTCTGTCAGCATCCTTTGCTTCATCTTCATGATGAGGTTTCTGGAGCTTCTCCTTGATCTTCTGATGATCCTTTGAGTCAAACTTCTCAGAGTCCTGAGCGCTCTCCTTGTCTGAATAATCACTGCGGATACTGATGTCTTCTGCAATGCTACTACTAGCTGAGACACTGTGGTCCCTAGAGAGGCTATATGGTGACTTAGGACTGACCCCACCTGGTAGATGTAACAAAACAGAAATAAAAACATTTGATGATATTGTTATTAGTCAAGTCGAAATCAAATATGATTGGAATTTGCCTATGAAAATTGGTATTCATATTTTAAGTACAATCAATCCTTCATACCCCCAAACATGATAATAACAATCATTAGAGAAAATAGCCTAGGACAGTAGTCAAGTTTCATTAAACAAATGGTCATTGTGCAGATGGTCTATTCATGTCAGATTTCAATAAAAAAAAATTATCCTATGAAAACATTCAATCCTAGCCTTGAGTCAACCTTGTCAAAGTCGACTCTGTTTGAACCAAATAAATAGTCGACCCAGAAAAAAAAAGAAGGGACTTACAAAGGGCCAAAAAGAAGAGTATAAAGAGAAGATAACTTGGAAAGACCTTGGACCTAGGCATTTGACTTATGCGAGCTTTACTTGGGCAAGGTTAAATGTGCGATATCATGATTACCCCCCCCCCAACCAATGAAAGTTTCTTAATTTGTAAGTCCATATCTGCTTCATACATGTCTATACATGGTAACAAGTGTGACCACATTCTCTCCATCCATTTCCCATGACCAAGGTATTTCGTTTATTTGTCACCAAGAACCACAAATGTATTACAAATAAATAAATAAAAAAATTACCTTCACTATGATGAGTGCTGGGTGATGACGTAGCGCTGAATGAAGAGTACGACATGCTACCACCAAGAACACTCGGTACCCTTTCATCCAATCCTCCCTCCAGACTCGACCTACTTGACCGTCCACTCTCTGATCTACTAGGCCTTCCTTTGATGGACGCTACGCTCCTTGCCTCAGAGAGAGCGCCCTCTTGGCTGCTGTCCGAGGCTGTCCTCTGACGCAGGGCGCGTGCCTGACGTAGAGAGTCTGTACCAGCCTTAGGTTGCTTGATCTGGGGTTTGGCTGAAGGTGTAGGGAGAAGATGACTGGTTCCAGGGAGCTTTTGTTTTTGAGATTCCTGCTCCAGTTCTGCCTTGGTGTTCTCGATGAAGTTGTCGTAGGTCTGTGGAAGAAACAATTCAAGATCTACTTGTAAAGAAGACTGTATGCACTTTCAAATCAAGGCTACCACTATACAAATCGTTACCAATAGGCCAATAGATTATGAAGGAAGTGTAAATGTACATTGGTCTATAATAACCTTTTTCAGTGGCCTGTTGATGCACATGTTTTTTAGTTGAGACATCATATATACCCCTCTTTGTACTCAGGAGGGAAGGAGTTTCATTAAGTTGTTCATAAGTTACAAACAACTTTGCCTATGACTTGCAATATGAAAAGCCAAATGGGATGCCAAAATTATTCCTACAGTTTGACTGTATTTCCCATAAGCTCGTTTAAATCATTGCTAAAAATATCCTTGACATTCAAAAAGTTTCTTAATGATCATAAGGAAGACCTAAATCTGCATTTTTTAACTTTGAAATAAACAATGATTGGAGTATGTCAAATTGATAAGTTAAAACACCACCTTGGTATGTTAACTGTGTCTCTTATAGGATCACAATGATAACAGTTTGCAATCGTGAAGTGACTCACCTCAAGTTGTTTCTTGAGGCTAGCCTCTTGAGCTTTCAGCTTCTCTCTATTCAATCTCTTCTGTTGCTTCCTCAGTCGATCGGCTTCCATCTTTCGCCTCTTGAGGGCGTCCTTCAAAGCTCGCACACGTCCTTCAACGTCACTTTGATCAGACGCTGTTTCTGTTCACAACAAAATAATAACAATGTAATAATATTTTGTCTTATATAATATTTTTCCAATCAGGAAGGTCAATGGAAGGTCGATGGATTCAATCCTAGGTGACCAATGTACGGGCGCACATCTTTAAAGAACCCTACAAGGTCCTTTTATAAACACCTGGGTTAGGTGAAGCATGTACATAAAAATGCCTTGCCTAAAGACATAAGTTCCGGTCCCAGGGATTGGACCTGCGACCTCAATCACAAATTCAGCATACTATGTAATATAGCAGGGTTTTCATTAGGAGAAATCAATAATTCCTGGCAGCCACTATACGAATATACTCTACTGCGCTTGAAATTTCCCTAGGAAGCAATTTTTAAAATTCCAGAATACATTAACTTTGGATCAGTACTGAAGTCTGTGAGAAAGACGTCTTTGATTCTAATCCAAGCTTAGAAATAATATTTGAATGAGGTTTACCTGACATAGTCTGTGAGAAGGAGTTCTCAGACTCTGATCCACTATAAACTATCTTAGAAATGATGTTTGAATGAGGTTTACCTGACATAGTCTGTGAGAAGGACTTCTCAGACTCTGACCCGCTATCAGAGGGATGCCTGTTCCTATTGCGTGCAGGTATGAACGGACCCCTCCTGGAGGAAGACGCAGATGGCACTGTGTATGCACTGCTGACAGACTTTGGTGTAGAGGAGCTGAGAGCCTTCAGACCTGGTGGGCTTGAGATGGGAGGCACTGTGCCGCTATGTTTGGATGGTGTCAGGGTGCGGTCAGCGGTGGATTCGAAGGAATCGCTGGCATACAGAGCAGATGCTTCCTTGATAGTGTCGTCGCTGGAGAGCTCGGTGCCTGCATGGGGGCTCTCAGAAATGCTGCAAAGAAATAAAGAGATGAAAGTTATCACATATCCAGAAATAACAGCCACAGAGATATCTACAGATCAAAACATTAAAGTACAGTGCAACCTCAGTCATAAAGAATAGTCATAAAGAATACAGGAATAAAACAAACTGTTGTAATAATGAGATGACTTTTCCTGTCCCACTTCTTTGTATCGTATTGGTTTTGTATTTTAATCCTGATTCTCAAAGGTTTATTACAGAGTATATTTTCTGGATCTGGAGGAGTTTGTTATGATGTGCATACTATTTACTCGCACAAAGGCAGTCATTCTAATTCACAGTGTTTTGTTTTCCGAATGTTTCCATACAAAAGAATAATGTGGTCATTGGAGATAACCAGATCATTTATTTGATCTCCACAGGAAACATTTAAATCCAAATATTAATCAAGGTAATTCATCTCTTCATAGTGTAGAGACCTCATGACATCATGGAAAAGGCTTTTTTGACCACAACAACATGCCCCTTTCTTTTCGACAAGGTACAAATACCAATCAGAAAGTCATTAAAAATTCATAAAATTGTCATGCCTCAAATAAACAGTTTCTGATTCTACTACAGGATTTAAAATAAGTTGTAATCATATCAGCTGACAATGCAACAATGTTTACATATTTTGTTATACTTTCACAATGCAACTCTGAATAGCATTGCTAGAAACATGGTGTAACATGAATGCAATGTATAAATATTTTTGATATTGGGAAAATATTGTGGACTGGATTGTCACTGGAAATAACGAAAATATCATCACTAGAAAATTTCAAATGAAAATGAAAAATTCTTTTGTTCATTTAGAATATCACAGCAGATATAAGATCTTGCAGCGCGATTGAATATACCTACATAATCATTGCGCTTCATAAATAATCATTATTATTATTATATCAAATACATACCTCTTAGCTGAGTCAATCTCTTCTGTGATGCTATGACTCTGTAAGTCTTCTAAGATGGATGCATCACTACTGCTCCCTAATCTCCTATCAGTGGTCGGAGTCGTCTTGGTGCTGCTTCCTATCCTATCCGAGGTCGTTTTGGTGGTTGTTCGTTGAGATTCTAACTTGGTCTTATTAGAGACGTCGGTCTTACTCATAGAGTAATCCTCAGATTCGTCATCACCATCACCCTGTCAAGGAAAACAAATTCCAATGTAAAAATCAAGGATAATAAATAATTTAATAGAATCTCCTAAGTTGACCTCTTTGACCCTTTGACCTACGTATTCTGACTTGATCTTACTTGAGATCTCAGTCTTAGAGTAATCATCAGATTCATCATCACCATCACCCTGTCAAGGAATAATAATAATAATAATAATAATAATAATAATAATGATGATTCTGATGATGATAATGATGATGATGATGATGATGATGATGATGATGATGATGATGATGATGATGATGATGATGATGATGATGATGATGATGATGATGATGATGATGATGATGATGATGATGATGATAATAACAACAATAATAATAACAATAATGAGACTAACCTTTGAGTCATGAGCAGATGATTGTGAGGATGTTTCGGGTTTAGTCTTTCGTTTACTACCATCCCATAGATGTAATACTTCGTGCTCCATGTCAGCTACATGTATCTCTTCCTTGTCAAGACGCTGCTTCCATGCCAATAGCTCCTCAGCATTCTTTCGTCTTTTCTTCAGCTTCATCTCACGTTTCATCAGCAGCCTACAAGACAAAAAATGACACCTCATTATAATATACATCATCATTAGCTATAATGACACTTTCTGCTCAAGAGAGAGTAAAGCAGACTCATGTTCATTTATTGAACTTATTAATAATGCACCCGCAAGAAGACAGATATGAAGATTAGCAACCAAGAAAAAGTTCCAATCATTCCTAAAATCAGTCATAAACATGCTAAAACACCCTCTGTTGAAACAAGAATCCCACCACAATTCATTTCTTTGCAATATCTCCGTATAAGTTATTTTAAAATGTTGCTAGTTATCCTTTGTATACGTTTTAGTAATGAATATGTGGAAATTAATTCAATACAATGCTCACTTCATGCTTAATGGCTGTTGTAGCATCTTAAGTTTCTGCATGACCCTGGCTTGTTTCTCCATGGCTGATGCATCCAAGGTGGAGTCTCTAGCTCCTGCTCCACCAGGAGACACAGACATGGAATCAGAGTCTCCTGGTGACATGGACACATCCTCTCCTTCACTAGGGGTCGGAAGGATGGAGGAGGCGTTGGGTGAGGCAGGAGGAAGATCCTTCATTTGGTCCTTGTACCGTGCAGCAGCTCGTCGCATCCTGGCAATGTCTTGCTGTTGATGTAGCAGGCGTTGTCTCTCCAGGCTCGCTTGCCTTTGAGCACCCAACATCTGCTTGATTTCACTCTGAACAAGGAAAATATAATATAATATATGACATATGTATATTATGTATAATATATAACAAGGAATATATAATAAAACTATATCATATTGGATATAATATATTTATATATATACATATTGCTGCTGATGTAGAAGGCGTTGTCTCTCTAGGCTTGTTGTCGCTGACCATCCAGCATATGCTTTATTTCACTCTGAACAAGCAAAATAAAAATAAACATGTTTCATTTTCCAACATCCACATAGATGAAGCAAAAAGTTGTCAACAATATTCAATATTTTTAAAACTTGTTTTCCCAACATCTACATACATGACTATCTGAAAGTTTGAAAAAGAAGTTTAAAAAAAAAAAAAAAAAAATTAATGTTGTGCGGACTATTCTTTATAACCAAACCCTCTAACCATGACACCAGGTAACCATGTTAATTTTAATGAAAAAGTTGACTGGCACTTCTTTTTAGGTACTGGAAATAAATTCAATAAGTACTATTTTACTGCACTTATTCATTGTAACCAGTAGCAGATCATAAGCAGCATTCTTGAGTAAATCGTGTACTGACTGACTGATCACTGACCTGTTCAATTTGAAGTTTAGATAATAAAGCTCTCTGCCTCTTTCCAAGACTAACCTGTTCAATTTGAAGCTTGGTTAATAAAGCTCTCTGCCTCTTTCTAAGACTAGTCACACCATCTTGATCATCTTTCTCCTTCAGTCTTCTCTTCTGATGCTCTAACCATTCCAACTCAGCATTAGTCTTATCGACCAACACCTACAATCAAGAAAACACAAATTTGGTATTAAAGTGAAACTAGTGTTCTGGTCATGACATTGAAATGTGGAAGACACTGTATAAAAGTGAATTGGAGAGGTTGATAATATTTCACCTAAGCATTATTTTGTGCTGTGAGGTTTTGGAAATGCCAAACTGATAAGAACTTAACCCACTTCAGCTTTGAGTCACATGCACTTAAACAGAAATGTATGTATGGGGCAACACAAAATGTTCGGGACCCAAACATGTTAACCGTGTGGTATATTTTGGATCATATTATGACTATTAGGGCATTTGAAGAGCAATCTTTTCTTGTGGAGCTTTTTATTATGATATTCTTCCCAAATATCATGAAAATAACAGGAAAGCTCACAATAATTTTCTTCATCTTCCCCACACCTTCCCATCACACTAGATATCCTTTAATGATAAAAAGTAAATTGTTATGATGACAGCCATTTTATATTCTAATCTTCATTTTTCTGCTTCAACCTTAAAGAAGCAATAAACACACAAAGAGAAAAAACAAAAACAATGAAAATACAAAACTGCATGTACTAGTAGTACCGGGAGGAGGAGAAGTAGTAGTAGTAGTAATATCTAGATGCCATACTGACTCATATTTCCATGAGGATATCCCGTGATGTGTTATCTATTACTGACTTATTTTGATTCATTCATAAATAATTCATTTTACTCCTTCTAGAAGATCAGGATTCCGACTATATTATGGAAAATGTGTGAAAATATAATAATATACAAAAAAATCCAGGAAAGTTAGGCGACTTCCCAAAAGATAAAGCCGCGGCCTTCTGTGTGAACACCGCACAACGGCGCTTCAAACCGGATGTACTAATCCCCTCCAATTACTGTATAAGCCAATATTTTCGCGTCCAGATATTTTCGCGATTTTGGACTAGTTGGGGAAATTCGCGAGAGCAAAATTTCGCGATTTTGGTGATGATTTCATTACTATAAATAGCCTTGTATTGAAGTGGAAATTTTCGCGAAGACCAACTCGCGAAATTCGCGAAAATAAAGACACCGCGAAAATAACCACTTATACAGTAAGTCAATGGAAGAATAATAGGGAACAGTATATCCGGTGCATAATCCTGCTGCGCGGCGTTTGCGCAGGGGGCCGCAGCTTTATTTTCTCGCAATGCGCTTTATATATCTCTGTGGCATACCTTTTCTCTGAGCTTGAGCAACGTGACCTGCTGTTGTGATCTTGCTTCTTCTTCCTTGAGCTGTTTCTGAAGTACCTCAATGGTCACAGCGCTGATTGATGAATCCTTGTCTGATAACATTGAATCTGAGGAGTCTGGTCTCTCCTTCACTGTGTGCTTTGCTGAAGTGTGAGGGTCCTTCTTAGCATCAGATTTAACGGGCGAAGGGGACACTACGCTTGGGATGGAGCTACGTTCGGACGATTCAGAATCAACAAAACTTAGAGAATACTGATCTGATTCTGACATGTCCACATTCTCAGAGATGCTGTCTTTCGTTGTGGAAGTCGCTCCCTTCGCACCTGATTCAGTTCTAATGGAAGAACTGGCAGCACTTCTGCTAGTGACCCTATCAGCAATGATGTCACTCGCCGTTGCAATTGAATCAGTTCGGGAAGCGCTCTGTCCTATTGACAAGTCACTAGCAGTCTTGATGCTCTTGGAGGAATCTGATTGTCTTGAGAATGAGCTGTCCTGAGCAGTGGTGATTTGTTGAGATGATGATGTTGTATAGGATGGAGTGTGCAAAGATGTGTTGGTGAAGTCTTCGGAGTAGTGTGCGGAAGGTGTCTTGGTGTCTGTGCTCCGACTGGGTGTCACTGAGTTGGGACGGGAACTACCCGCTGCAACACTCCTTCAAAGGAAAAAAATAATGAATGAAATAAGCATTGTTTTTTTCAATAAAGGATGAATTTTATAAATAAAACTGAGAACTTTACGTACTGCCACATTATATTAAAGTGAGTTGCCTTTACAGAGAATGTTTTCCCGTCATACTAACTGGAGACTATTCACCCTTACAAATCTCTTTCCAAAAACCAAGTGAAGTCAATGTCAGAGTATAGATAATGGAGAAATGGCTCATTCCAAACTCAAGGAATTATAGTCTTGTAGCATTAAAAAAGTTGTATAAATAGCTGAAAGTCTAAAGATTTATTACCCATCAAGGAACCCTGTACAACTCAAAAATATTACAAGAAACTGATACCAGAAATAATTTGCAGATATCCCATTGAAGTGAATATCAATTCGACAACATAATTTTCCTCTGGATATGGGTGAACCCATACTTCTGTCTTGCAATGCTGCCCTAGGGGGCGTCTCATGAAAGGAATTGTCAGACGTTTTTTCCGACAAATTTGCTCTCAGCCAATCAGATGCAAGCATTTCAGTAGCTTTTAACAGTTTGCTTACCTTGTAACTGGAGGTGGTTGAACTGAATCCCTCATCTCTTTCATCATATCTTTCTGATGTAAGCGTTGTTGCTCCAACGCTGCTGTGACTGCTGCTGAAGCTGCTGCCTTCGCACTCTCTGCTGCTACCTGACTAGCATCCACTGGGGGTGGGGGTGACGGCTTACTGATAGATACTTTGTGAGCCTATAAATGAACAAGATACAAAATAAATAGTGTACACTCTATCGTACAATATACTGGATTATATAGCACTCTCCGCTGCTACCTGAACAGCATTCATTGAGGGTGGGGTGACGGCTTACTGATAGATACTTTGTGAGCCTATCTATGAACAAGATACAAAATAAATAGTTTACACTCTATCGTACAATATACTGGATTATATAGCACTCTCTGCTGCTATCTGAACAGCGTTCATTGAGGGTGGGGGTGATGGCTTACTGATAAATAGTTTGTGAGCCTGTCAATCAACAAGATACAAAATGAATAGTGGATACTCTATCGTCGTACAATATAATACATTATATTGCACTCTCTCCTGCTACCTGACAAGCATCCAATGGGGGTGAGTGATGGCTTACTGAAAGATACCTTGTATTTAGGACCTAACTAAATCCACTATACTAAACTAAATACTATAAACAACTAGTAAAGTTTGTTTACCTCAGCGAGCTGCTTAGCAGCCTCTGCTGTTATTCTCGCAGCATCAGCCTGAGTCATGAGAAGCTTCTGGGCAGATTCCCTTGTCTCTATGGCTGCATCTCTCTTGGCCTTCACCTGCGCCTGATCCTTCTCAAGTTGCGTCTGGACAGCCTTCTGTCTGACCTCTTCCAGCTCCCTGTTGGCTTCCTCAACCTCCTGTCTAGCCTTCAAAGACAGCATCTGAAGCTCCTTGAGGAAAAATTAAATAAATGAATAAGAAAAATACCAAATTATCATACTGACAGAGGACTGAAATGAGTATGATACACCTGCACTTTTTTTTCCCCTGCAGCTTCCTGGATTTTTTATTGTATGCATCAGTTGTATAAAATCACTTGAAATTGAGCAAAAAATGAGTAGAAAATCACCTTAGGAGTTGCTTATTTGACATAGAACCATAAAAAGAAAGAAAAAAACTAATAATTTCAGACCTTTTTCACACCTTCTCAATTCTAATTCATAATAATCTACTCATAATCAAAATAAGATAAAAGTAACATGCACATGCTCAATGCCTCAGGGGCATAATTCGAAGCTGGTATCTCACATACTGTGCAATAAATCGTATAGATGTCACAATGGTACTGAAAAGTTGGCGCCCTCTCCTATACTGCCTGGCTAAATTCATTCGACAGATGGAAAAGCCAATAAATAAATCACCAACCAACCTTTTCATGGTCACGCTGACGAGACTGCAGGATCTTGGCCAGGGAAGAGCTTTCCTCATGGGCAAGAGACACCGCCCTTGTGTGTTCCACCTCAGACAGCTGTCGCACAGACTCCTCAAGGGTCTCCAGAAGATTCAGCTCGGCGGCCATCTTGAGTTGAAGTGCACTGGGTGAGAAGAACTTGGGACCTGGTTGAAGGATGGCTGATGTCAGGGTTGAAGTCTATAAACAAAATAGAACAAGAAAGTAAATTCACAAGACTGAATGGGATCTGAAATACCATGACAATAAGAATCTAACTGAAAATTAATCTAATGTTCAATATACTTGCTAAAGGTTTGTGAAAATTCTTTCAATACCAAACTCTGGACTTAAAGAATGCATAGCACCTCTTAAGATGCAGTGCATTCTGATTCAATCATTAATAATCAGGATGCTTCGGTCATTTCACTAGGTAAATGCCAATTGGTTTTAAACCACTTTGACTAACACATCAATAGTCAATTCTTGTAACAGTCTAGTAATAGTCCAATTATTCACTTGGGAATAAGACCCCCAAAAAAGAAAATAAATACAAAATTAGACCAAAAGGAAATTAGACAAACAGGCAATTAGTGGTCATTAGACCAAGTATGTATATGACTAAGGGGAAATTAAACCTAATTGCTGGTAGACCAAATGGGTTCAGCCCATGAAGTATAGGACAAACAGAGAAACGGAACAGCTGGAGTGAGACCAAGGTGATATAACTCACCCTGCTAAATGATTAAGAATGTGATTAGTACAGCCCTAAAGAATGTATTCCAATCATTGCTAAAGTTATTCATAACTTTACGAACGACTTGGTGAAACACTCCACGGATGCTTAGGTCAACTTACGGTGCTCCCACTGAGGTCTGTAGACCTTCCAGACATCTCATTGCCAGGATGACTGATAGGTTTGAAGTGGCTCAGCACCTCCTTCCTCACAGGAGATTGGGCATTACGTTGAATTGAACCATGGCTGGGGTGAGAGGTCGCAGGTGAAGCCACAGGGGTTCTGACTGATGAGGAGTGACTTTGAGACGTCCTTGAGCCAGGTGAAATCCCACTCCTGACACCATCAGGCTCTCCATTAGAGGTGGACTTCTATGAGAAAGATAACACAATTTTTATTCAATATTATATTCCACATACTAAGAATGTTGCACCAGGATTGGTCAAAAGTCAATCACCTGATAAATTTTAAGTTTTCCCATCATCAATCATAATTTTTTTTAATTTTTAACCAAAATATTGGTTTTCCCCGAGCTCTTAAAATGTTTCAGATGTGGCATATAAAGCAAATAATCAACTCTTGATCCAAATCAACTGGCTTACCCAAATCAGGGAGATCAGAGTCTGATTTACAACACTACTTACTAACTCATATGAAGAAGAAGGTAAGGAACCCTGAATCTAAAAAAATATCCTACCTTCAAGTCCTCAATAAGTGATCTGATCTCATCAACTGGTGATTTATGATCGCTAACGGGAGAACGAGCATCGCTTGGAGGGCTCCCTCTCGAAGATGTTCGTGATTTGATGGAGGAAGGTGAACTCCTTGAGCTGGGTGGAGTCTGAGTTCCTGCATCACGTAATGATGTAGGACGTGGACTTGGTGTTCTTGATCGCTTCTTTTCAGAGACATTCAAACTGCAGCAAACAAAAAAAATTGTTTTAAAACTTGAAATGTGGAAGACACAGTCTAAAAGTGATTTGGAGAGGTTGAAAACATTACACCTTAGCATTATTTTGTGCTGTGAGGTTTTGGAATCGCTCAAAATGATAAGGAATTGACCCAATTCAATTTTGGGTCACAGGCACTTACACAGAAATGCATGTATGGGGCAATACAAAATGTTTGGGACCCAAACATTAAAGGTAGTGTCAGCCTTTTGCAGGCAAAAATATTAAATTTCTAGTTTTTAGAGGATATAGTAGTATACCAATGATTATATCTTCCCACAACAAGATTAAGCTCAAATGTGTATATTTGTCATTATATTGCGATTATCAAAATTCATTCCTACTTTTTCGAACCTCGAAAAATATACCGTACGGTGCGAACCGCTGACCGTTAGCGCAGATAATAATGCACGCTGATGCGCCGTGTGTATATTGCTGTGTACGGTCCTTGCTGCACGCGCTGTAATATCAACGATGTTGATGGAGAGCTGGTCAAGATTGGTAGTCAGATTTTCGTTTCGTATTACTGATCTAGGCAACCTATGACAGTAAGATTGAATAGACATTATAGGTCGATCATATTCTACAGTTATGCCAAGTTGCATTAGTTTTCGCAATTTGTGAAAAAGGCTAATACTACCTTTAATCTGTTTTGGTATATTTTTGGTCATATTATGACTATTAGGGCAATTGAAGAGCAATATTTTCTTGTGGAGCTTTCTTCCCAAATAGCATGAAAATAACAGGAAAGCTCACAATAATTTTCTTCATCTTTCCA
Organism: Paracentrotus lividus; assembly: GCA_940671915.1. NCBI lineage: Eukaryota > Metazoa > Echinodermata > Echinoidea > Camarodonta > Echinidae > Paracentrotus > Paracentrotus lividus. Next base: position 22,721,928 of record CALNVZ010000649.1, read on the forward strand.
GCACCTTTCCACTACACTTGATTCCCTTTAAAATGAGTCTCCATTTACCATATCTTTCAGCCTTTTCTATATCATTTAAAAAAAAAAAATATTTTAAATAATCATTCTTAGATGTATTGTATTTGGAGTGTGTTTTTGCTGACATACCTGTGATATGTTCATTGTGCAATGTCAAATGACATAAGAATCTTTCCTTGTTTGAATTTCCACAATTTCAGCATGTTTACACCTCTGGGTATCAAGAAATTTATAGCAGTAGTGACTACAAGAATACAGATACATTTGCCAAGTCAAATATTTAGAGTTGCAGAGATGAATGGCATAAAAGTGAAACTTGTGTTCTGGTGATGACATTGAAATGCGGAAGACACTGTATAAAAGTGATTTGAAGAGGTTGATAACATTTCACCTAGGCATAATTTTGTGCAGTGAGGTTTTGGAATCGCCAAAATGATAAGAAACTGACCAAATTCAGCTTTAAGTCACATGCACTTCCACAGAAATGCATATATGGGGCAACACAAAATGTTCAGGACCCAAACATGTCAGCTGTGTGGTATATTTTTTAAGCATATTATGACTATTAGGGCATTTGAAGAGCAATCTTTTCCTGTGGAGCTTTTTATTATGATATTCTTCCTAAATATCATGAAAATAACAGGAAAGCTCACAATAATTTTCTTCATCTTTCCTACACCTTCCCACTACACTAGATTCCCTTTAACTCAAAGATTTGTTGTTTCTCACCTGTCTGTCTGAGAATAAGATGTATCTCTTGGCGAAGGCAAGGATATTGATCTACCTGTTGGAGGTCTGCTTGTTATTGTCTCCTATAAACAAATAAATGAAATCAAATGTGAATTATAGATTTAATATAATCCACCTTTCATTCATATGAGTTCACATAGGGGTCTAGTGAATAAGAAACCAGCTTATAGATCAGGAGGTTCACATCCCTGTCACAGCAAAAACATTGATATGTACTTGCATAGCATTGTGTGATTCTGTGAATTTTCAACACGGTAAAGTGGAGCAGACAGTGTGCACTGAAATCAATATTTAATGCAATGAACAGGGTTTCAAGGCACAGTAAGTTCTTTAGCCAAATACCTGTACTTCAAACCAGAAATATTTGCATGCACGATACTTTTGCAAATTTCGCGAGGAGGCAAGTTTCATAAAAGTAGAATGCCTGCGAAAGTTTATGTCTAAACAATGCATTGAATGCCAGTACAATACGGTACACCGAACAAGTACTAATAATTTTTTGATGGTTGCAAAAGTTTCAAGCTGCACAAAATGATGTCTGCTCCAATTTGTGAAAGTTTTATTTTGGAAATGTTTCTGGTTTTTAAAAAACTTCAAACACCCTATGCAAAAATTGGTTAACATGTTTACCTTGCTTGATGATTTTGACCTTGCTGAAGTGAGATGGGAGATACTGTCCGCTGAAGCAGAGGTTGGGATAGGACTTCGTCCTGTACGGCTGTATTCTGGACTGTCCAGTAGAAGGGAATGGACATGGGATGATGGACTTCCATCAGTGAAATCCTCAGAGTAGGTCTGCGGCAAACCTGGACTTCTGTCTCGCTTGATAGAGGGCGACGTTCTTTGCCTCGTCATAAGTTCTGGAGAGAAAGACAGAAGTTGTAATCTCTTATGATCTGTTCTCTGTAGGCACATGTATCATTTTAATTATGACTGACGATATCCAAGCATACATGTATAAGAAATGTCATTTGATAGTATGATAGTAGTATGATCAAGTATGATAGCTTATAAAAGTAGGAATACAGGTGTGTAAATAAGTTGTTTTTTTTTCATTAAAGAAGTACTGCAGCAATTATAACATTATTGTATGCTATCTAAGCTTCTTATATCATTATTTCTATGAGTAGCAATGGTAGGAGCAGTAGATGTATCAACTAGGAGAACAGGAGGACAAATACTTAAGGGCGATCTTTATACAAATGACCTTTTATACATCAGGGCCGAAGAGAGCTTTAAAAAAAAGAGGAAAAGCTCAAGAAAGCTGAAAGTAAGTTGGAAAGAAAAAAAGAAAAAAAAAAAAAAAAAAAAAAACTAAAAAAAAAAAAAAAAAAAAAAAAATGGAAAAAGGCTTTAAAATAAGTTATTAAAAATTTGAACTCCTACACCCTGAATAATGTTTCAATGAAATTTCTGCTCACAAGGGGCAAAGATATGATCTTTCTTGCACAGGGGATCTCTAAAGCAGGTTTAGAATTTGCAGAGTAGATAAAACTCACTCTCTGGCATCGTGATAAATGTGCTATGGATGTCAATCACACTTAGCCCATCCCTTTCTGGACCCTGAGGGGCGGGGCCAAAGTTGATATTCGACTGTTTGTCATCAAGTAGATGATGAGGTCTAGCCCGAGTCGGCAAGCTTTTGAACTATAGGATACATAAAACCAGACAATAACATTTGAATACAGTTCATTCAAGTTTCATTTCTCTATGTTATCTTATTTCCCTCTAACAGATCCTATGATAATTCGTGAACAGTTCTGATTGATTAGATTTTGAACAGTTATCCATGAATTTATCCATCGTCATCCCGATGATAATTATTATTTCTAATACACATTCTAATTATTAACTAGATGGAATCTTCGGACGCGCACGAGTCGCGAAGGGCATGCCTTCCGTATTGCCAACATCGGAACAAAGCATGCGCATGTTGAGTATTTATACATCAATTTATACCATGAATCTTTGAGATTATTGACCCAATCTATTAATGTATCGATTCAGAATTATTTCAAACTCAGGAGATGGCTATCTGTAGTAAGAAAAGAGGAGTAAAATGTTTAAGTTGGATCTGTTTCAAAGGTCCTTCAGAAAATTGCGACAAACGAAGTCATTTACATTAAATAAACAGTACCTTTGATGTCCTGAGCCTCAAATTCTAATCAGTTCCATGCTTTCCTCCCACATGACCACAAGTTTGAAGTTGATCCATAAAAACGTTCAGAAGTTACAGCAAGGAACGTGCCATTTTCAATGATATACAATGACGTCTGTGACCCTTGAACCTTTGATTTATGACCTCAAAAGTATAATAAATATTGTCCCTAATATGCACACATGACCAGTATTATGTTCACCATAAACTGTTCTTAAGTATCGCAGAACAACCAATTTCACGTACACATTGTCCTCTGTCTCATGACTCTAAATTCTAATCATTTTATTGTCCGTCCCATATGCACATATGACCCAAGTTAAATTGATCCATCAAACGGTTTTTAAGTTTATTGCGAGAACAAGCCATTTTCATGTACACAATGACATCTGTGACCTTGACTCCCATGACCCAAAATCTGATAAGTTCATTGTCCCTCCCATATGTAAATATGATCCAAGTTGAAGTTGATCCTCAAACGCGTTCTTAAGTTATCGCAAGAACGAGAGCCATTTTCACGTACACAATGACCTGTGACTTTGACCTCATGACCCCAAAATTTAATATAGTTTATTGACCTCATATATGGCACATATGACCCAAGTTTCAAGTTTATCCCTCAAACGGTTCTTAACCCTAAAAGAGGCGGTTATTTTGCCATCTCACAGCGGGGGGGGGCCTAATCGACCCCCCTTCAGATCTCGCCGCCGATCGCGCTGGAAGCGCCGCAAAATTTGCACAATAGTAGTGTGGCAATAATCTATAAGACTGTATAGTTCGTTTTTCCAAAATAATGTCTTTTTTATAATTTATATGAATTAATTATGCTAATTATGCATGAAATCATACTTTGAGGTCTAAATCATATGAATGAGCTTCTAGAATGCTAATTCTTGGTGAAAATATCTTTGTAGCATTCCTAACAATTGTACATGAAAAATTCCGGTATCTAATTCAATTTCTTATGTATTTATTTGTTTTGGGAATTCTTATGTATTTCTTTGTTTTTCGACTTATGTATTATTATTTTTTTTTTCGAATACTTCGTCATTGATTATCTCTAATGTATTACAGCAATTGCAACTAAAATATTGGCTAATAACCATATTTTTAAATACAAAATGTTGATTTTAGCATGAAAAGCCATTCCCATCATGTTTTGTACACAAATACGAAAATTTCTGGTTTTGAACCTGCGCTGCATTACATAACGTTGCGTAACTTTCGAACCATACGCTCAAATTTTATGAAATAGTTTTAAAAGTTGCGTAAATGTTAGGTATAAAGTCATAAATGCGCGGAGCGCGAAAAAATTTTCAGCGACATTACCGCGCGAAATGTCGAGGGGGGGTCGATTAGGCCCCCCCCGGCCTTTAGGGTTAAGTTATTCAACGAGAACAAACTATTTTTATGTATACAATGACCTCTGTGACCTTGACCTTTGACCCAAAATCTAATCAGTTCATTGCCCCTCCCATATGCACACATTACTCAATTTGAAGTTGACCCGTCACACAGTTCTTAAGTTATTGCGAGAACGAACCATTTCATGTATACAATGACATCTGTGACTTTGACCTTTGACCTCATACCTAAAATCTAATCAGTTCATTGCCCTTCCAATAGGCACAACATTACCCAAGTTTGAAGTTGACCCGTCAAACGGTTTTAAGTTATGGCGAGAACGAGCCATTTCATGCATACAATGACCTCTGTGACCTTTGACCTTTGACCTCATGACCCTAAAATCTAATCAGACATTGTCCCTACCAATGCATACATGATCCAAGTTTGGAAAGTGATCCGTCACACCGGTTCTAATATCCCGACGAGAACGAAAACGACGGACGTACGGACGGACGGACGGACGGACGGACAACCCGAAAACATAATGCCTCCGGCACCACCTTCGGTGGCGGAGGCATAAAAATCATATTCTTACAGCTCTTTATTTCTCTATACTCATTCATATCTACCTCTTTTTGTCATCATTTTTCTTAGAGTATGATTTTAATTTAATAAATTTCAACTGGTTGTTTCAGGACTTTCTCCACGCATACATCCCCTTATTACCTCACATTCTCTTCTCGTACACATTATCTGTACATTGAGGATTGTACACACAAAAAAAAGAAAAAAAAAGACATTCAAAACAATCAGTGGCTAGAAGCCAATGCCTCAGCTGAAGTGTACAAAGCACCTGCTCCTCCATGCTTCCCCCTCTATTACCTTGTTTACACTGTGACTTGGGTTGCGGGTTCGACACGGCAATCGTGCTCGGAACAGCAATTTTATGCCATGTAAACGGGATCACCGTGATTCGCGACCCGGGTTCGACACGCCTTTTTTGCTCCGCCAAAGTCGTAGGTTTCGACCGGAAGGCGGGTTCAACACGGCAATTTTTATTTGTGTAAACAGAAAGCTGTGTCAACGTCAATGACCTTTAGGTCAGATTTGGAATTTGCTATACATCACAACACACATTAATGATGTCCCTTTACTTCCGGACATGATCTGGGAGCCATGATGAACTCGCCTTTTTTGTTGTGTATAAACACTATCACAGATTCACTCTTTGCAGTGTTGAACCCTTCCTGAGGATTCGGCACGAGAGCCGAGTCACAATGTAAACGCGGTAAATGTTCCCCCCATGCTTTCCCCTGCAATGGCAGTGACTCATTACCCTAGCTCAAGGGCACATCCTGATTGGATAGGACAGGTGTTACATTGTAAATAATGTAGGGGTGTTCAGTCGGCAATACAACAGACTTAGATAGGACCCCATGTATTGTTTATTTTATTGACACTCAACTCTGATGAGAAATATTCTTTACCCTTGCTCCCTGTTTTCTTCTTCCTTTTTTTTTTCAGCTTTTATTTTCGTTTTTGATTGGTTTTGTTTGTTTTGTTTGTTTTTGTTTGCTCTGTTTTGCGTTTATTTGCTTGTTTGTTAGTTTGGGACATTGTTGTATAAGGCTTACCTTTGGAGTATATTCTTGATCTACTTCAGCCTCACTTGATTCATCAGATAGCGGTCCTTCACTCAAAGATTCTCCATCAGATTGAAGGATGTTATGTCGATGGGTCAAAGTCGTTGACAATCGAATCTATGTTGATGACATGGTGGAAGAAAAAGAATGTTTTTGTTGACGATTATACTTCATAACTGTTTGTAGTCTTTGCCACAGTCTCTCCATCTCTTTTACTAATTTCTGCAGTGACACATTTGCTCTGCCGACCATTACTACAGGCTTCGTTTTGTCTTAGATGTAGGGTCAAAACTAATATGGCGTTGTAGTCATGAGATTAAATCATGAAAGAAAGGTTGATAACAATGCACGTAAGAATTGATTATAAATGTGAGGTATTGGAATCAAGAAAATGATAGGAAATTTACCATATTCTTCTAAGAGTGACATGCACAGCACTAAAAAATGCATGTATGGGACTACATGTACATGTGCTCACATGTTCACGACCCGAACATATCACTTTTTTTGGTCATATTGTCATTATGAGGGCATTTGAAGAGCAATCCTTTTCAGTGGAACTTTCTACAATAGAATTCTTCCTTAATACCTTGAAAATAATTTGAAAGCTCACAATTATTTTCTTGACCCATGGTTCACCTTTCCCACTACACTAGATTCTCTTTAAGGTTAGGGTTTCAAAAAGGTTTTAATGTTAATCTTAGATTAGGGTAAGATCCAAAGTAGAAGTTAGTCATTGGACTAGTGATTGGAATTTACAGCGAAGTAATTTTAGCAGGAGCATATGTAATGGAATCTTTTCTGGCACTCTAGTTTACTGTGTTTCTAACTCAGTCTCTTCCAACAGTACCAACAGAAAGTAAAGGAGTATTCTTTACACATTTCCCACAACACTGTATAAGAATGATACCATGCTGCTGAGTAATCCACCTTGTAAAACAAAGGTTACTCTAGGTGATAGTGCCTTTGTTTGTGCTGCACCCAAATTCTGGAATAGTCTCCCTCTCACAATTAGACATGCATCATCGATCAATGTATTTAAGAACAACCTGAAAACCTATCCATTTCAGGAAAGTTTTTCATAGATATTTCTACTGTAAAGCAGACCCAGGTTCCCCCTCAGCATTGATTTAACTAAAATATTTTATGTTGTTCATCCTTCTTTCAGTATGTCATGCTCAGTTGAGTATATACATATAGAAACTGCACAATATAAATTTCCAATTATTATTAATTATTATTATCATTAAAAATAATTGATTCCTCTCGGATGGTGAGTTAGAGAGAAGAATTGATTACTTTCCATTGGTATTGTTTTCTAAGCAAAATACTCTAGGATTTGACCATGACTGATCATTGTAATCAACAAATTTCAACTTTCTACATATTTTGCAAGGATAAGCTGGTGTTGGCTCAGTGGATAAAGCTTCAGCCTCCTAATCGAGAGGTTGTGGATTCGATCCCTGACCGCTTCACACCAGAAGACGTTAAAAAATGAGAGTTGCTGCTGCACAGTTTGGCATTCAACAAGAAAGGGATAGAGCAACATCGATCTGGGGCCACTCATTGGCTGCCGGGCCCCCGATCAGTTTGGCAAAAAGAACTTCTGTTTCACCTTTGTTTCAGACAATAACATTTGGAGCGTTTAGCTTACCTGAGGGATTGGTGCATCGTCTTTCTTCCCCTGAATGTGAGTCTTTAGTGTGCTTCCAGAGGGTAATTCCCAGTTGAGTTTCTGCCTGACCTGATGGCCCCGGTATGCCGCCTGGATGGTTGTAGCTGCACTGCTTTTAGCTTTACTGTCGTGAGACTGCTGGGCCTGCTCAAACAGGCTCCGAACTCCTGCAACATATTTACAGATAACTCATGACTTTTTCAATCTTTGATTAAAATTGGATCTCAGTCATACTACAAAAGCATGTGAGTTTGTTATCCTGAAGACACGTCTATTATATTGAAACTTGATTCAATGTGAACTAGTGATAAAATAAGATGAGGTGGAGCTGCACTGCTCTTGGCTCTACTATCGTGAGAATGCTGGGCTTGCTCAAACAAGCTACAAACACCTGCAAAACATTTAAAGAGATAACTCATGGCTTTCCTAGCTAATTTAATCACATCGATAGAATCATTGTTTAAAATTAGGTTTCAATCATACTAAAATAACGTGAGTTTGTAACCCTAAAAGAAAAGCATATTATTGAAACATGATTTTGTGGGGACTACTAATAATACTACATGCACCTAGAGGAGATTATATAACTTATAAAGCAGAAAACGCTTATGCCAACATTGTAACCGAGGGAGGGGTGCTTCCAAAAGCAAAATAAATGTTTTTCAATGCATTGAGCAATAAATCAGCTGCATGAATAACTTTGTTCAGGAGATATATGCCCCTCCCCCCATCCTGATATGACTTATAGATCAACATATGCCCCTCCCCCCATCCTGATATGACTTATAGATTAACATATGCCCCTCCCCCCATCCTGATATGACTTATAGATGTAACATACTAAATAGCAACAAAAGCGGTGCCCTGTAAAATTGAGTTACAATCAATTGCAAATTGATATTAACCAATCAGGATCCTTGTAGTATAGACTCCTTGCATAAAAGTCACACAGTGAACCAATCACAATAGTTGTTTAAAATTTGACTATGTAACTGACCTGGTAGCTCCCCTACGAAGACATTGAAATCATGATTGGCCCCAGCTATCTTCTGATGCCTGGTGAGTTTATCCAACGGAGAGGTGGGTTCAGGCACATTGAACCTTACCCCTGTTGACCTGGGGGCCGCCTGTGATAAGCTACTGTTGGTGGGTACAGGAGCTACCCCTAACCTGGGAGATGGTGACAAGCTACTGCTAGGGAGGGCAGGAATACCTGGAATGGGATATGCCCATTTCTCAGCTGATGGTGATCTTGATGCTGTAAGGATCAATTAGAAATAACAAAGTAGATAAATAGAACTATAGTAACTACCCCTGACTACATTTACTGTGATAAGCTACTGTTGATGGGTACGGGAGCTACCCCTGACCATGGTGATGTTGATAAGCTACTGTTAGGGAGGGCAGGAATAAATGGAATAGGATATGCCCATTTCTGAACTGTGATTTTGATGTTGTAATGATAAACTAAAAATTATACATGATTAAATCGAGCTGTATCACTCTCTATATGAATTCTATGAGATATGCAATGTACTAATTTAAGCATACAGATATTTACACAAAATGACAACAACAAAAATTGTTCATTATCCTACAATTGATGAGTAGGATGTGTTTTTCATTTGTAAATTAATGTGATATTTCCTTTGCAAATGTCACTTGATATTCAACCTGCATTCAATAACAATCTTAAATTCAAATGTGTGAAAGAGCCTTGTATTGAAGATTGTGAATGCAAATGCTGCTGGATAATTCTTCTGCATTCAATAACAATTAAAATTCAGAGCAAGATTGTGGATGCAAGTGTCACCCTCACTGGATGTTTATCCCTCACTTGATAACAATTCAAATTAACGTGTGAAAGTGCCTAGTATTGAAGACTTTCCCCCACATTCAATACAACTAAAATTGAAATGTGTGAAAGAGCCTGAGATTGTTGATACTAACCTTGGTTAGGCTGGCTTGGTGCCAGGGCATTGGCAGCTAGTCTGCTTGACAGGTCCCCTGTGAGTTGTCTAACCTCATTCTCCAGCCTCCCTTGTAATGCAGCAGCTGTAGCCTTCAAGGCTGCTATTCTCTCTGCTTTGCTACGAGGCTTCCCTGGGGACGAGGCTGTCCTGGGACGAGTGCTTGCTGAGGCTGCTGCAAAACAATGACAAGTTTATGAATACAATCTGTCATTTTATATTCAAAGCCAGTAATTACAAAACAATGGAAATTTTCATTTGCGAAAACAAATTAAAATTACCCCCCCCCCCCAGCCCATTAAAATACAGTAAAGTTAAGCTGTTGAAGTATTATTGATGCACCACAAATATACACTTCACAAATTGTGATCATTTGAGGTAAATGAATAAATGAAATTACAGAATATGATAAAGATTGAAGCCATAAAGATTTATTGTCAACTTTTAAAGATAATTCATATATGTATGTGGAGTCCAGGTTAACAAATGTATCAAAATAATTCATTTGGTCCTAGTGAATCAACCCCTGGGCGGCCGATAGTTCATATTTTACTCAATTTAGACCTACGGTAAATAAAACCCTGCACACAGGTCTGTGCATTGAACATACCAGGGTGTTGTCCTCTGTTAGCGTTCTCATTGAGTTGGTTTTTGATCACAGGTGGTGACTCCTCTTCTTTGACCGGCTCCAGGACAATGTCTCTACCTATATCATGTTGCTGGTGTTCCTGAAAGGGTTGCGCACCACCAGCCTGTGCATCTTGATTGGAGGAGAGGTCAGTCTGTGGGCTGGAACGGAGTGAGCTGTCACTACTGGACGTACTCCAGAAAGCACGATTCTCCTTGTCAGAGCCTGTTGTGTCAATCTGTACATGCATGAATAAAAGAGATAAAACAAATTGAGATATTTGATAAAAAATCTACATCCAGATCAGAAAGTGGTTCTTCATATTAAGTACTAAATGGGTAAGGTGAACAAAATTGCGAGCTTTCAAATTATTTCATGCTTCAGGAAAAGAGTCATACAGAAAACACATCTACTGGCAATGATCGCTCTTCAAATGCCCTGATAGTCATACATGTATTATAACAAAGAACAAATGAAATGTTTCGACCGAACATTTTCAGTCCCATGCAAGCATTTCTGTGTGTAGTGCAAATCCACTCCCCCCAAAAACACCGCAGTTTCTTCCTCAATGCAATCTCAAGACCATGACAGTAATTTCCCTTTAAATGCAATGCCCTGAATACTTTATGAATAAAACCTACAATGTAGGCAAATTCCATCTTACAATTAAAAAAACAATTAATCTATATTTTGAAATAAAGAAGTTGAATTTACCTTTCTGTGGTTGTCCTGGTATGGATGATTCCTTTGAAGTGTAGCAGGTCTTGTTATCCGATGCTGCTGTAGCTGTTCTGACCCTTGACCTTTGCTGAAAGTCTCATCAAGTTGTCTGATATCATTATCTACAGGAATCCTTTCAACAACACCTCCTACTTTCTGACTGATCATTTTAGCACTGTCTCTCTGTCTCTTGTACAAATCTCTCAGCTCTTCCTTTTTCTTCTCGGCTTGTGCCATTCTTTGTCTTTTCTCATCTTGCATCTTCTTCCGTCTTTCCAAACGCTGCTTTGCCATGTATTTTTGCACCTCCTCAGCTTCGTAGTGCCGCAGTTTTTGCACTGATGCAGTATTGTTACTTCCTTCTCTGGTTTTGGACTTGCTAACCTTCTTCTTGCGTGACAACCTTGGGACGTTGTTGTTATTTTTGCTAGATTTTGATTCAGCTGGAGGAGGGGACGATTCTCTCCCATCATCGGTGTGATCTAGATGTAGGTCATTCAAGACTTCTTGTGCTTCATCAGGCAGGTGTCCTACGATGGGATCTTGACCTTCTGGATGCTGACGAACATTGGATTCATCCTCAGACTCGATAGGATGCTCCGATAACCTGTCTACCTCATCCTCAGTGTGATTCCCTGCAGGATCGGATGGAGCCTGGGAGCTCAGAACCTTCTCTGAAGTAGAGTCTTTTGTCTGCACTGATTCAGGGGTCTGTTTTGACACCTTTGGCGGAGGTCCCAACACTTTCATAACTGTTTTCTGTCCATCCCGCCACGCTCTTGTACCCAAACCAGGCGCTGGTTCAGGTTTCTTTGGTTTTGAAGTTGGAAGAGGAGTTTTACGGACTTTACGGACAGGCTTCTGCAAGTTCCTATACATTTGATTATCTTCTGTCTGCCTTTGCAATGGTTGTAAAGGCTGCGTTGTTGCACTTTTACCACTTTTTCTGGTCTGATTGGGAATGTGACGTGTTTCTTCTTTTTTCACATTCAGTCTGCTTGTTTTCCTTTTCAGCTGATCTTCAGTGACTATTCTACCATCTGGTATCTGGAAGCGAGCCTCAGCTTGGTTGAATCCTCGATACGCAGGAGCAGCTGGGGCGGAGGCAAGTTTACGGACAGGCACTTTAGGGGCTGGATGAAGACCTAGCAAGAAATCGTTTTCATTTTCAGAATTGATGCGGACAGGGTCCCCTTCTTGATGTCTCTTTCTCTGGCTTTCTGGAGCAGAGTCTATTAACCTTGATGCTGATAACTGCTGTTGCTGCACACGCTCTCGTAATCTGTCCATGTGACTGAGCATGGAATGATCTCTATTTCTGTGACTGGAAGATATCATCCTCAGTAGCATCCTATTGTCCGAGGTGTTGGCCACAGAGGGTGTCGTTTTGTCCTGACTCAGTTTCATAACAGGTTTATCACCGAACAGTCTGTCATATGCAGGGATGTAGTCCTTGCTGACTCGTAAACCAGGTGACATCTCAACTGTAGATGCTTGGCGGATCAGACTAGGAGGCTGTATATCATTCAAGATCCTGATATCTGAGCTGCTGCCTATGGATAAGTTTGCTGAACCATTACCAAGAATGTCTCTGCTGGACGACTCTCCTGGTAAGTCCGTTGTTGACATGCCTGTGTGAGGATTACTGTTTGTAGTGTCTCTGAGTGTTGTGATTGCACTATCAGATATTGTACGCTGAGACCCTGGTCTGTGTGAGTGGATGGTGCTGGGGGTTAAATCTGGAGGAAATTGGTCTGTATCTTTCGTCTGCTGCAAGTCCTCTGTAAAAACCAAATTAGGAAAAATTGTATCAACAGCCTATTCTAAAAGTAGATGGCAAATGTTTGTAAAAACTGACATTGAAAACTCTGTTCTAGTGTCTGGTGGAAAGAAGTGCCAGGGACCTAGAATTTATAAACGGGGTCCATTCCAAGGTACTTGCAAGAGCACGATGTCATCCAGATCTGTTCTACAATGAATGATATCTTTTCATTCCAATTCAACACTACTGGTTATATTATAAAATTGATGTGCACATACATTAAATTAAACAAATTACCTAATTATAGCAATGTTCTATGCAAAAAATGATATCGTTTCACACATATGAGAAAACGTGACAGGATTACATCAAGAAACTTTGAAAATCTTCTCGTTATTTTAGCTTTTGAAAGAAAATAGATTTATGCTAACTGTAAATCTGAAGTAAGCAACTTACCTTTTATAGTGACTTTCTTTCTGGGCTTTTCATATGGATGATTGCGAGACCTCTGTAAAGATATATGATTTGGAACCAACATCAAACATTGCTTAAAGGGATTAAGTAGCTTTCAAAAACAAGAGCAATTATATCAAGATTAATAAAATTATATTGATCCAACACTAAAAACAAACTACTGAAAGTTTCAGATCAAATGGAAGTCATTTACTACCTAATAACAGTGTAACAAACAATGCCAAGCATACAGCCGAACACCAGTACCCCCTGCTGATAGGCGCACCAGGCCGCTAGAGACGGGGGACTTTACAACAGGAAATGGGTGTGTGGAAAAGCACATGGTTTTATAAACCATCCGGTGTCGGTTTATAAATTTTGAGTATGAAATCATTGATATCTCGAAGGTAAAGCAAGCAATTAGCTTGCAATTTTGAAGAGATACCAGACTGACCTCTAAAGTGTTTATAATTATGTTGGCAAAATAAGCTAAATCGAATAAATGTAATTTGAATATCATTCAATGTTACTGCATCCCTTTAAGCGTAAGTAAACTATATAACTACCACCAATTCTAGCAGATGTCAAAATTCAAACTCTTTCTTTTGCAGTTATAATTCATTCAGCTGTTATATTATTAATGCAGATCTTCAAAAGTCCAAGATTAATACAGATGGTTACATTTAAACAATTAAATATAAGCATACAAAAGTGAACAAATATTACCTTTATACATTCAAAAATTTGCTATCAGCCCTCTAGACAAGTCTTATTAATGACTTAAATAGAATATCTTTTCAAAAGTAATGTAAGCTTTCAGTAAGTAAAAATATTGACGTTTAATGTGAAAAAGAAAAGACAAAACAAAAATGATCTGATTATAAGCAGCCAAATAGCAAGATTAGAATGTACGGTCAACCTTGCTGAGTCAAAATAAATCTGTAGCAAAGTTGAATAATCAACATGAAATAGAAAGCATTTTACTTACAACTGACTTGGCTTCAGTCATGTTGTCCCATGCTGTCGCTAAGTCTGGTGAAGAAACAAACAAATAATGCACTTCACAGCAACTGCTCTATAAATTTGACAATAGACAATGAAACATCTGAGCCTTCAGGGTCAGATTTGTATTGAATGTATGGGATGCAACCCAACATTTCACAAATTAGGGAAATATAAATGAAACTAAGAGTAAATAAAATTTCAAGTTACTTTTTTTTCAGAAAAGGTGTGGTAAGAAAGAATAAGAGACGTTATGCATTATAGCATACAATCACTTCCTTATTCGCTAATTATCGCAAGTGACATATTTAATTCAGCAATCTCTATATCACATTTGTTATTAGTTTCATAATCGAGGTAAATACAAAAAGGTCAATTAATCATCTCTCCATACTTTAACCCTAACTTACCTGGGCTATTTTGTGAGCTTAAAGTCCTGGGGGGGGGGGGGGGGGGGGGGGGGCCTTTAGGGCCCCCCCTTAAGATTCGGCCACGGATCGCGCGATCGCGACGAAAATTTGCATGAAGGTAGAGATGATTATATCTACACGGTTGCATAGGTAAATTGCACTAAATTTGTATATTTTATTTTATATTGAATTAATTATGCTAATTTATTCATGAAATCATACTTTTTGCTCTAATTCACTACATAAAGCTCCTAGAAACCTAATTTGTTGTGAAAATATTCTTTATAGCATTCCTAAGAAATGTAGATGAAAAAAAATCTGGTACCAAAATCCATTTCTTATGTATTTTATTGTTTTTTAATTTCTTATGTATTTCTTTGTTTTTTGACCTTTTTATTTTTATTGTTTTTCGACAGAATTTGTCCGTGACATTATTTCGGCCATAAATAGCATCAAATTAAATGCCTCTTGTCAATAACATAAAAATATCACTCATTTATGAATTCTGCTGAAACACATTTTGTATTGACTTTGTACATGAAATCACGTTTTTGAGCGATTTTCGGTCTGACGGAAATTTTGAAAATCGTGGTACGTCGTAATGGTACGTCTGATTTTCGCGAAAATAGTTTTAAAAGATGCGCAAGACTTGAAAGTAAAAAGTCAGCGAGCGGCACAATAAAAAAATTTCGCACTGCGGATTTATCGCGAAAAATTTCGAGGGGCCGCCCCAGGTAAGTTAGGGTTAAGTTTAGAGCTGTTAATTACTGTCTACTGTAAAGCTTTTGAAATT
>CALNVZ010000649.1:22737281-22781213 GCA_940671915.1 Paracentrotus lividus
CATGAATATGGACATCTGACTGAGAGTAATTAGAAGAAGAGAAATTTAAAATCACTATTTCATATCTAAATTGACAATTTTTGGATGCATTTATTTACTTTCACCACTTCCCCATTAAGCTTATACAATGTGAAAATTAGGAAGACATATTCTTAATGAGGATAATACCTCAACACTTTCAAAAATATCTCATAAAGCTATAAAAAAAAACAATGACAACATTTATGATATTTGGTTTGGTAGTGCTAATATCGAAGACTTAAAGCCAGAACAGTTTATGTCCATTTTTAGCAGAATTCAGTTATGTCCACCACATTCCTGTATGTGTTTGTGTGCCAGAACTGTCTGGCAATCAATGTCCTGTGAGGATATATGCCGTTGTTACAGACAAATGTACATTGATACGCAGAAATTTAGGGGACTTAAAAATAGACATAGACCATTCTGGCTTTAAGCCCTCAATATAAAACAAGAAATGACATTCTTGGCCTTGCATTAGGCCTTGGATCTGGGGGGCGTTTTATGGGAGGCCTCGTCGGACATTTTATCCGACAAATCTACTCTCAGCCAATCAGATGCAAGCATTTCAGTAGCTTTAACAGTTGTCAGTGCAATCCAGTGAATATTTGTTTCATGAAATGCTCCCCAGTGGAGCATTCATCAAAGGACTTGTCGGACATTTTATCCGATAAATTTGCTCTCAGCCAATCAGATGCAAGTATATCAGTAGTAGCTTATAACAGTTTTCAGTGAGAATCAATGAATATTTGAAATTCTCCCCTGGTGTAACTAACCTTAAGCTGGACTTGACCTAATATCCATGGACGGAACAGAATCTACTGGTATTCTAGCACCTGATGGATGCCTTGGCTCTAACAGGCTTCCAGGGTTTCTTCGAGGTGCTCTAACCTTGCTTCAGCTCGGTATAGCTGTCCAAAGGGGAAACAAAATAAGCTTTTGCATAGCTTTTCATTCATTCATTCATTCATTGAAATAGGTTTTTATTAATGCAGATCTTCAAAAGTCCAAGATTAATACAGATGGTTCACATTTAAACAATTAAATATAAGCATACAAAAGTGAACAAATATTACCTTTATACATTCAAAAATTTGCTATCAGCCCTCTAGACAAGTCTTATTAATGACTTAAATAGAATATCTTTTCAAAAGTAATGTAAGCTTTCAGTAAGTAAAAATATTGACGTTAATGTGGAAAAAGAAAAGACAAAACAAAAATGATCTGATTATAAGCAGCCAAATAGCAAGATTAATAGTACGGTCAACCTTGCTGAGTCAAAATAAATCTGTAGCAAAGTTGAATAATCAACATGAAATAGAAAGCATTTTACTTACAACTGACTTGGCTTCAGTCATGTTGTCCCATGCTGTCGCTAAGTCTGGTGAAGAAACAAACAAATAATGCACTTCACAGCAACTGCTCTATAAATTTGACAATAGACAATGAAACACTCTGAGCCTTCAGGGTCAGATTTGTATTGAATGTATGGGATGCAACCCAACATTTCACAAATTAGGAAAATATAAATGAAACTAAGAGTAAATAAAATTTCAAGTTACTTTTTTTTTCAGAAAAGGTGTGGTAGAAAAGAATAAGAGACGTTATGCATTATAGCATACAATCACTTCCTTATTTCGCTAATTATCGCAAGTGACATATTTAATTCAGCAATCTCTATTAATCACATTTGTTATTAGTTTCATAATCGAGGTAAATACAAAAAGGTCAATTAATCATCTCTCCATACTTTAACCCTAACTTACCTGGGCTATTTTGTGAGCTTAAAGTCCTGGGGGGGGGGGGGGGGGCCTTTAGGGCCCCCCTTAAGATCTCGGCCACGGATCGCGCGATCGCGACGAAAATTTGCATGAAGGTAGAGAATGATATAATCTACACGGTTGCATAGGTAAATTGCACTAAATTTGTATATTTTATTTTATATGAATTAATTATGCTAATTTATTCATGAAATCATACTTTTTGCTCTAATTCACTACATAAAGCTCCTAGAAACCTAATTTGTTGTGAAAATATTCTTTATAGCATTCCTAAGAAATGTAGATGAAAAAAAATCTGGTACCAAAATCCATTTCTTATGTATTTTTGTTTTTTTAATTTCTTATGTATTTCTTTGTTTTTTGACCTTTTTATTTTTATTGTTTTTCGACAGAATTTGTCCGTGACATTATTTCGGCCATAAATAGCATCAAATTAAATGCCTCTTGTCAATAACAAAAAAATAATCACTCATTTATGAATTCTGCTGAAAACACATTTTGTATTGACTTTGTACATGAAATCACGTTTTTGAGCGATTTTCGGTCTGACGGAAATTTTTGAAAATCGTGGTACGTCGTAATGGTACGTCTGATTTTCGCGAAAATAGTTTTAAAAGATGCGCAAGACTTGAAAGTAAAAAGTCAGCGAGCGGCACAATAAAAAAATTTCGCACTGCGGATTTATCGCGAAAAATTTCGAGGGGCCCCCAGGTAAGTTAGGGTTAAGTTTAGAGCTGTTAATTACTGCTACTGTTAAAGCTTTTGAAATATTAATGTCATTTCCAAGAAAGACAGGTAACATGTTTATGTACATGTAGTAGGTGATTAGATGGTCACTGAAAGCAGTTCCAAAGTGCATTCAGGCCACATTGGCAATTTTCTGGTCTAACAGGGAAAATGTAAATAATACTAAATTGAAGACCTAAATATAAACACCAATTTTTTGCCAAATTGAGTCATCATGGAGAATGATGTGTTGTGTGCATAACTGAATTCCTCCGAAAGTGCCTAAAATGCATGAAAAATTGAACAAAATCCTGAACTTGGGCTGTTCTTACATAGCCTACATATTGCCCTCTCTCATCAGTTGGACACTTTTCTACAGCAGCTTTCTAATTCTATAGATGCACATAGTGTCTAATTAAAGCCCAGCTTGAGTCGTTGCAGTTAAAATAATTTGAAATGAATCTGTTAAATATGTCCTCATATTGTTCGATTTACATAAAATATTCCTACACAAAGTATAATCATGTTCTGTAAAGGACTTTAGATAAAATTTGAGAAAATAACGGAACAGTCGGTCAAACAGGGACTAAGAGTAGACAGCATATCGCCACAGTCATGGCGCAACAACACACACAGAACCGGTGCGAATGTGTGCACCTGCTTTACCCATAGACTTACCACGTGGCATGAAAATACGCCATGTGCTTGGACGGCCCGACGCATCATTGGGTTGATGCTTATTTTACTCTTTTCTCAGTAGTTACGCAATTTTTTGCAAATTCCTTTACTGTGTAGTATTTATTCACTATGCTTGAGATTCTGGTATGATCAAGAATGAAAATTGATGTTTGGATTGTTGTTTTCATGACGACTACTCAAGATTATCTTTAAAAGAACGGCCTAAATCCATGATTCAAGAAAAACCCAAACTAACAATATGAACCACCAAAAACTAACCCGAGTGTTAGATTATGATAACAAATGTGCCATTAAACTTGTATTTATAATGTTGCTTCACTGCCATAGTGAAACGTAATATTCTTGGAGAAATATTAAAAATATTAAGTGTTTATTGATTTACTCAACAATGACCCTTCATGGACTTCGGTTGTTCTTATATCGTTGGTTGAGAAAGAAAAGGTTATTAACCCGTTTTTGCGTTTGTGTGATATTCATGTTTTAAAGTTTTTGAGGGGGGGGGGGGGTTGAAACACGTTTTTAGTACCTTTACGGGACTCACGAGAAGTAAAAGTTTGGTTGATGAATGAATAATACATCTTTTACAACATATCTAATCAAAAATTAGAAATAATGACCAATTCCAATTTTAGAACGAGAAAATTACTTAACGCCCTTCTCACTTTGAGGAAATAAAAAATGGCAAAAAATTACGTTAACGAACTTCTCTCTTCTCAACCAACAATATTCAGATACTCAATTAAAATCTAGTCAAGTTAACATGCACATTGATGTACCTGCAAGTGGCTTTCATCATTTGAGTTGATAAGGATGTCTCTGGACTAGAGTAGGCTCAGTGACACGCCTTCCTCTTATTGTAGTGCTGGCCATTATAAAGAACTCATCTCATCTAGCTTGCTGTATGAAAAGATACAAGTTACGGAAAAGAGGTTATATTACAAATTGATTCTTGCAACAATGCCATCATAAAAACGATGACTTGTTTGGTCCGTTTGATCGATGAAAACTGAAGATGACAACACTACATCAAAACTCTGCACATTCATAACATTTTCTTTGATGATTTTCTTCAAGTTTCATTCACATATTTTATTTTACTTATCTGTTTTCAAAACCAACTAAATTGCAGGGTGAAAAGAAGCACCCGCTTGTGAAAGAGTAAGATTTAAAAACAGGGGGGGGGGAAAGCTGTCCACTGTGAAAAGATGTTTTGATTTGTTTGTGGTACATTACACTCAAACTTTGATCAAAGTTAGGAATTAAAATGAATCGATCTCACTGACACTGTATGGAAGAAAATAAAGGAAAAGCTATTTTGTGAAATAAGAGGTGTCCAAATAACGAAAAATGAAACATCAAACTGTGTGTAAACTTTAATCGCAACTGTTTATGCATGAGGGCGAGGGCTCTATTGCATATGATATACCGGCAGTGGCAGTGGACGAGCCCTGCATTGAACCGATGCCTCTCCCGAGCTGAGCAACAGGTAGATGAATAGATCATGGACAGACTTGCTAAGGCCAAAACAAATAATTTATTGGTTGAAAATAAATTGGGTCAGTAGGTAGGAAAAAAAATTCTATGAACAAAAAAATTTTATCCCACAATTCATTTTTTAAATGCCTGCTCCACTGAAAAAGGAGTGGGTAAAGAATTATTTCCATGATTAAATTCTTCCAATAAATAGAATTTTGATACTAAACTTGAGCTGTTGTCACTCAATAACTAAATAATCAATTCACAATTGCAATTGCTCAGACTTTATTTCATGAAGAACTTCATTCACAACACTATCATCGGCGACTTCTTCCGATAATAAATAAATTTCACTACTAAAATTGGGCCGTAATCACTCTAAAATTAAAGAATTAATTCCAAATGTATCCTAATTTCATAAAGAATTTAAACGCAACTTTACCAGAAGACTTTTCCGATAAAGAATCAATTTTGCTACTTAAATCGGCTCGTTATCGCTTGACAATTCAGCAACTTCATCGCCCGGCCCTTTCCTCCTACTTTATTTTAGTTCTCTTGACTCGAGTCTTGCCATAAAATTTACACGGTCGCACAGACATGTTTTGTTTGGTCGGGTCACCAGAAACCAACAATAACAGCCTCATAGACTAGTAGGCCTGTATTTTTTCCACTTAAGTCTTAAGTTCTTGCGCATTTTTGCAACTGACAAGTGACAGTGTCACTGACACTGACATTCATTCTGTGCGGATTTCAGTGGCACTGCACTGCAGTGACGACACTCGACGAAGTAGAGTGAGTGGCACTGGCAGGGCACTGCATCATCATCAGCGCGTCAAGATCAAGCAGCTAAGGCTACAGACAGGCGGCGACTCACAACTATCGGTCTCATGTTCTGGCTGCACTGTCGCCATTTCCAGGCTCTCTCTCTTGTATCCTTCCTCTGCTCAGATCGGAGATCTGAGTGCATATGAGCCTATGCGCGTCGTACGGCTTGCGCTTGCCAGATTCACAGTCAGTGACGACACACACCATCGGCATCTTCGCATCGCCTTCCCAATCAATCCCACGCACTTTCAAAACAACACAATATGAGGTCCTTTAATTACATAAATATGATATTTTACATGCAAATTATGAGCTATTTCATTTATCGTTATAATCTATAATACCAAATGAACGAGAAATTCGAACATATATTCAATTAACAGTGTTAAATAATGACTAAATTTTACATTCAAATGTACGTATTCAAAATATACGGAAATACTCACCCAAACGCCATCTTGATATTATCGGTGCCAAAATTGCATTGTGGATACATCCTCTTCGCTGAATCCTAATTAAATGCAATGCAAACTGAAGCAATTTTGTGCATCAGCGAACGAAAAAGGCGGAGCTGTCTGTGTGTTTGCGCTCCGATGATATCATCTCCACTAAGGTGGGGGAATCCTTGACCCATTTTGTACAGCGAAGACGCAGGTTCGCGCAGTCAAAACAAACTCAGCTAGCTCAGTTCACTCACCCAATATATAGACTGTTGAGTTGATTGGTGAGCTCATTTTGAGTAAGGTTTGGTGAGTAAGCTAGCATGAGCCAGCAGCCTAATTTTTGTTTTAGGGTAGAGGTCTAGATCCTAACTATATCAATTTGTTGATGTGGACCGAATCTGGACGTCTTTGAATAACCAAAATAAACTAGTATAGACAGACATGTCTGTGATTGTTAAAATTGTATTTGTGAATGCTAAAATGGGGTAAATGTAGCTCAAATTGTAGATCTAGACTCATCTGTGGACTCTAGTAATAGACTATATGATAACAAATGTATTATGTTTATTGACAATGACATGTTGATATCGAATGGTAGGCCAATGCGTACCGTCCTGAAAGTAATGAAACTGGCATTCACAGAGTCGGACAACGAAAACTTTAAAATATAGACTAGACTCTATATATATTTTTTTTGAAGTTGGTGATGGTGGGCTATTGCATAATCACTATGGTCCCCCCCCCCCCCGCATAAACTTGAATGTGCGTGTGGGAGTGAATGGTCTAAAAACTATGAAATTATTTGATAAAGTGAAAGTGTCTGTGAAAATGAAAATTTCTATAATTGCATATATATGTAGATCTAGATGCCAATAAAAAGGCATATCTGCAGACATGACGGATGTCCCGGTCTGAATAGCTTCGTCTTTAATCTCATTAATTCCAACGCTTCTTCAACTTTCGCCTCTCGTCAACACACAAATCATTTGAACTTTCCTAGTTTGACATCACCAATCCATTTCTACTTTGCTCACTCAGACCTCAGTTCCAAAATTTACATTTACAAAGCAGCCTTTATCGTCATCATGTTTATGATGATAGTCACCTTTATTCAAAGTCCTTCTTGACGAGAAGATCATTCAAATATCAAATCAACAAAGGGTGTAACGAAGACAGTGCAAAGAAGGAGGTTGAAAAGTTGTAGGATTTCTCCAGGTAGAACTACTCAAAACTTCTATTATACTTCAACTGACCTAATTTTCCTGTTCCACACGTGTGTATACAGTGCATTCCCTATATATTAAAACCAAACCAGAGATGGCGCTCTTCATTAATAAGAAAGGAAACACTGACTCTACAGCATATATTATTACTTTTTAACTTTGTTTCTTACACTAATGTCATTTCCAAGAAAGACAGGTAACATGTTTATGTACATGTAGTAGGTGATTAGATGGTCACTGAAAGCAGTTCCAAAGTGCATTCAGGCCACATTGGCAATTTTCTGGTCTAACAGGGAAAATGTAAATAATACTAAATTGAAGACCTAAATATAAACACCAATTTTTTGCCAAATTGAGTTCATCATGGAGGAATGATGTGTTGTGTGCATAACTGAATTCCTCCGAAAGTGCCTAA
This sequence comes from Paracentrotus lividus, assembly GCA_940671915.1. Lineage (NCBI taxonomy): Eukaryota > Metazoa > Echinodermata > Echinoidea > Camarodonta > Echinidae > Paracentrotus > Paracentrotus lividus. Next base: position 22,744,888 of record CALNVZ010000649.1, read on the forward strand.
AATGCATGAAAAATTGAACAAAATCCTGAACTTGGGCTGTTCTTACATAGCCTACATATTGCCCTCTCTCATCAGTTGGACACTTTTCTACAGCAGCTTTCTAATTCTATAGATGCACATAGTGTCTAATTAAAGCCCAGCTTGAGTCGTTGCAGTTAAAATAATTTGAAATGAATCTGTTAAATATGTCCTCATATTGTTCGATTTACATGAAAATATTCCTACACAAAGTATAATCATGTTCTGTAAAGGACTTTAGATAAAATTTGAGAAAATAACGGAACAGTCGGTCAAACAGGGACTAAGAGTAGACAGCTATATCGCCACAAGTCATGGCGCAACAACACACACAGAACCGGTGCGAATTGCGTGCACCTGCTTTACCCATAGACTTACCACGTGGCATGAAAATCACGCCATGTGCTTGGACGGCCCGACGCATCATTGGGTTGATGCTTATTTTACTCTTTTCTCAGTAGTTACGCAATTTTTTGCAAATTCCTTTACTGTGTAGTATTTATTCACTATGCTTGAGATTCTGGTATGATCAAGAATGAAAATTGATGTTTGGATTGTTGTTTTCATGACGACTACTCAAGATTATCTTTAAAAGAACGGCCTAAATCCATGATTCAAAGAAAAACCCAAACTAACAATATGAACCACCAAAAACTAACCCGAGTGTTAGATTATGATAACAAATGTGCAATTAAACTTGTATTTATAATGTTGCTTCACTGCCATAGTGAAACGTAATATTCTTGGAGAAATATTAAAAATATTAAGTGTTTATTGATTTACTCAACAATGACCCTTCATGGACTTCGGTTGTTCTTATATCGTTGGTTGAGAAAGAAAAGGTTATTAACCCGTTTTTGCGTTTGTGTGATATTCATGTTTAAAGTTTTTGAGGGGGGGGGGGGGCAGTTGAAACACGTTTTTAGTACCTTTACGGGAGCTCACGAGAAGTAAAAGTTTGGTTGATGAATGAATAATACATCTTTTACAACATATCTAATCAAAAATTAGAAATAATGACCAATTCCAATTTTAGAACGAGAAAATTACTTAACGCCCTTCTCACTTTGAGGAAATAAAAAATTGGCAAAAAATTACGTTAACGAACTTTCTTTCTCAACCAACAATATTCAGATACTCAATTAAAATCTAGTCAAGTTAACATGCACATTGATGTACCTGCAAGTGGCTTGTCATCATTTGAGTTGATAAGGATGTCTCTGGACTAGAGTAGGCTCAGTGACACGCCTTCCTCTTATTGTAGTGCTGGCCATTATAAAGAACTCATCTCATCTAGCTTGCTGTATGAAAAGATACAAGTTACGGAAAAGAGGTTATATTACAAATTGATTCTTGCAACAATGCCATCATAAAAACGATGACTTGTTTGGTCCGTTTGATCGATGAAAACTGAAGATGACAACACTACATCAAAACTCTGCACATTCATAACATTTTCTTGATGATTTTCTTCAAGTTTCATTCACATATTTTTATTTTACTTATCTGTTTTCAAAACCAACTAAATTGCAGGGTGAAAAGAAGCACCCGCTTGTGGAAAGAGTAAATTTAAAAAACAGGGGGGGGGGAAAGCTGTCCACTGTGAAAAGATGTTTTGATTTGTTTGTTGGACTATTACACTCAAACTTTGATCAAAGTTAGGAATTAAAATGAATCGATCTCACTGACACTGTATGGAAGAAAATAAAGGAAAAGCTATTTTGTGAAATAAGAGGTGTCCAAATAACGAAAAATGAAACATCAAACTGTGTGTAAACTTTAATCGCAACTGTTTATGCATGAGGGCGAGGGCTCTATTGCATATGATATACCGGCAGTGGCAGTGGACGAGCCCTGCATTGAACCGATGCCTCTCCCGAGCTGAGCAACAGGTAGATGAATAGATCATGGACAGACTTGCTAAGGCCAAAACAAATAATTTATTGGTTGAAAATAAATTGGGTCAGTAGGTAGGAAAAAAAAATTCTATGAACAAAAAAATTTTATCCCACAATTCATTTTTTAAATGCCTGCTCCACTGAAAAAGGAGTGGGTAAAGAATTTATTCCATGATTAAATTCTTCCAATAAATAGAATTTTGATACTAAACTTGAGCTGTTGTCACTCAATAACTAAATAATCAATTCACAATTGCAATTGCTCAGACTTTATTTCATGAAGAACTTCATTCACAACACTATCATCGGCGACTTCTTCCGATAATAAATAAATTTCACTACTAAAATTGGGCCGTAATCACTCTAAAATTAAAGAATTAATTCCAAATGTATCCTAATTTCATAAAGAATTTAAAACGCAACTTTACCAGAAGACTTTTCCGATAAAGAATCAATTTTGCTACTTAAATCGGCTCGTTATCGCTTGACAATTCAGCAACTTCATCGGCCCCGGCCCTTTCCTCCTACTTTATTTTAGTTCTCTTGACTCGAGTCTTGCCATAAAATTTACACGGTCGCACAGACATGTTTTTGTTTGGTCGGGTCACCAGAAACCAACAATAACAGCCTCATAGACATAGTAGGCCCTGTATTTTTTCCACTTAAGTCTTAAGTTTCTTGCGCATTTTTGCAACTGACAAGTGACAGTGTCACTGACACTGACATTCATTCTGTGCGGATTTCAGTGGCACTGCACTGCAGTGACGACACTCGACGAAGTAGAGTGAGTGGCACTGGCAGTGGCACTGCATCATCATCAGCGCGTCAAGATCAAGCCAGCTAAGGCTACAGACAGGCGGCGACTCACAACTATCGGTCTCATGTTCTGGCTGCACTGTCGCCCATTTCCAGGCTCTCTCTCTTGTATCCTTCCTCTGCTCAGATCGGAGATCTGAGTGCATATGAGCCTATGCGCGTCGTACGGCTTGCGCTTGCCAGATTCACAGTCAGTGACGACACACACCATCGGCATCTTCGCATCGCCTTCCCAATCAATCCCCACGCACTTTCAAAACAACACAATATGAGGTCCTTTAATTACATAAATATGATATTTTACATGCAAATTATGAGCTATTTCATTTATCGTTATAATCTATAATACCAAATGAACGAGAAATTCGAACATATATTCAATTAACAGTGTTAAATAATGACTAAATTTTACATTCAAATGTACGTATTCAAAATATACGGAAATACTCACCCAAACGCCATCTTGATATTATCGGTGCCAAAATTGCATTGTGGGATACATCCTCTTCGCTGAATCCTAATTAAATGCAATGCAAACTGAAGCAATTTTGTGCATCAGCGAACGAAAAAGGCGGAGCTGTCTGTGTGTTTGCGCTCCCGATGATATCATCTCCACTAAGGTGGGGGAATCCTTGACCCATTTTGTACAGACGTAAGACGCAGGTTCGCGCGCAGTCAAAACAAACTCAGCTAGCTCAGTTCACTCACCCAATATATAGACTGTTGAGTTGATTGGTGAGCTCATTTTGAGTAAGGTTTGGTGAGTAAGCTAGCATGAGCCAGCAGCCTAATTTTTGTTTTAGGGTAGAGGTCTAGATCCTAACTATATCAATTTGTTGATGTGGACCGAATCTGGACGTCTTTGAATAACCAAAATAAACTAGTATAGACAGACATGTCTGTGATTGTTAAAATTGTATTTGTGAATGCTAAAATGGGGTAAATGTAGCTCAAATTGTAGATCTAGACTCATCTGTGGACTCTAGTAATAGACTATATGATAACAAATGTATTATGTTTATTGACAATGACATGTTGATATCGAATGGTAGGCCAATGCGTACCGTCCTGAAAGTAATGAAACTGGCATTCACAGAGTCGGAGACAACGAAAACTTTAAAATATAGACTAGACTCTATATATATTTTTTTTGAAGTTGGTGATGGTGGGCTATTGCATAATCACTATGGTCCCCCCCCCCCCCGGCATAAACTTGAATGTGCGTGTGGGAGTGAATGGTCTATAAAACTATGAAATTATTTGATAAAGTGAAAGTGTCTGTGAAAATGAAAATTTCTATAATTTTGCATATATATGTAGATCTAGATGCCAATAAAAAAGGCAATATCTGCAGACATGACGGATGTCCCGGTCTGAATAGCTTCGTCTTTAATCTCATTAATTCCAACGCTTCTTCAACTTTCGCCTCTCGTCAACACACAAATCATTTGAACTTTCCTAGTTTTGACATCACCAATTCCATTTCTACTTTGCTCACTCAGACCTCAGTTCCAAAATTTACATTTACAAAGCAGCCTTTATCGTCATCATGTTTATGATGATAGTCACCTTTATTCAAAGTCCTTCTTGACGAGAAGATCATTCAAATATCAAATCAACAAAGGGTGTAACGAAGACAGTGCAAAGAAGGAGGTTGAAAAGTTGTAGGATTTCTCCAGGTAGAACTACTCAAAACTTCTATTATACTTCAACTGACCTAATTTTCCTGTTCCACACGTGTGTATACAGTGCATTCCCTATATATTAAAACCAAACCAGAGATGGCGCTCTTCATTAATAAAGAAAGGAAACACTGACTCTACAGCATATATTATTTACTTTTTAACTTTTGTTTCTTACACTGACTTGGGCCTACAGCAATGGATACAAGAATCCATTTTGATCGATCTCACTGGATGCCAGCATGGTTTTCTCCTGTGACACTGAAGCCAAGCGCGAGGTATGTCTTCATGTTGCTTCTGATCATGGGAGGCATGCCACAGCACCTACATCAAGGCAGAACATCGGGGCAGGTTCTGGAGATGATGGGCGCGGCTGCAGCTATCACATGGTCCTGGAAACCTTGGTGTATTTGGGAGTGCTGTGATGAACCATGGATCAACAACAGGAATATTTCATCAGGTACTTGCTATCACAAAGTACTTTAAAAGGAAATTTGTTTGAGATTTAAATTGTATATACCCAGTTATTGGGTGTCCAGACACTAAATTTTAATTAGCCATTTGAAAGGGTTCACAAGCAATGTTGTTGTAGTATTTTAGCACAAAATGTTAGAAAATATTGTGAAGAACAGATATTGATGATGATAATAAGTATTCGGAATTGGTTTGATCCTGAGACAAAAAACCAGGCTTCATTTTTGTTAAGTGTCCGGACACCCAACCCCCATCCTAATAAATATTCTAATTCTAAAATATATTTTGTTAGATAAATATGATTGTTCTAGATAATAAAATTACTAAATTTACCAAATCAGTGAAATCATTGGTGCTTTGAGATGTAGATTGCTACCCTCCCCTCCCCCTGCAGCCCCCTGCTAGTATTTGCACTTCTTAAAGTAAAATAGTCAATACCAGACCAATAAAAAAAATCTTGATCTAAGCACACACACCAAGAAGCTGGACCGTGCACTAAATGACACCATGCGTCTGATCACTGGATGCCTTCGCCCAACACCAACTGATCTTCTTCCAGTCCTCGCTGGAATTGCGCCACCAAGACTACGTCGCGAGCATCTAACAGACAAGCTGACAACCAAATCCTTGGCTGATGATGACCACCTCTTGCACAAAATAACAACAAATTCCCAGAACCTAGGTCGACAACGCCTTCGATCACGCCGACCTTTCTCCTGACACGCAGCCGCCCTCAGCAGATCAGAGTTCAGTCTCATCCAGGAATGGGAAATGAGCTGGGAAGAGACCATTCACCCACGGCAGTTTACTACTCCCCTTGGCATCAAAGCTCCTGCTGGCATGCACTGATGGAAGCTTCGCGATTCACCAGCATGCTTCTGCGGTGCAGATGAGCAGACGGCAGATCACATTATCTACAGCGAGAAATAGTCTGACTTACAACACCACTTACTACTATAACTCGTAAGAAAGAAGAAGATTATATAAAAAGCTACTTCTGTGATTGCTCACTGAATACTAATCTATATCCATTATTTTTCTCTCATAGGTCTTGATGCTGTTTTGAATCAAAATCTGTTTGGACAGCATATAGTTCAAGAAACTGTTTCCGCTGCACTCCAAGGACATCTTCTATCACCCAATCCTCCCAAACCTCTAGTTCTATCTTTCCATGGAAGGACTGGTACGGGAAAGAACTTTGTGAGTCGTCTTATTGCTGAAAGCATTTATAAGGAAGGGATGTCAAGTAAATATGTTCATCTGAAGATTGCAGATAGAGATTTCAGACATGCCTCAAAGCTGGAGGAATATAAGGTGAGAATCAAATTTCATTATTTAAAATAATTTTAAATAATGATTCATTAGTCCAAAATCAATTCATCATAATGAGTGACCCGTCAAAAAAACAAAACCTTCCATTACTCTGATCTGAAGATTGTCATGTTGCATTATGTGGCGTGCATGTATCAATTGTGCAAGTAGTGTATCCTAGGAACTGAGGTAATCGAGAAATTGGTGATAGAATTTCACCTCAACAAATCCTTTGTGGTACAGAACTATCCTTTTAGTGGCACATTGCTCAATTACTTTTCTTTGTCTATTCCTGATGTTTCCAGGAAGCTCTTCACAATGAGGTTTTCTACAGTGCTAAGAAGTGCCCTCGTCAGCTCTATATATTTGATGAAGTTGAGAACATGCCTCCTGGTCTACTAGATACCATACGACCGTTCTTAGAATACAGAACACATCTTGAGGGAGTTCAGTTCAACAAGGCAATATTCATATTTTTAAGGTAATATTTGGTGCTGTAGTATGCAGGCCAGGCTACATGTAGGCGCTCACAGGCTCCTGGCCCTGGACAAATTAGTCTAATCGGCATGCATTTTTGTCTCATTTTTGACCCACCAATAATACACAAATACAACCCAGTTACTGGTAGGAGAAGCGGGTTTTCTGCAAAGGAAAGAGTTGGTAGCACATCTTCTAACATATTTGACTTATTTATAGGCCTACTAAAGAAAACTAAAAGTGTTTGGTATCATTGGAAACTTCTAGTTTCAGAAAACATGCTCAGCCCTACTACAAAATCTTGCAAGCTATAAGTGGTTTTGAGCCAGAGGGTCTAATTTGAATGTTTGTCTGAGGTACACATACACTGACTGCTTATATAGTAGTGCTCACTTTATCTGTTATATTTAACTTGTAAATTATTTACACCATTTGCATCATAAACATTCATCATTTGTGTCCTATGGAATCATTTGATTACTGCAATACATCGTGTGGGACAGACTATTCCTATTCAACCTTTTGATACAGCATCTAGAGGGATTTCTGACTTTTCCTTTTGAATTTGATAGAACAATACAGCATCTATGAAAATATCTTCATTATTCCTTTTTTATCTGTTTTGATACAGCAATATACATGTAGCATTTAGGAATACAATGTTTCTTGTATTGTTATGAAGATACATGTATTTTCCTTTTGAAATCTTTTGATCCAGCAATACAGCATCGAGGGAGATATCAAACTTTGCCTTGAATCATCTACAATCTGGAGGTAGAAGAGAAGACATCACTTTACAGAATCTAGAGCCACTCATAGAACAAAGCTCTTTTAGTGCAGCAGGTAATCAACTTTTATTTGAAATTCTGTTTTGTGTAAAGTTTGTACATGTATTTTCATTTTGATCTTTTATTACAATTTTCTAAAAAAAGAAAACTTTTATGACAGTATCTTAGAGAAGTTAAGTTTGAAAATGGGCAAAGAAATTAAGTTTGACAGATCAAGCTCTCGAAATGTATAATTGTTTAATTATTTCACAAAGATATGTACATACATGTAATCAAGTAAGATTAAAGAAAAGTGTATCAGAAAGAACACTTACTTTGCTTTTTTAGGATACAAAATACAGATATTGTTTTAGAAAGCTTGTTAAGAAAAGTGCTTTCTCTGATGATACCATCTTCTAAATACAACAGCTGTGTATTTTCACCCTCTTGCCTAATATATAAAAGGGTAGTGTGTACGCTGTATTAAAAGGAGTAAACATAATTCTGCCTTTGAATCTCTTCCTGTGTACCATATATCCATAGATAGACTGTACATGTTCACCTTCGTTCCTTGATTTTTCTATTTATTTAGGGAGCGGATTTCAGAGTGCACGTCTGATAGACAAATACCTCATCAGTCACTTCATCCCATTTCTACCACTGGAAACAATGCATGTTAGAAACTGTATTAAATCAGAACTACTGAGTCATCATAGCAGGCCTGGAGGATTAACTGAAGACATTGTAGAAGAAGTCCTCAAGGAACTTCAGTTTTGGCCCAAGGGCTTGGAGATTTTTGCCACAAAAGGATGTAAAAGCGTCAGTGAGAAACTGAATCTAGCTTTGTTTAGAGTGCACAGAAGGAAACTGTTGAACCAAGGTCATTCAAATTCTAAAAAGGAACTCTGATACTGTGATGCTTGACTATTTTATTGGAACAATATTTTTGTCAGTATGAAATTATGAGGTAAACATACTGGGTCAACTTGATAGAGGCATGTATATGAACATATGTTTGCTGATATATCGACCGCACAGATGACATAATTTATTTTGTTTTGAAAAAATGACACTTTATGGAATTTACACTACATAACACATAGGAGAACTGCTCGCACGTGACGTCACAGAATCAAAACTTTGAATATTCATAACTTCATTATTTTTGTGTCGATTTTCTCCAAACCTTCACTCATATTTTTCTTTTATTTTTCTGCATTTTCTAAAACCAATTTAAACCCAGGGTGAACTTCCCCTTTAATGATCCAGTGAGTGAACTGACCAGCAGGTCAGTTCACAACAAAACAGAGAAGAATACACAAATACATTTGACTTCTTTTTGTTTTAGGTTTATTTCTTGATAGATTCAGAAAGGAAAGTAGAATGTAGAGGTACATGTGTTGGCACATGATATTTGAATAATACATTTGCCACAATGCCTATATGTATGAAATATCTGTGTGTTTCATGCAAGTTGAATGCCAAGTTACCAGGATATGTTGATAATTTAATTGATCTTCTTTCATACATGTATAAGATAAACAGAAATAATGATTGCAGATGTGCGTGTGTGTATGTGTGAGTGTGAGTGTGTGTGTGTGTGTGTGTGTGTGGGGGGGGGTTAGAGTTAGTTATTTGATATGTTTGGGATTGTTGTTGCAGGAGCATGCACTTTTAAAAAATTTCAGGCTTTAACCCTATTCTGACTGGGCTTTTCAAGAGGAGATTTATGCTTATTTATGCATACTCATGTATGCAAATTGGATGCCTTTTTGTTTTAATCGTTAATATTTAATTAATAAACATAGTTATGAAGCTCAAATTTTTCTTAAAGTTGCTGAGTAGCAAAGTCAACAGTATTGAATTGACAAATTCAGAAATTTCAAATTAATTCTTTTGTATTCTATTGTTTTGTGAATTTCTTATGTATTCTACTTTTTTTTGTATTTCTTTGTTTTTGTAATATTTTACGCTTAAGAAATGTTTCTTTATCAATTTAAAGTCAAATTTAATCAATCAAAAGGCTCAGAAGGCACAATTAACAGTATTATAAAGCAATTTAGGAAAAGCAGTATTTTGTACACTAACGCATGCAAAATGATGATTTTCGTTAATTTTGGTCTGACATGCGATTACATAATGTTGCATAACGTGACAACGGCGTGTCCGCAGCGGTTGCTCGGCAGTCTGGGATTTCGTACGGGGGATTTCGTACATCTTGTTAAATGTACTCGAGACTATTGTTCAAATCTGTGGTTTGTAAAGTTACGCAAGACTTTGCAAAAGATAGTGCCAATTGCTTATGAATATGATTAGGGCGTAAGTGCTGTAGTCTAGTGGTCGTATCACTCGACGGGGAATGCAAAGGTTGTGAGTTCGATTCCCGCACCTGCACTTACGTCCACTCCACCCAGGTGCAAATGGGTACCCGGGAGGATAATTCCATATAAGGCGCCTATAAATGGCTGACTACAAGTATGGAGTTGAATCCACTTAAATCCAGTGAACGGGGTAATATTATACTGTAAAGCGCTTTGAGCCACTATGGGAAAAGCGCATTATAAATAATAGTTATTATTATTATTATTATTATTAATATGATTAGCATAGCACCAAAGATCATTTTCAACTTTTCAAATGACTTAATGAAACACCCTCTTGTTTCGTTTTGATGTCATAAACAGCTTGAGAAATAACTATCAGGCCACTTTCCTACTAAGCTCCCATATACATAGGTCTTGGTCTAATAATTATTTCCCAAGCTATATGGGAAGTTATTTTCTTTGATAATTTTAATGTAATTGAAGCATGCACTAGAGCAATATTTGTTAACTTCTTGCCTATTGGGGCCAGTATTTCAGGGTTAAATAATCATTAACTGGCCTGGGTGTTATAAATGATGGGTTGTAAATGCTTTAATATGTGTCATAATAATAAATATTTTATATTGTCATTCAAGTCAATATTAATTAATTTTGCCTCATAATTTATGACTGCAATTTTATTGACAGAATACTTTTGTTTTAACAAGCACACATAGAAGACTTCATTATAAAGAGGCGATTATCGCAGTCCTAATTGCAAATGTGGGTGATATGTGATCAGTTTTTTAAAGAAAATTAAGTGTAATGGCTGGGTCTGGAGCACCTTATTATAACAAGAGTAGACTGTACATTTGAAAGTAAAATTACAAAATAATACATATAATTCATTGAAAATACATTTCTTCATTACCTTCACTTTCACTTACTAGAGTCTGATAAATACATATGTAAAATCATGTAATATCTTGTATCTACAAGTACCTCCCACAATACCCCTTATATGAGACAAAGTATTCACAGAATGAAGAAGCCAAAAACTAGGCAAAAGTCTCCCAAGATATATGTATATGTAATAAAAAAAGGTGATTGTGTAATAAAGAAATGTATTTCCAATCAGCTCTACCTATCAGTTGAACCTCTTTCAAAACATGTAACCTACATGTATTAGCCCTGTAGCTCTCAAGGGGAGTAACAGGTCTGCTTACTCCTCAGAACCTGTCAAAATAATGTTTTATAGACTGTCAAAACAAGATAGATTGTATGACGGGTTAAAACCGAAATGGTAGTTTGAGGATTAAGAGATGGAGCTGATGGGGCTGTTGTGGTTGGTTTTGAGGGCTAGAGTGTTTGAAGTAGCCTACTTCTTATTTGAAGATTTAGAAAGCATTTATATCATAGAAGACAACACAAACATTTATTTCATGATCTTATTCTTTTATTAATATAAATGATACAAATAAACATTCAGCTTTTATTTTGACCCACATGTATACATGTACAGTTCGCTCCTAATAACGAACCCTGGATATAAGATTTTGTTTCAATAGCGGTAAATCTCATTCTGAGAAATAATCCAAATTAAAATGGATATTAATCTTTCTTTGTTTTAAAGGACTAATTCTCTGAGTCTTCATTTCAAACAGTCATGCGTAAGTGGTCAGTGGTCTCAGTATAATATTTTATTATAAAGAAGTAATTGGATTGGGTCTCAAGCTCTTTGTAACTACAGGAATAGACTGTATATTATCCCTTAAAAATTGAAAATTAAAATAAAGAAAGAAAGATAGAGCAGCAAACAGGGAAACAAACATTACGGGGCTCAAATTGAAAAGGGGAGAGAATGAGAGAGGAGAACTAGGGGCCAGGATTTCATTTCTTCAGTTTATGTGGATAGAGCCCCTGCTTCAATAAGGAACTGAAAGCATGTAAATAATTTCTTCCGACAAGAATCCATGTACACATACATGAGAAAATGCATAAAATTTACCATAAAATATCTACACTGTCACCAAGATCTTTTCTACTGAGAAACAACCTGAATACAATTATGTTCCAGACTTTGAAAAGACAAGGTAAACAATTTATTTATGAGGTCAATTTCCATCGCATTTTTAGCTATTCAAACAAAAAGCACTTATGAATTTTAAAGATAATGCATTCAATATAAAACAATGACAGTTTAACCCTCAAAAGACTGGGGGGGGGGGGGGCCATCATGGCCCCCCTCGACATTTTCCGCAACCATTCCGCCGCGCGAAATATTTTGATCGTGCCGCTTCCTGACTTTATACTTTCAAGTCTCGCGCATCTTTTGAAACCATTTTCGCGCAAATCGGTCATACCGTTACGACGCTGTACGACTTAAAAAAATATCCGTCAGACCGAAAACGGTTCAAAAACGTGATTTTGTGTACAAAGTCAATGCAAATGGAGTTTTCTCACCTTATTCATAAAGATATGATTATTTTCACTTTCATTGGCTAAAATCAATTTATTTTAGCATTATTATGCTTCAAAATGGTTCTTCAGTAATTTTTGTGAAAAAAACAAAGAAAAACAAAAGGTCAAAAAAACAAAGAAATACATAAGAAATTCATAAAACTATAAAATACATAAGAAATTAATTTCGATACTAGAATTTTTTCCTAGTACAATCGTCAGGAATGCTATAAGGAATAATAATACACAACATTAGCATTCTAGGGGCATTATTTTTGCATTTAGAGCAAAAAGTATGATTTCATGCATATATTAGAATAATTAATTCATATAAACACATACAAACATAACACACTACCATCATGCAAATTTTTGGCGCGGTCGCTCGATCGGTGGCCGAGATCTTAGGGGGGGGGGCCATGATGGCCCCCCCCCCCCCCCCCCCCAGTCTTGACAGCTACCAAAACACCCCAGTCTTATGAGGGTTAAGCAATCAATTACAACCGGTAAACTCAATCTTTACCAATCCTAGGTGCAATCTGAATGTCAAATTCTTAAAGTTCTTACAAAAGAGGAAGAACCAGAGGCATGATAGGACTTTCATCATTATTGCCTTTTTCCAGGATCGAAAGTAGTTGTCCTTCTCATGCTGCAATCTGGATGTTGCAATGTTCATGTTCCACACCAGTTCACAAAAAATTGTTCAAAACATGTAATCCTGTCACTTTCATGTTACCAATGGTCCGTAAAGCCTGCTGGAAGTCGTCAACTATCCTGTTCTTGAGGTGCAACATGAATATTGTAACGTTCCAGTTCCTCAGTAGGGAGTATAGAGGGCGCCCCACTCATGAGGTCATTGCCATCGACAGTCTTAGGAAACGCAATGACATCTCTGATAGAAGGCTCACCACAAAGCAGCGATATATATCTATCCAGACCTGAAACAAAATGACCATTAAAAAATATGATTTACACATGTATTAAATTATGCTACAGTCACACAGACACTTAATGTACGTTGAGTTTTGTTGGCGTTGCATCCAAAAATTCTTTTTTTTTTTTTCTGTGGATCCCCACAGATGCCTTCCATAGTCTGCAGTGGAAATAGTGATGATTTTGTTCATCCAATAAACAAGGAAAGGATAGAATAGAAGATAAAATTAGGATAAATCAACAATAGCGTAACTAAACGTAAGTGTCTGTGTGACTGTATCATAAAATACCTTGCAAAGCTATTTTTGTGTAGGATTTTTCCTGTCCAACCTATGTACAAAATGTGCAACTGTATTTACATTGTGGTAATTCAGTTGTTACCATCATCTCATCATCACCTTTACCGGCATCATCGGTACCATCACAATCATCATCATCATCATCATCATCATCACCATCACCATCACCATCATCATCCTCATCATCATCACCTTTATCATCATCACGCACCACCACCACCATCATCATCTTCACCATCATCTCCACCACAACCACCATCACTATCACTACCGATATCATTTCTACAAATGTATCACCACCTTGAGTAGATTGTAAAAGATATGTGCACTTCATGAATATGTATTATTTTCATCATTAACATCAAAACCATCACTTACATAACCATCATCATCATCTTTATCATTGTCACCATCACCACCACCACCATTATCACTGTCATCTTCATCATCATCACCATCACCACCATCATCATCATCATTGTCACCATCACCACCACCACCAACATCATTATCACCGTCATCATCATCATCATCATCATCACCAACACCACCACTGTCATCATCATCATCACCATCATCATCATCATCATCATCATCATCATTGTCACCAACACCATCACTATCATCATCATCACCATCATCACCATCATCATTATCATCATCATCATCCTCATCCTACCTATTGCTATTCCTCCATGCGGTGGACATCCTGATTCCAGGGCTTCTAGAAGATGTGACAAGCTGCTGGCATCCTCCTGAGAGACAAGATTAAACATATCATGGAATACAGAGTGAATAAAAGTGTTTCTCTACAGAAAAGTGTCATCCTTGGTACAAATTTCATCATCATCATCAAAATTACCCTCATTTTAATCATCATTTTCATCACCACTTTAATTATTAAAGCTCATACAGACATGCCATTTTGCAATTTGTGCTTTACACATTCCATTTTCATTTGAGGTGTTCAGGCACCAGCCTATTACCTCATTATTGAAATTGGGAGCTGAAGATTTGCCTTATTGTATTGAGATCTCATATCTGGGGGGGGGGGGTGTTTCACCAAGTCGTTTATAAGTTACAAACAACTTTCAAACAACTGTTGATCAGTTCTTGTGCTATTAATTAACTGAGCATGTAATAAGTATAGCAGACAAGAACATGTTCCGGTCGTTCGTAAAGTAACGACTTGGTGAAAGCACACTGTACTCATTATAAAGAGAGTATACTGTATTGCATATTATTCTTATCATTATTATATCACATGTTAAAAGGCATTATGAAAATGTTCATTGTTATTATTATTACTATTATTATTATCTTCATTATTATAATTAATGTCATTATCAATATCACACCCATTATCATCATTGGCCTCATCTACATGTTTAAATTTACAGCTCACCTTTAGAACGTCTTCCAGGATATATCTCTGTAGATCAGCATTGTGGATACGGATTGAACCACCAGCTATCTCAATACCATTTAGAACAAGGTCATAGTGCTGACCTCTGACCTTTGACATATAAATGGACAAAAACAATATCAGTGCCAGTACAAAAAGAAAAGCAAATATGATAATTTTTATAGTAAGCAAAACAGAGGAAATTATTCTTCTTTTGCATGCCAAGCATTGTGCATTCTACAACTGAAAAAATTCCCACTTTATCAATTAATGTCTAAAATATTCCAAATACAGTATAATGTCTTCAGAACTGTTACAAGCAGAAGAAAAAATTTTCTGCTTGTGCTATCTTTATTGATACAGACTTTAGAAACAAACTACAAAGTTGAAAAAATGAATAAAGAAATCTCTTGCCTTTCGTCTTTATTTTATATGAGATTTGAGAGAGAGAGAGAGATAATCACCTTGAGAGGAGATGAGTAGACCATGTCTTCTTCTCCTTGCATTGGAGCAGTGAAAGGATGGTGGGCGGACTCAATATCACATAGCCCCGCCCCCTTATCCCTTGGCCCCGCCTCCTCATCCTTTGGTAAGAAAAGAGGAAAGTCCTCGACCCACAGGAAATTAAAAGCTGATGGATCTCGGAGAGATACATCTGGTAGCAGAAAACAAAAGGAAAGGTTTGATGATGTCACCGCACACCATACGACTCGCGACTTGCAAATGACCAACTCTGGATCTGAAATAACAATGCGCGTACATTTTGCAATGCGCTTTGTTATTTCAGATCCAGGGTCAGCAAGTCATGGGTCATGAGTCATAAGGTGTGCATTGGTATTAAGGTATGTAGGCAGAATAAAGTAGAGCATGAAGAAAGTTTAGAAAGACAAAAGGGATACATTTACTCTTTTTTTTTAAGTCACACATTCATTGAAGAGAAACAGAAGTAAATCATGATTTACATCTACCATATAAATCTACATTGTATCGTCTATTTTTATTTGATAAGGCAAATGATTTCATTATTCCCAGGGCCTTTAAACATGTTTTACTTCACAACAAACTTCAATTCCTAGTACATCTGGTATTTATCACGTAATGCTTCAATAGACTTCCAAATAGCACACATTCCCTGAACATGATCTGATCAATGCGGTAAAGTGTAATACATGTATATGGCACACAACTAGAAATTTAAGTGCCAATTACTATTTGTGAAACAGGCCCCTAACTGATTCTCATACACATTTATCTTGATATTTAACAATATCAAGATACTAAGCCCGCATATATGCGGGATGACAAAATAGAGAACATCCACCGTGTCGATTGTTTATTTCAATAATTATTCCTGAAATATATGAAAACTTTATATAATTCAAATTATTAGACATTCATGTATTTATATGTGTTTTTGTTTCACCTTTAAATGAAATCAATTTGTTGCAATCTTGCTTGACAACCACGATTCATTCGACTTTGTAAAAAGTTCTCAGTGTTCAACGGGTTAAAATACCAGATGCTCACCATTTTCCTCCAGAAGATTAGCAGCTTGTAACCTCACATGGCCAAGTATTTGATTCTATAATAAAAAAACAAAAAAAAACAATGAAACTCACTAACAATGTTCAAATACGTGCCTTTACGGTTCTTACATTGCTATATAGGGACAGAATTCTAGTCCAATCAGCTCATAATTTTGTGCGATCATATTGTAGAAGCTATATAAAATTGCCCAAGATACAACCAAAATAATATTCTAATCCATCATCTAACAGAACCCTGGATGCTGTTTCAAGCCTATTTTGTTTCCTGAATTCAAGATATATTTATACTCAAAAATGGATTTAGAAAACTACCTGTCCATAAGAAACAATACATAGTAAGGATACCATGGTAGAGATATGCATTTAGATTTGTTGACAAAAATTTAAGGGTCAAGATTTTCCTCAAAAATGAAAGGCAACATGAGGCAAACGATTGAAAGGATTTCATGTCGGTCGTTCTATGGTAGTTGGGAAGAACAAGGGAATGAGCTGAAGTACATCCGGGTGAACATGTGTTCCGAGGACAACCAATATCTACATTGTATTTGACTGTCTAGTAACAGGATTGCTTACATCCCAAATATGACAACATCTCACTTCTTTTGACATGACTTACAATATCTTGTTCTCCAGCTGCAATGAAGAACAGGTCACCACTTTCTGCACCTAGACTCTTTACCAGCCTTTCTTTGACATAATCCTGTATGTACTTGGCAATGGGAGACTTCCAAGAGACTGGTGATGCATCTAATCGCACCCCTATAACACCGCCCTTCTCCATTCCTAGCTGGCTAGCTTTCTTTTTGCCTTCTGCTTCTAAGTGGTCTATATGCTTCTTCTTAAGCACCTTCTGTTGAGATAAAACAGGGCAATAATAATACTAACAAAAAAATTAATGATTATTTAAATATTGATTTATTTACCAGCATAACCCCTTGAGTTCTGTTATCAGTAATTTTCAACCAGCGGGCCCTGCACAACATGATGTATTATCCCAAGAACCTTGGTAACAGGCAGCTATAGGTACTATTTTTTAAGTCTTTGGTATGACTCATTACTCATTAATAATACAATTTTAATTATACATTGTTATCATAACTAACATTTAGGTTACTTTTGGGGTTCATTTTGTTTGATGACTTGGGTAATCTGTTGAATCACATGGACTTGGGTTGTTGTTTAAATCATAGTTTCATACGCATAGAATAACATGACTTTGGTCAGTTTTTCATCCATTTTAAGTAAATCCAAAAGGAGAATCCAGGGTTATACGGTAATAAAAAATGGGCTTATTCTAAGAAAGGGATAATGACTTAATTTTTTTATTTTTCTTCTGTAAAAAAAAAAAAGAAAGAAAGAAAAGCATACCGAAGCTCCTTTACAGTGGATGAGTTTAACTCTGAATGATGGTAAGAAGGAATCAAATATGGTTGCTCCACTCCCTTGAAGAATATCAGTTACATCTTGAATCTAAAGACGGTGGGTAAATACATACAATCAGCATCATATGAAGAGTGACAGACACGGGTGGGAGCATGTAAAATGACCCCCAGGCTCAAAACCACCAATAAGTCGCTAGAATTCAGATTCACGGTTTCTGCGTCATCTGGAACTTGAAATTCCAAGCTTTCAAACAATACCAAACATTTGTATTTGAAGTATAACTATATCATACCTGCCAACATTGTGAGTCCAAATATAGGGACAAAGTGGGAATACAAATTTTAAAAATAGGGACAATTCTGTATTTCCTATAGATTACTGTGCACAGATTTTTCAAAAAATAGGGACAAAGGGTTGTAAATGGTGATAAATGCTCCTTCTTTTCCCCCCAAAATAGGGACTGTCCCTACTAAATAGGGACAGTTGGCAAGTATGCTATATTTGTAAGTGAAATATCACGTCAGAGGAAGAGTTGTTCATAACTTCCTATGTAAAAAAAAAACATGCTACTCATCCCATATACTCTGTTGTTCTATTTGCGACTTATTGGTCGTTTTAAGGCAATGGGTCAAATAATGTATACATGTGCCCCACTTTCTCCTTGGTCCTGACCAAAATTATCAAGGGTTTCTGAACATGCATCTAAAGGTCCTTCAATTCAGAGAAATACTGATAAAACACAGTATCATTAATACAAGAATGAATTAGTACATATATATCTTAAAAAGAAAAAAATAGTAAATTAGTTAATCTAAATAAAAGTATACCAAGACCAAATACCAATACCAAGATTTCATCAGAATTCAAAGTCTCTTTAGAAATTGGAAATCGGCTGTGGATTTCTTTAAAATGCATATATGTGCCAGATTCCTTCTAAATGCAATCAAACATTGAAATTTTAATATCATTTTCAAGGATTTCTCTCTAGTAGATTCACACTTTATTGTTTCATAGTTGTGTATTGCCATACTTTTCATTTTCTCCTCTTTTGCTCCTAATACACATTATACATGTTTTCATATGAAAAGTTTTATATGTACATAGAGCTAACGCATTATAGTTCTTAACTTATCATTATATCATATTCAATTTACCTTCATATCAAAACGTGTGTCTGGTTTATCAACGCCATACTGTAACAAAAATTAAAAGAAAATTTAATTTTTTAAAAGAACAAACTAAACATGTATAGACTAAATAAGTTCATTATTGCGGATTGAAATAATCACTAGAGGGTATTCATTTGTCTCGCAATCTACTACGGTCAACAAGGAAATTCGTGATCACTCTCGCAAAAAGTGATCACTAGCTTACAAGTTCACGAGCTTTCGAGTGCCGCTGCAACTCTTTATCAAGTGACGAAAATTAACTGAAAACGTAGTCTATTTATACGAATCCCGCGGATCGTAGCGCACCAACGCGAAACAATAGGCGGGCGTTAAGCCGCTACGTGATTGGTCGGGCGTTCACCAATCAGCGCGCCGATGGTGCGGGCGGGAAACAGTATGCAAATTAGACAATGGCGGGCTAGCTAGCTTCCCGTGGACGGGGATTGGCTAGCTGACCGGTCCCTCGCTAGGGGCCGGGGAAGATCGGGTCGTCGTGCACTGCCAGGTAAGGGGGTATTGTGACGTCGGATAGTTCGCATCCAGAAATCAGGGATATCTATCCCGCTGTCTCTGTTGAAGTTGTTAGGACAAAGACGTATGTTAATAGCCTCCTTAACCCTGCGTGTATACCAATGTCTCTCTTTGGCAACTCAATGTACACCATCCCAATCGGGGTGGTGTAGCTTCTCCCAGGCATGTTCTGCCACTGCGGATGTGTCGGTTCGCTGTAACCGAACATCTCGCTTGTGTTCTGATATTCGTTCGACTATCGGTCGGTCTGTTTCACCGATATAAGACCCATCACATCCCTGGCAAGGAATGTTGTATACTACGCCATCACGTCTATGATCAGGGATGGGGTCTTTGGGGTGTACAAGTTGTTTCAGTAGGGTGGTGTCTGAGCGGAAAACCGTTCGAATGCTGTGGCCTTCTAATCGGCGTGTGAGTTGTTGTGAGAGGCCATCTATGTATGGCAAGACTGTGCAAGTCTTGAAAACCTTCTGATCCTTTGGAAGTTGTTTCTTCTTGAAAGTATTCTTGATAAAACAGCGTGGGTAGCCGTTGCTAGACAAGGCGCCACGAATGTGGGCTCTTTCTTTCTTGAGTTCAGGTGGGTGAGATACAATGCGTGCTGCTCTGTCGAACAAGCACTTTAC
The DNA here is from genome assembly GCA_940671915.1 of Paracentrotus lividus. Classification (NCBI taxonomy): domain Eukaryota; kingdom Metazoa; phylum Echinodermata; class Echinoidea; order Camarodonta; family Echinidae; genus Paracentrotus; species Paracentrotus lividus. The sequence continues at coordinate 22,764,987 of CALNVZ010000649.1, forward strand.
AAGACCATTCTTGACCGATCTGTCATGATGCGAGTCATATGGTATGTATTGGTCTGTGTGGGTGGGTTTACGGTAGACAGAGGTGGAGAGTCTCCATGACGACCCGATCTTCCCCGGCCCCTAGCGAGGGACTGGTCAGCTAGCCAATCCCCGTCCACGGGAAGCTAGCTAGCCCGCCTTTGTCTAATTTGCATATTGTTTCCCCGCCCGCACCATCGGCGCGCTGATTGGTGAACGCCCGACCAATCACGTAGCGGCTTAACGCCCGCCTATTGTTTCGTGTTGGTGCGCTACGATCCGCGGGATTCGTATAAATAGACTACGTTTTCAGTTAATTTTCGTCACTTGATAAAGAGTTGCAGCGGCACTCGAAAGCTCGTGAACTTGTAAGCTAGTGATCACTTTTTGCGAGAGTGATCACGAATTTCCTTGTTGACCATAGTAGATTGCGAGACAAATGAATACCCTCTAGCGATTAAACATGTATATTCTGGATTTAAATTTTCATTTAATCAACGTTCAATGTTCTTATTATGAAAAGCGGCTAACAATCATACACAATTTAAACTTAATTTTACTAAAGGTTATTAAGATAATTACCAATGAATTGCTGTCATCTTTCTGTACAAAAAAGTAAATGCAAAAATGCTGTCACATAGGAACCCCTTCCTTAATTGATTAAATTAATAACTTAATATTGGTGATTCAATGTGCAGCCTATTTGCAGTAATAAAATTTGTTTTTGTCACTTCCCTTTCCATATATCAATGATTTTAACCACTGATTTAACTTTAATTGGCTCCTATCAAGAAACAGACCTATGTAATACATGAGGTGTGTATTTATTCATAAATATAATTAAAACACATCATAACTTACTTGGTCCATTGCTTCTTGGTATGTCATTCTAGGAAATGGAATAGTAGGAGGTGGTATAGTCTCCGGCCAAGAGAATAATATCATTTCCTCTATCAGATGATAAATCCCTTCTTTAGATATGAATGACATCTCAAGGTCAACCTAAGTAAGAACAAAGGAAGTTGGGATATAAAAGTAGATTTATTAATTAAGCCATACAATGATAAAATGAACATTTGACAATTATATTACAGTGCACAATCTCCACTCCCTGGGGAGCATTCCAGCCGGTCACCGGTTAGGTGCACACATGCTAAAGCGAACCACATAGCATTCGCAATCCTACCGGGTACCCATTTTTATCACCTCGGGTGGGGTCAAGCATGTAGATAAAATGCCTTGCTCAAGGGACATAAGTGCTGGTGTGGGAAAAATGATCGAAAATGAAAAAAGGATTGAAAAATGAATCCAATGAGCGGAGTAATAATATACTGTAAGCGCTTTGATCTTAATTGGTAAAGCGCTTTATAAGAAACCAGTATTATTTTCATTATTATTATTATTATTATTATTATTATTATTATTATTATTAACCCATCTAAAAGAGCCTAGTGTACGAAATCTATTGAAAAGAAAGAATCAGTACTAAATTGGTTGAAATACAATGGGGAATATGCATTAAATAGTAATTACTTTTACAAGGTTTTTGAGTCTTACATTTACTAAACTCATTTATTTTATTTCAAAATGAAAAGAAAAAAAATCAATTGTATAAAAATAACTCTAAATATCATTTTTTCATCAAAATAAGACAATGCATGAGCAAAATTTTAGTAAAATTAGTGTTCATGCATACAGACCAACATGTTAGATTTATCCATACAACAAATAATTAAAACTGACAAAAGGGCCTTTAAACAATTACTCATCCTCCCTAAATATGTAAATATTCCTTACCTGTGTAAACTCTGGTTGCCTATCAGGTCTGCTGCCCTCATCTCTATAGCAACGAGCGATTTGAAAGTATCTATCAATCCCGCCAACCATAAGTAGTTGTTTGAACTAGAAAATCAACAAAAAAAATCCACTTTTCATAAAGTATACATCTACTTCAAACTACTACAAACATTTTGAGTCATCTAGAAATACTTTTCAAAAATAAGGTATACTTTGAGAAATTATTTCAATTTAATTCTGGAGGTACGTGTGACAAAATCTTCCCGACACTATGCAGTTTAAGTCCACTTGGTCAAACAGTAATCAATCCAATTCTCTCATTGTCTCATGCCACATGGGCTAAACCCATTTGGTTTAGATGTTACATACAAGTACTCATACTTGTAACCTGGCACTTTCATAACGTGTGTTGGGAGCTAGAAGAGCGTTAATGCATCTTAAAGATGTTCCTTTGAGAACCAGAAGGGCGTTATTGCTGTACAAAGTCAATGGTAATAGCACCCTTCTGATTCTCACCGGAACATCTTAGATCTGTAATAGCGCCCTCAGCCGACGATAAGTTTTTCGCCCCCATCACAGGTGCATGTGATTGGTCTATGGATGGAGCCAGAAAGTAGAGGAACAAGACCGAAACAGACCTCTTTATTGGTAGAAAATAAGTCATGCAAGTGATAGCAGTGTTAACAAACCTGTTGAGGACTCTGTGGTAGTGAGTAGAATTTGCCAGCCTGTTTGCATGGAACGATGAATTCTTGGGCACCACCAGGGGTCTTCCTAAATAAGGTAGGAGTCTCAACATCAACAAAACCTACAATACAAAAGGTACAAGAGATACACTCAGTGTTATGGAGGGGGGATCACTTATAAGCTAAAGTCAATCCCAACTTGGATGAAATGGATCTTAGGCTCAATATCAATTGTGAGATACAAGAAATACATTTAAATGGGCTCTACACTGTATTATCTGAAAAGGGGTCTTGATTAAAACAAAAAGAAAAAAAGGTGATAATTACGGGTTATTTGTTTAAATTTCCATTTTTGTTGTTGTTGGGGGGGGGGGGTAGCTGCAACTCACCATCTCCATGTATACCACATGCAAAGTACCAAGTCAAGGACTGATATTCAATAATATATTTGTGATCATTTAGGTATTTTGATCACTGTTCTTAATCAAGTTTTGAAATTGCAGGTTTTGCTCCCAAAGTTCAAATGACATGACACTAAAAGATCTGGAAATAGCAGAAACTATGTATTGTTTGGACTTTTCACCTCATTTAAAGGTCATAGGTCAATGAAAACGTACATTTCCTGGTTCATGGGAACATGTAGAACACATTAACAGTGTTCAAAAAAATTTTTTTTTTAAAGTAACACGGCCCAATAAAGAGTTAGGTCAAGACCAAAAACTCTGGCCAAAACGTCTTTCTTGAACTTCGACCTTTGACCTGTTGGTCGTATAAGCTCAACTTTGTTGGCAACTAACATGAATATGTTTACCTTGATGCCATCAACCAAAAAATAGAATTCGACATATTTTTAGTTGACACATTTGACCTAGAAATAAGAATAATTCGGTTTTTGCCAAATTAATGCCATTTCCAGGTTGTTCATCATCATATAAATTGACCTTTGACCTAATTTCAAGCTCATAAGGGTCATCCCCAGAAAATTGGGCTGATAAAATATTTTGTCAGATCCAATGCTAGATCCACTACTCTGATTTCTTACTAAGATTATTCCATAGGAATTCTCTCATCTTCATCGTGAGTGTGGATCCAATATCGGCCAAAACAAAGGATATAATAGCCCAATTAGGCTATTTGTCTGTCTGGGGAGTGCTTTCATCATCCCCAGGAGATGGGCTCATAAAATCTTTTATCAGATATGATGCTGGATCTATTTCTGCCTCCTTACCATGCTTCTTCCATAAGAATTCTCTCATTTTCATCATGACATCTGATCTGAGTCTTAGGTTTCGTTGCATTCGCTTGCTCCTCAGATCAATATAACGGAACTGCATTCTGACTGACTCTGAGACCTACAGATAAGAACTCAGGTGGTTATTATTACAGAATTCATATATTTCCTAACTGTAGATGATAAATCATGTCTTATTACAAAAAATCATGTGAACGACAGACAACTAGGCCCGTCAACCCACTAGGTTAGATGGCAGGTTACAATAACAATGTACAAAATTACAATACAATAACAATTTGAATAACATTTCAATAATACATGTCAACAAGGAAAACCAGTATAAACATGGTAATCAAAAAGGTTATCACATGTACAATAAATTTTCATGTCTCGCTAACCATTTAATATCAGGAGTGTAGATAGAGAGAGGGAGAGAGAGGAAAAATAATGTATAAGCCTTATATTCCACACACACATGTGCAAGTTTATTAGTCTAATGGTCTTATCATCACTTGACTGGGGATGAAAAAAGTTGTGGGTTCAATCCATGATACAGCATTTATGTCCACGGGCAACGCATTTCATCTGCAATGCTTTTTCCCACCTAAGTGTAAATGCGTACCCATTAGGAAAGGCATGAGTGCTTCATAATGGTTGCCATGATGAACAAATGATCCCTATGGGATTGGTAAGATATCAGATAGCCTTAAAAGCATCCCATGCCAGTGGTAATAATAATTGTAAAGTGCTTAGAGATGAAAACTTTTTCATATTAGGTGCTATATAAATCGCAACTACCGGTATAATATGCAGTATGAAGGTTAAAAATGTGAAATAACTCCATTTTCCTGTGAGAGTTTGTAGCATTTTAATACATACTTTGCTGAAGTCACCAAGCTGAACTGGAAGCTGTTCTTTACATGGGTTCAAAAGTTCAACTGATTCTGCTACCACCTCAATGTCACCAGTCTCCATCTCCTGTTAAAAAAAAAAAAAAACAGTTGCAGGAAAATAATTGCTTGTTGGAATCCACAAGGGCATTTAATAGCACTGTTTCCTGTAGGTATTTGAAATAATGCACTTCTGCAAAGCAACAGAAGACAATTTGAATACTTTTTTAAATTTACAGAAATATATGAAATAAGGATTAAAATATGATAAAGGAATATAAAGCTCTTGATGCGATGCTCACCTGATGTTTCTGAGTTCCTGTTTTAACAAAATATCCTCCTAACATTAATTTATAAAACATTGTTTTAAGTGCTTCATAGATATTATTACCTTGTTCATATCACATGGGCTGGATCAAAGTAGGATTAAACATTGGATTAAACCTGTCTCCTGAAATTCAAGAAAAACACTTCTCAAATTTTGTTCCCAATCAAATTAGATAAACAGCTTTCAGTCATCTCCATCTACTTATAATACTTCGTAATCCTTGACGGCAACTTACTATAATGATTTCTTTGACAAGCGCTTCTTGTAAGTATTCAAGATTGGGACGTACTGCTTTAAGAATTGTATTTTGTTCATTCAAACAATGAATATATTCCTGGATAAATTGATTTGCAAATCCATTCCCCTCAGCTGAAGTTAGCATTAATATTACCTTATTCTTCAGACCATCTGGTCTGTGCTGAACATGACCTTTGACCTGAATAACAGATTCCTGGTAGGCAGCAGTCAGTGTGTCCACAAGCCCCTTGCCTCCAAGCTGGGATTAAAACAAAACATAGAGTCTGTAAAATAACATGATGACAATGACTTTGTGATTAAGACAAAACCCAAAGTATGTAAAACAAAATGATGATGACGGTGATGATGAAGTTGAGAAAGATGCAAAAATAAAGAATAACACAAAGAAGTCTGTTCTGAAATAAAGTTTCAATGAGAAATGGACTTAATTACATTATCATTGAAGAACAAAATATCTACATAAACTTTGTTTTTCGGTCCATTTCTCTTTAAACCTTCTGGTTTGTTCTTGAGATAAAGGTCGACAAAAACCTGTGGGCATATCATAGATGGATAGAAAGAGAAACAACTCTAAAGCATCTATATTTATTTTATTTATTTATTTATTTATTTATTAAAACATATTTATACAGGATAACAAGTTCAGAATATACTGTTTTTCAACAAGGTCCTGTTGACATATTTAAAAACATGAATAATAAAACTAACAACACGTGATCAATTACTTATAAATCAATAGATAAACATATTATTCAAAATAGGTTTAGGTTGAGTAGAATAGAAAAGTCAATTATTAAAAAAAAACAAATAAACAAGTAAAGATATAGTGTAATTAACAAGAGAAAGAGAGAGAGGGGGAAGAAGAAGAAAAGGGAGAAGAAAAGGGAGAAAGAAGAAGAAGAAGAAGAAGAAGAAGAAGAAGAGAAAAAACAATGTAATCTATCTAAAATTTAAAATATGACTTCTTATAAAGTAATTTAAAAGAATCGACTGTTTTGGCATTTTGTATTAAATTTGGTATGCTATTCCATCGTTTAGCACCTGCGAATTTGAAGGCTTGTTTGGATATTGTAAGATTTACTTGGGGTAAAATTACGTTAAGACTATCAGCATTTCTTGTCAGATAGCTATATCTCCAACGCTGCAGACAAAAACTATAAACTTTACTTGCCTCTTCCTTTGGGATGACGATCTGAACGGCCCCAAAGGAATCCCTGAGAGTGAACATGAAATCAAAGCGACGATGCTGGAGCCATCCACATAAAGTCACTTTCTCCCCAACATGATTGCATCTCAGTTCACTGCAGTTATGACTACGCTCAGTCAGGGACGTATTGCCTGCAGTAAGGACAATTTATAATTTTGTTTAGTTGAATTTTTAGACCCTCTTTTGAAACATGCCTCCCTCATTGACTGGGCAGCTGGGCTTGAACACAACAATTCAATCTTAGTGAATTGACTTTAAGTTGGGAGAAAACCACCAGTGGACCAAACTGACATTATCCTGGAATAAGTCTCCAGTCCCTACATTACACTCCCGCTCATTTCGTCAATGGTTTAGAGTAACTTAGACATTCAGTCTTCACCACCACTTGTCAATGACTACGTCTTTGTACGAAATGAGCGCGCACATACATGAAGAGAAGAGACAAATTTGAGGATATAGCCACAACACTTCCCAGTGCAAAGTCAATTTTGAATTTACCATGCATAAAAAAAAAAAAACTGCAGACAGTGTAAGTAGCAATTTGGCATATTTGTCAATGGAGTCAATATAAACCCCTCCCAAAAAGTTTCGCAAATGGACTTTGGGCTATGATAACTTTTCAGGTACGCTTTAGTTATTCCTGATATTCATACCATTGGGAAATTGATAATTTATTCCCTTTTTATTTATATCCTATTTGTATGATTTTGTCTATGCTCAATGCACAGAATATCAGAATATGGAAATTGCAAAAGTCAAATGTTGCAAAATGCATTTATCAAAGTGGAGTTCTGCCACTCGAATTAGGCCCTGATAACTTTTTGGGTATTTGCCTAATTTTTATTGAATTTTATACCATTGTCAAGTAAATTCATTCTCTTTTTAATGACACCCTAATTGTAACGAGAGTGTGTTCTTTGCATGCACGGAACACCTGAATGTTGGGACCAAGTCAGAAGTTAAATGTTGCAAATTGAATGCCTATTGTCAGTATTAATGTCTGTTGCCAGCAATAACAATGCATTCGCGATTTTTCACTTTTTACTTTGCATTATATTCATGATTTTATGTGCATTCAAACATGATGTTACTATTGCAAATAGGGCATCAATAAAAAGAAGAATAAATGAACTTTTAATGCTATGAAAATTGATAATGATTAAAACCCACATTAAAATGTATCAAGGTTAAAAGTAGTGTTACAGAAATTAAATTGAAAATTATCTTCGCTTTGCCATGTATTCAGGTGGCATTCAGGTTTCTGTGGACCCAGGCATGACATCACCATGACAAATATGGTATCAATCAAAAGAGGAATAATTAACTTGACAATGGTATAGAATTCAATAAAATATGAAGATATCCCCAAAGTTATCAGGACCTAAAGTCAAGTTGCGGAACTTCAATGTGATCAATAAAAGTGCATTTTACAACATTTGACTTTGTACTTTCTCCATATTTCGATATTCTTTGCATTGAAGCATGACACAATAATTACAAATGGGATATCAATAAAAAAGGGGAATAAATTATCTTTCGAATGGTAGTGAATATCAGGAATAACTAAAACTACCTGAAAGTTATTATGGCCCAAAGTCCACTTGCGAAACTTTTTGGGAGGGTTTATTTGATAACGGAACTAACATCAATTTCAACGTATGGACAGTACATATTAAATAATACAGATATTTTACATGTTTTATATCGACTATAGATTATCTACTAGAATAAATCCTCACCACTAGTAGAAGATGCCTCTGACATTGCAAAATCCCTTTTGATGGAAGCAAAAGACGCCGATACAACAAGGAACGAAGCATTTTTGTCGAGTAACCTGCACTCAGCTCCTTCTCCGATTCATTGGGCTACTTCTAGCGACCAATAAGCCACGACCAATAAGGGGATTATGTAGTGTCCGCAATACGCCAATTAAAAAAGAAAAATATTTTTTCCAATTCAAAACATTTTAAAGGTATGTTTCTTAAAAATAGTGACTGAAAATGCCTGAATAAGTAAAATTTCCCTAATTATCACAATTCATTGTTTCAAATTTAAAAAGAACATTAACCCTCTCAAACTGGCAAATAATTCACGCACGCATTAACGTGGACAATGATGTATCCGAATATCGGCTATAATATTTTTTAAATGTAGGCTTTTAAAAGTATCGTATGACATTTTAATTAAATAATGACTGATATAGGTTAAAGCTGATGATTTGTTCTTTATCCTCATATAAGTCTCATCCAAAACTTTTTGTTTGGATCTTGTTGTTTTAAAACCAAATCAGAGCTCAAACCGGCAATTAACCCTTTTCGCACTGCATGAATAGAGATCTCCGAAAAAGGGAAATGTCTTTTTAAATGTTAGCGCATTTTAAAGTATCGTATAGACATTTTAACTAATAATGACTGGTATGAAATGAAAGCTAATGAGTTGTTCTTTACCCTCATATAGGTCACATGCCGAAACTTTTTGTTTGGATCTTGTTGTTTTAAACCAAATCAGAGCTTCAACTGGCACATGAACGCGTTTTCGCACTGCAGTACAGGATATCCTCGAAAAGAGAATATCTTTTTAAATGTAGGCATTTTAAGTATCGTATGACATTTTATCTAAAGATGACCTATATGAGGTTAAAGCTAATGAGTTGTCTTTACCATCATATAGGTCACATGCCGAAATTTTGTTTGGATCTTGTTGTTTTAAATCTAAATCAGAACTCAAATCGGCACATTAACGCATTTCGCACTGCATGAACAGGATATCTCAAAAGGGTAAATATCTTTTTAAATATTAGGCATTTTAAAGTATCGTATGACATTTTAACTAAAGTAATGACTGGTATGAAATTAAAGCTAATTGAGTTGTTCTTACCATCATATAGGTCACATGCCGAAACTTTTGTTTGATCTTGTGTTTTCAATTAAAATCAGAGCTTACACTGGCATATTTGCCCGTTTCGCACTGCATGAATAGGATATCTCCGAAAAGGGTATATACTTTTATAAATGTTAGGCATTTTAAAGTATCGTATGACATTTAACTAAATGAGGCCTATATGAGGAAGCTAATGATTTCTTTACCTCATATAGGTCACATGCGAAACTTTTGTTTGGATCTTGTTTTTAAACCAAATCCGAGCTCAAACCGGCACATAAACGCGTTTCGCGACTGAACAGGATATCCTCGAAAAAGAGTAAATATTTTTAAATGTTAGGCATTTTAAAGTATCGTATGACATTTTAACTAAATGATGACCTATATGAGGTTAAAGCTAATGAGTTGTTCTTTACCCTCATATAGGTCACATGCCGAAACATTTGTTGGATCTTGTTGTTTAAATCCAAATCAGACCTCAAATCGGCACAAAACGCGTTTTCGCACTGCATGACAGGATATCTCGAAAAGAGTAAATATCTTTTAAATGTTAGGCATTTTAAAGTATCGTATACATTTAACTAAAATGACCATATGAGGTTAAAGCTAATGAGTTGTCTTTACCATCATATAGGTCACATGCCGAAACTTTTGTTGGATCTTGTTGTTTTAAAATAAAACAGAACTCAAATGCACATGAACGCGTTTTCGCACTGCATGAACAGGATATCTCACAAAAAGTAAATACTTTTAAATATAGGGCATTTTAAAGTATCGTATGACATTTTAAACTAAGTAATGCGTATGAAATAAAGCTAATGAGTTTCTTTCCTCATATAGGTCACATGCGAAACTTTTTGTTTGGATCTTGTGTTTTAAATCCAAATCAGAGCTCAAACCGGCATATAAACGCGTTCATCATACAATAATCACATACGGGTCCAATATTTTACAAACTTAAAACTCAACTTTAATGGATATACATTCGTTGCAAACACTGTTCATGTTTAGATATGTCAAGAATGTTATACCTCGTATCCTTCGTTTACAATGATTTAAAACTTCTTTATTACAAACGATACCCTACTATCAAGAATACTAATATATAATTCATTAAACATTTAGTTCACCCTAAATTACTCATTGCCAAAGATCCATAAGCAGTGGCGTATCTAGGGGGGGCAAGGGGCACGTGCCCGGCGGAGCTCAGGGGCGCAAAAAAAGGAAAAGGAAAAAAGAAAAAAAGAAGAAAAGAAAGGAAAAAAGAAAAAGAAGGAGAAGAAGAAAAAGGAGATCGGTGATCCTCTGTGGAAATTGGTGCCATGTTTCCTCCCATTTCAAATTTTGCGCCCCCCCTCCCTACATAGCACCACTAAGTTTTTTTTGGCGCCCCAAAGTTTCTAGTCAATTCTAGGATCGGCGCCTTAACTTCAATTTAGCGTCCCTCTAAGAAGGTTGAGATAATTATATGCCCTATTAATTGAATTTAAGACCGATTTGACATCCCCTGAGTCTCGATTAATTGGAGCCCCCTTTAAATAGTTTAAGATCAATATGGCGCCTCAAATGTTAGATAATTGCCCCCACCCCCTTTGCTTCTGATAAACATCAAGGTCCCTGAGTAAAATGATTTATTTTTTTACTGTCCGTGCTTTTTCTAGCTGCCTTTCCTTCTATAGTCATTAACCCTCTCATTGTCAATTGTCTTTGTTTCCATATTATACCATTTGGTATTAAGACCTGCATGTTCCAAATTTATTTAAGTAGTTAGAGACCATTTTCGCTCGCGCTTCGCGCTCGCATTGTATTATAGGTTTAAATCATTCGAGGAGGACCCCCAAAAAAATTTAGATTTATTTTCCTACTAAAAGAATCCGATGCATACAACTCCCATAATAATTGTGCAATATGCCTTTGACACCCGAAGGTAAGGCATTTTTTATGTACCTCTATTGATAACGAAATCTGTATTCATGATTCTTAAATGCAAGATCGAGTGGTTCAAGAACTGAAAATTTTCCGCTCGCGCTTCGCGCTCGCATTAAATCAAACTGTTTGTAGACGAATATAAAATTGTAACTACGTGTATGTATGGACAGCAGATCATCCCAGTCTGGGTAATGTATATATCAACTGTACAATAAACTTAAAACAAATTGTTGAGTAGACTGGGCCCGTATTCCATAAACTATACTTAAACAATTGTCTTAAGCTATGTATTTTTAAGATTTTGTTCAAGAAAAAAAAAATCTTAGCTAATATACCAAACATGTTAGCCTTTGTCTGAGGTCAGAAGCATAAGCAAAAGTCTGATTTTATAATACGTCATTTTAATTTTTGTGTCCAAATAGCTTGCCATATAATCACACATAAAAGTTAGCCACAGTAGTATAGCTAAAGTTATGAAAACTCATTTATATGCATTTAAGGCGCAATTCCTTTAAGACTTAACTTCGTAAAAATTCTAAGAATTATCCCACTACCAAAATGGGCTGAGACAGATTCTATAAGGCGATTTATGGAATACATTTAAAGATAAGCAAAATGCTTAAATTTCAGGAATTACGGAAACGCCTGGAGTAGACCGGGAGGGCGCAAATGCAACATATCCCCCGCGCACTTGACCTACATACGCACTGCCATAGACAACACGCCACCTATGAATTCACTCCCAGATTATCAAATCCTGTCAACCCTTGACATTAAAGGCGAAATTAAAAAATGTATATCAAATATTCAAGTTAAGTTCTGGTTAACTGTTCAATTATTGTCATAACACCATACTTTCATTCATTTACATACTTCATTATCACCGACAACATCAAGTCAGATCTTGCTTCATCATGATCATGTCACCTCATCCTCATCACTGTCACCACGTATATATAAATGATAAAAATTAATGTAACTCATGGATGTTTTCAATAAGTTATTATCCGTTCTGCTGAATAATATATTAATCTTCTAATGAGTTTTATTAGGGAATATTATACCCCAGCGTTTGCGTACTTGATAGTCCTTCTCTCGACAAATGATTCGTATATTTTAGCGAAGTGTTGTTTAATATTTTGACATTATCATTTGTATTTCATGTAAATAATTTATTTATGTGGTTCTAGGACATTCCTCCGAGAACAAACTCCCGTTTACAACTCCCGGAGGACAGCTCCCAGGCGCGTATCAGATTTCGCACCCCGGGGCCGACGTGATTTTGGCGCCCTGTGTACTTTTCAAAATATGGCCCTCCCCCCCCCCCCGCCAGGCAAACATAGGCTCTACGGCTTAAATGCATGTTTGAAGTATTTGAATAATAATTTATTTGAAGGTTTTTTTGTTTTTTTTTTTTGTTTTTTAATACTTCCATGGTGAGTCATGAAAAGAATTTCTAGGTATATGAGGTATTACCACTACCGTGTGTCTCAAAAAAAACGTAACACTTTGGAAATGGTTGCCAAATTGAGCATATATATTAATGAAAAAATGTCGATATGTATGGAAGCTAAAAGACCAACCTTTCATATGATATGACAAAAATTGAAAAAAAAAATCATGCTTCGATGAACAGTGTTCACTTAAGTTAGAGGTATGAAAATGCGCCTGCGCAGGATTTTTCCTTCCATTTTGGACAGGTAGGCTAAATTACTTGTAGCTTACAAATAAGTTTGAATGTGAGATATTTATGATCGATGATTAAGAGATTAAAGGATGTTTTGAATACAAGTCCTTTCTCTCTGTCATTTATCAATCCCCAAACACCACCCCTGCACACACAACACACACCAACACTTCCACTCCCATCTTATTTATCATTGATCTGGTAGAATTGAACAGGATGAAGAAGAATGGGAAAATGTTAAATTGAAATACCGTATTCAAATCATAATTGACATTATGCAACCCACTCTCCTCTCCCGCAACCTTTTCCCATCCAATCACCTACCCCTTGCCTTTCTTTATTAGTTTTCTTCCGTAAGTTTGGTGGATTGGAATTAATGTTTCAGTGATTTATTGATTGATTTCAATGATCAAAGTGAGTGACTGGTTAATATTTGATTATAATGAAAAATTGATCCACCAGACTTTCGGAAGAAAACTGATAAAAAAGCAAGAGTCGGTGAGAGGATGGAAGAAGGTTGTGTGTGTTGTGTGTTGTGTGTGTGTGTGTGTGGAGGGGGGAGGACATGGGTTACGTAATGTCAATTATGATTTGGAATATTTCAATTTAGCCAATTCACATTCTTCCTTAATCCGGTTCACTCTACCAGATCAATGATACATATAAGATGGGGTGGAAGTTGTGTGTGTGTGTGTGGGGGGGTGGGCGGTGTGCTTTCGGGATTGATGATAACACAGAAAAAAGGAATGTATTGCAAGGTATTAAATATCCTTTGATCAAATATCCTTTTGATCCATCGATCATGAATATCTCATATCGACCTTATTTTTTGTAAGCTACAGTAATTTACTGGCCAAAATTGAAGAAAAATCTTGCGCAGGCGCATTTTCATACCTCTAACTAAGTGAACACTGTTCATCGAAGCATGATTTTTTTTTTCAATTTTTTCATATCATATGAAAGGTTGGTCCTTAGCTTTCATACATATCGACATTTTTCATAAAATTATATATGCTCAATTTGCAACCATTTCAAAGTGTACGTTTTTTTTGAGACACACGGTATAAATGAAAATACGAATAAATTCTAAATATGAGCGCGGAAGCGCGATCAGATTTTTTCCCCGCTACTTTACGATCAGAAAGCAAAGAATTCTAAGCATAGGGGTATCAATTTTGTTTAGCTCTTCATCAAATACAAATAACGGGAGCTGTAATGTGTCCATCAAAACGATTTGAAACAACGCCATATGAAATCAGTGAAATTGTCCATACAAGTAATGTGAAATCAAACAAATGTATATTGAGGTTTTGTTGTTCAGAATCCTCATATCTGGTTACAAGAAAGAAACAAATAGCGAGCGTGAATCGGCGAGCGGAATTTCATGTATCGGAATGATTCTCTGAAACGTGACATTTTTATGCATCCCTCACTACAGAACACAATGTATAACTCATTGAAAATTATGCGAGCGCGAAGCGCGATGAAAATTTTGCTTTATGTAATAGAGACCTGAAGTTTTGGATCAATTGGCCTCCATAATTTAAAGACACGTATGTTGCACAGTAAATTACATGATTATGAAAGAAAGATGAAATCTATCTATCTCGCTGCTTATGCTATCCTTCTGCTTCCCTTCCTAAGTTAAGATAAATTTGCTCCCCTAAGTTTAAGCTCAATTGAGCCAACTAATCATTTGAAGCCCCTAAATGTTGGATTGAAGTGGCGCCATACATGTACGATTATAGGTGATTTGATGCCCTGGAAAATGCAAAAATAAAATAATGTGTATTTCAAATAAATTTAAAGTCTTGATGATTAGTATCCTATAAGTAATTATGTCAGAGAAAAACACAGGCGAGAGCGGAATTTTGATGTCTTTGAATGATGAAAAACATGCATTGCATGCGTTCCTCAGGAACACAATGTAATAACTCATGGGAAAAAAATTTGCTATGTATATACAGCAAGGAGGAATTAAAAAATTTTAGAGACAGATTTTCAAATACCAAGTTGTTGCCCCTTAGTTTCAGTAAATTCGGCACACCTCCCTAAGTTCAAAATAAAGTTGAGCCCAAGTTTAAGATAAAATTTGGCATCCTAAGTCTCAGATTAATTTGACGCCCACTTTAAGCTCAATGCGCCCCCTAAGATTTAGTCAATTGAAATGCAAAAATGAATGAACGTGAAATCAAATAAATGAAATTTTGATGTTGAATCCTAATGTAAATTTTGTAAGGAAAAACACAGGAGCGCGAAGCATTAACGGAAGTTTATGTATTCAAATGATTAAAAACAGACATTTCATGCGTTCCTCAGCAACACAATGTAAATAATCTTTGGGGAAAAATGATGCAAGCGAAAATTTTGCTAGTACAGCAATACAGACCCGGATGCATGAATTTTGAAATTTCTCTATCTACATAGAGACCATATTTCAAAACTATTGTGCCCTTAGTTTCAGGTAATTCGGCGGCCTTTAGTCAATCATTTGGGCGCCCTATAAGTGTAACTCAATTTGGCGCCCTAATTTTAAAATCGATTGACGCCCCTTAACTTCATTCAGTTCCCCATAAGTTCAGGTCATCTTGGCGCCCGTACGTGTAGCTCAATTGGCGCCGCAATATGTTGAACATAAATTGAAATGCCAAAAAAAAAAATTATATAATATAATAATAAATAAGAATACATTTTATAGCGCTTAATACAACAGTATATATATATATATATATTATATTTAAAAAATGAAAAAACTAAATTAAAGAATGTAACGTGAAAACAAATAAATTTAAATGTTGACGTTAGAAATCCCATAATGTAAATTCTGGTAAAAGAAAAAATAAGGCGTGTGCATAGGGAACGGAAAATTTTGATGCATTCGAATGATTAGAAAATAGGACATTTACGCGTTCCTCGACACAAATAATAAATCAATGGGAAAAGATGATCGAGCGGAAGCGCGAGCGAAATTCAGTTAACAAACAGAGCATGAATTTAAAATTGTATCATATAAGACCATTTTAAAGACCCCTTCGTTTTTTTTGTGATCCCCTTAGTTCTCACACCACCCCCCCTAATTGATATAGTTGGACCACTAAGTTAGATAAAAGCACCCTAATCTCAGGTCAATTCGCGCCTACATTGAGCTCTATCTGGCGTCCTTTAATTGAAGATCGATTTGGCCACCCCCTTAACTTCAGGTTAAATCACGCCTAAGTTCATCAACATCGCGCCTAGTCAGAATCATGTCCCCCACAATATTGATCTAAAATGGGACCTTACGTTTAAGATAATTTGCGGCCCCTCTAGGTTA
>CALNVZ010000649.1:22795423-22808456 GCA_940671915.1 Paracentrotus lividus
CCAATTTCCGGTCAATTGCGCCCTTACGTTAGCTCAGTCTGGCCCCCGTATTATTATATCATGCGCCCCCCTAAATTTAAGGTTGATTTGGCCCCCTCCTAAATTTAAGGTCAGATTTGCCCCCTATAAGTTAGGTCAATTTGGCGCCCCTTAATATTACTGTTGATTGGCCCCTTAAATTTAAGTCGATTGGCCCCCTAAGTTAAGGTCAATTTTCACCCCTTAGTTTATGTCGATTTGCGCCCCCCCCTAAAGTAAAGTGCATTAGACGCCCTAAGTTTAGGTCAATTTGGCGCCATTTACTGTCTATTGGGCGCCCCCTAAATTAAGGTCGATTTAGCGCCCCATACATTTTAAGGTCATTTAAGCACCCCTAAGTTTAAGTCAATTGGCCCCCTTAGTTTACTGTCATTTTGCGGCCCCCTAATTTAAGGTCGATTGGCCGCTCCCCCCCCCTTTTTTAAGGGCGCCCCCTTCCCGCCCCCTCTCCCTTTCTCTTCCTCTCTCTCTCTCTCTCTCCCCCCTTTTTTTCTTTTTTTCTTTCTTTTCACAACTCCCCGCAGGACATCTCCCCCGGAGGACAGCTCCCCCGGAGGACAACTCCCTTGGAGGACAACTCCCCCGGAGGACATCTCCCCCCTCACTTTAAATGCTTTATAATATTGATTTATCCCAACCCCTTGGTTTATCTTTCTGTGACAATAATTATTTCAGTACTTTTCGCATGGAGTAACCCTTAATTCTGTAGTGACAAGCGGGGATGGGAATGGTTGTTTAATTGCTAATTCCTAACATTTAAAAATATATTTACCCCTTTTCGGAGATATCCTATTTTTATCATGCAGTGCGAAAATGGGCAAATATGCCAGCTTAAGCTCTGATTTGAAATTGAAACAACAAGATCCAAACAAAAAGTTTTGGCATGTGACCTATATGAGGGTAAAGAACAACTCATTAGCTTTAACCTCATACCAGTCTAGTTAAAATGTCGTACGATAGTTTCTGACGCCCAAACACTACCCCTTTTCGGAGATTCATGCAGTGCGAAAACGAGTTTATGTGCCGGTTTGAGCTCTGATTTGAAATTGAAACAACAAGATTCAAACAAAAAGTTTCGGCATGTTACATAATGAGGGTAAAGAACAACTCATTAGCTTTAACCTCATACCGGTTATCATTTAGTTAAAATGTCATACGATACTTTAAAATGCCCTAACATTTAAAAATATATTTACCCTTTTTCGGAGATATATTCATGCAGTGCGAAAACGGGCAAATATGCCAGTTTAAGCTCTGATTTGAAATTGAAACAACAAGATCCAAACAAAAAGTTTCGGCATGTGATCTATATGAGGGTAAAGAACAACTCATTAGCTTTAACCTCATACCAGTCATTATTTAGTTAAAATGTCATACGATACTTTAAAATGCCCTAACATTAAAAAAGATATTAACCCCTTTTCGGAGATATATTCATGCAGTGCGAAAACGGGTCAATATGCCGGTTTGAGCTCTGATTTGGTTTTAAAACAACAAGATCCAAACAAACAGTTTCGGCATGTGATCTATATGAGGGTAAAGAACAACTCATTAGCTTTAACCTCATACCAGTCATTATTTAGTTAAAATGTCATACGATAGTTTTTGACGCCCAAAGATTTATAAAGATATATACCCTTTTCGGAGATATCCTATTCATGCAGTGTGAAAACGGGTCAATTTGCCGGTTTGAGCTCTGATATGGTTTTAAAACAACAAGATCCAAACAAAAAGTTTCGGCATGTGATCTATATGAGGGTAGAGAACAACTCATCAGCTTTAACCTCATACCAGTCATTCTTTAGTTAAAATGTCATACGATACTTTTAAATGCCCTAACATGAAAAAAGATATTAACCCCTTTTCGGAGATTTCCTATTCATGCAGTGCGAAAACGGGTCAATTTGCCGGTTTGAGCTCTGATATGGTTTCAAAACAACAAGATCCAAACAAAAAGTTTCGGCATGTGATCTATATGAGGGTAAAGAACAACTCATTAGCTTTAACCTCATACCAGTCATTATTTAGTTAAAATGTCACACGATAGTTTTTGACGCCCAAAGATTTATAAAGATATATACCCCTTTTCGGAGATATCCTATTCATGCAGTGCGAAAACGGGCAAATATGCCAGTGTAAGCTCTGATTTGAAATTGAAACAACAAGATCCAAACAAAAAGTTTCGGCATGTGATCTATATGAGGGTAGAGAACAACTCATCAGCTTTAACCTCATACCAGTCATTATTTAGTTAAAATGTCATACGATACTTTTAAAAGCCCTAACATTAAAAAATATATTAACCCCTTTTCGGAGATTTCCTATTCATGCAGTGCGAAAACGGGTCAATTTGCCGGTTTGAGCTCTGATATGGTTTCAAAGCAACAAGATCCAAACAAAAAGTTTCGGCATGTGATCTATATGAGGGTAAAGAACAACTCATTAGCTTTAACCTCATACCAGTCATTATTTAGTTAAAATGTCAAACGATAGTTTTTGACGCCCAAAGATTTATAAAGATATATACCCCTTTTCGGAGATATCCTATTCATGCAGTGCGAAAACGGGCAAATATGCCAGTGTAAGCTCTGATTTGAAATTGAAACAACAAGATCCAAACAAAAAGTTTTGGCATGTGATCTATATGAGGGTAAAGAACAACTCATCAGCTTTAACCTCATACCAGTCATTATTTAGTTAAAATGTCATACGATACTTTTAAATGCCCTAACATTAAAAAAGATATTAACCCCTTTTCGGAGATTTCCTATTCATGCAGTGTGAAAACGGGTCAATTTGCTGGTTTGAGCTCTGATATGGTTTTAAAACAACAAGATCCAAACAAAAAGTTTCGGCATGTGATCTATATGAGGGTAGAGAACAACTCATCAGCTTTAACCTCATATAGGTCATTATTTAGTTAAAATGTCATACAATAGTTTTTGACGCCCAAAGATTTATAAAGATATATACCCCTTTTCGGAGATATCCTATTCACGGAGCACGTAAACAACGGCCAATATGCCGGTTTGAGCTCTGATTTGAATTTCAAACAATAAGAACCAAACAAAAAGTTTGGGCATGTGACATATATGAGAATACAGATCTACTCATTAGCTTTAGCCTTATGTAGGTCACTATGTAGTTAAAATGTTATACGATAGTTTTTGTAGAGCCAACATATTCGGATTTATAATATGGTGCGATATATTTTAAAACAAAACAAAACAAAACAAAAACAAACCTATAAATATAAAATAACGCCAAGATATGCATTTTCCATGGTATATTCCACTTTCATTTCTATTTGGCATTTTCGAAGACACCGTAGCACGGTTTTCGATTGTTCTCCAGCGTAGCAGACGCCGGAAGTCTTATTGGTCGCTGGACCGGAAGTCTTATTGGTCGCTAGATTCAAGGAGCGTCCGATTCCCAAGACAAGAGCATGAAGAGAGAAGTTGTTACGCAATGTCAAATATGTCGTCTGCTAGGCACGAAGTCCATTATCGAGCGAAAATTAAATTAAAACGAAGGTGGGGAAGGGGGACGGGGAAAGTTGGGGTTGACGGGAAATTCTCAGAAAATATATTTACCTCTTTCTTATTCTTCTCTTTATTTATTTTTTTATTTGTATATTTATTTATTCATTTTTTGCTGAAAACTCAAATCGACGTGAAAATGATGCAGCTCGGAGAAAGTGCTGATAAACCGTTGACTGAAATAGATTTTTTTTTTTAAAGCACACAACGATATTATTTTAACTTAGGCCTACATTTTTAAAAATTATTTTCACAAATCATTGATGACAATTTTCAGCAATGAGCTACTAGAAGTTTGGCATTAGGCCCACATGTAAATTGCACTTTTCTCTACATCTATGATTTACCATTTTTTCCCCTTCAAAGTACTCGACAAATTATAACAGGCCTACATTTTAGAAAATATCTATTTTGTGAAATTAAACCTTAACTGCTCATGTAAGCAATACTTAAAAACTCAGTCATATTTAAAGTATTTTTACCCCGCACGGGATACACATTGATTTTGATTGGTTTGTCTGCCAGAAATTCACAGAAATTATGTCAATAACATTGTTATACAATGACATTTTTTTTTTTTTGAAAGAAAAAAAAAAAAGAAAGGAAGGAAAATAAGGCTAGGTGGGGGGGGGGGGGGGGGTAGAAAATGAAAAGAAATATAGCATGCAACAAAAGGAGGACAGAAGAAGGAGATACCAAAAGGATCAAATGAGTTCTGATCACGGTGCCAGGTAAAAATGGCAGAGGTAAAAATGGCAGAGACCAGCCCTCTGCCATATCGGGCCTGGCGCCCCCCCCCCATCCTGAAATCCTGTATCCGCCACTGCAGACCTATTTTGAAATTACCATTAATTATATGATTATGACAAAAATGTATAAAACCCAAAGTAGCAATTAAACTTAACGGCCCGAATTCACAAACGTGGTTTAGTTAGTCCATGGTCTAAATCAGGTGGTTTGTGAATACCAAAATTTAGACCATGGTCTAAATCCGTGGTATAAACAATTGATTTAGACCATGGACTAACTAAACCACGTTTGTGAATTCGGGCCAACAAGTTTATTTTTGTCTTTGTTAGCCGATTTATTCCATTATTGACTTTGACTCCTTTAGACGGTCCATAGCCAGGTGATAATAATGAATAGCGAATTCCTGCGCAGGCTTATTTTGGTGTCATTTACAAAAGTGGGTATTGCTCAGTGAAGCATGCGTTATTTTGAGATTTTTTAAAATGTCATAATGGAAATTAATGGGAGTTGAGGATATGAGCTTTTTATATATACAAACTTTTCCCCCAAGAGCCATATATATTTTTTCATTTGTTAGCCATTTGGTAGCCGTATTATTGGGGGGGGGGGAGGGGCTCGGAGCCCGGGACCCCGGGTAGGTGACCAAAAGGGCACCAAAATGACCTTAAGGTGGTGTCAAATCAATCTTAGGGGGCGCCAAATTAATTTTTTTTTAAAAGAAGAAAAAGACATGCTTATAGCCAATTGACCCCCTCAAACCTACCCATAAGGTTGATATATGACCTTACGGACGGCCAAAGGCCTAAAAATTATCGCTCGGCCAGCGTGACCTTTTGGCTCGCCCGGTGTAACGGGAAAAAATGGGTGTACCATTCTCGATTCACCACTGGCGGCACCAAAATCATAATCACATCGGTCCCCCGGGGTGTCAAAGCCAGATACGCGCCAACATTTCAAAAGTGTTTAGTTCTTTTTGGGACGCACTGTAGTGCGAGGTCGCACAGTGACTGAGTGGGAAAATTTGGGGGTTTTAAAAATATAGAGTAAAAAGGGGCACTTTTTCGTATTGATTATTAATTGTATATACGCATGAGAAAATAGGGAGAATTAAGTTTTTATTATAAAAAGTTTTTAGTAATGGAAAGGGACACTTTTGGGGTGCTTGTAAAAGTGGAGGGGCATTGTGCCTCCCTGCTCCCCCGGTGCCGCCGCTTCTGGCGGACTTGTAATAAGCCTATTAAAAATCTTCCTGGGCATGATGGGATGTTTTATCAAGTTCCATAAACTTTACAAAAGACTGGTGATCAATTCTCTATGCAAAATGATTAACAATTGGTATACCTCCCAAGAATTATCCCTATCGCTCGTAAAGTTATTCGTAACTTTACGATCGACTTAATACGGGAAACCTGAAAATTATAGATAGGGGAGACTGGGGTAATTATGGCCCCCTTTTTCACATTTCCTATTACTACCATTAAATGAAAAGTCCAATTATATTCTAAATATGTAAAAATACAGTCGGTCCATATACCTATAATATACAAAGGAAAGTATAAACCTGCTACTTCTCATTTGCATATTAATTACCATTATGTTAACAACTTTGGGGGGCCATAATTACCCCCACGGGTTGGGGTATTTATGGCCCCTATCGTAATGACTGTATGAATTCAAAGATATTATGCTAATTAATGATGGTAATGTATAATAAATGTTGTTGGGTATTCCTAATACACTTATCAACCACCAACAATGATTTAATCAATAATTGGTTCAGCCAAAATGTTGAAATTTTGCAATCAAAGCAATACATATATTTATGTACAAAATCGTACAAGTTAATGTCCCCATCTACGCTTATCTGCGCTTATACACTGTTTATGCATTGGGGGCCATAATTACCCCAAATCACATCTTCAATTTGATCCCCCTTTTCAGGTCTACTATTGAAGATATTCAGGTGGAAGTTTTTCTGTTGTGTTTTTTTACTTCCTATTGTCAAAAATCAAAATTTCATCTTAAATGATTTTAATTAATGATATCACACGCCACATAAAAAGCAGACTTGCCACTTTCCAACGAACAGAATTGTAATTGCCGTACATTTTAGGCTCCCCTATAAGCACAAAATTTCATGTAAATGGCTTATTTTTCTCATATGATAGTAGGAAGAGTTTAGCTAGGCATGTGTAAAAATTTAATTATCATTGTGTAATGCAGCAAAGAATTATAAGCTCTCAAAGACAAAGGGGCCATAATTACCCCAGGGCCATAATTACCCCAGTCTCCCCTATACTGTATATAGAATGGGACAAAACTACTTTGTCATAAAACAAGTCACATATAAAAAATAATTCACACAAAAATAAATTTCTTTGAATTCTTTTTATTTACATTAATATATTCTAAGATATAGCACAAATAAACATTTCAGATGTATACATAAGTGTCATTCATGAGATGAACAAAAATAGAGATTTTAAAGGCTGCTTGCTCAAATACAAATGGCGACTGACATTTATAGATTATATGCGATCGTGGACTTTGCGAGGGAGAGAGAAATGATGTGCGATGTAACTTTCAGGCGGAACACCGGTGAATGTGGTGGCTCTACACAGTAATTAATATAATTACATGTGAAAGTTTATCAGAGAACATTATTTACTTTTTGAAGGTTTCACTGGTGGTAGAACGATTAGCAGTCATGGCAGTGGAAGGTTTCACGGTCCACCAAGTTCTTTCTTGAGGTTATGATTAAGATGATGAGAACATGCATGCTCACCGAAACCTCGAGAGTGCTAGGTCCTTTTTAGGACCACTCATAACCTCAAGAAAGAATACTTGGTCCACCGTGAACATGGTGAAACCTTCCATTGCTAATCGTACATAATTTATATTAACAAAGTTATATGGCCCGTATTCTCAAAAGCCGCCTAACTTTAAGCCTAGCCTAAATCTGTGGTTTAGATTTGGCCTGCTAAAAGGTAATCAATCCCGAAAAGAAGATGTTCTATATTCATCATAATTTTTGGTAGTGAAACAATTAAAAACTGCTTGGGAATGATAAGTACAAAAGTTTCTCTTACAATTAAAACACGATATTAGAATTCAGGGGAGGTGATAGGAACATGGAACATAGACGGATTAAGTTGATTCCCTTTTAAATTACCAAGCCATAGTTAAACCACATATTTAAGCCAGGCTTAAAGTTAGGCGGCTTTTGTGAATTCGGGCCATTATCGTCTAAAAGTTGAAAAATTACCATAATTTAAATATAGTAAGCTCAATACAAAATATATGGAATTGTAAATTGATTTTTGTTTTAACTTCCAGCCCTTTTGATAATTATAAAGAACATAAAGATGCAAGTGATTTCTGATTGAGCACTGTTTGAATTTCATGAATGAATGATTTTCTTTTAAAGTGGACCTTTATTCATTTTCTTTTGGTATTTAAATAATATTTATTCTGCCATGGCATCAAATAGGTCGTGAGACGGAGGAAAGCCGCCCCCACCACCCCTCTCCATCCTAAGGTATCGTCACCCATGTGCAAAGGCGGATCCAGGATGTTCAAATGGGGGGGGGGGGCGCCACCGAAATGTTCAGATTTAGACATCCGTGCACAGCCAATGGGCCGTTTTCAACTTATAGGAGAAACGTACGTCCCCTGCGCCCCCGTCTGAATCCGCCACTGTATGTGTGTGTGAGAACTCCCATTTTGATGATATATTGTAAATCATATACACATTGGCCCGTATTCTCAAAAGCCGCCCAACTTTAAGCCTAGCTAAAATCTGTGGTTTAACTATGAATTAAACTAAGGAATTAATCTGTCTATGTTGCATGTTCCTATCACCTCACTGAATTCTGGAATCCTGTTTTAATTGTAAGGGAAACGTTTGTACTTATCATTCCCAAGCAGTTTCTAATAGTATTATGATGAACGGACCATCTACTTTTTGGGACTGAGTTAAACCAAATATTTAGGCTAGGCTTAAAGTTAGGCGGTTTTTGAGAATACGGGCCATTGAGCATCCATACCGCATCCATACAACAGTATTACTGGAATGACATCACTTAATTTAACAAAGGAAAACATTGAATACAATCTTATATTAAAGCTCTTTACAACAACCAGGAACTCGCCAACTTTAAACCAAATGGACGAACAGATGAAAAGGAATGCAGAATCGTTTGGAAACGAAACTGGAACCACGTCATAAATAAGCAATATGGAATGATGGTAAGCAAATAATCACCGTTGATTCAAATGACAGGCAAAATATTACTTCCCAGGCAAGCTGGATAGCTATCTCCTCCGAAGCAAAGCTGAGGAGAGATAACGTGTACATCCAGCTTTCCGAGGAAGTGTAGTTTGCCTATCATTTGAGTGATGATTGATGATGGGAAAACAAAAATTTATCACGTGATTGACTTTTGACCAATCCTGTTGCAACATTCTTAACATTTGGAATATAATATTTGATAAATCGAACACAAATATAATCTTATTGATAACAAAATGATATTACTTTATTCAATCATCTTCTTACAATATATACCTGTAGACAAAATGTTTTAACACTTTAATCAAATTTTAAATGAGTAATATGGAAAAAAAAAAGGCATTTGATAAATCAAACTCAAATGTGTTTTCATTGACAATAAAAACATTACATAATCATCTGCATCGTCGTCTGAAATATAAACAAACATTAATTAAGCACTGTTTTAGTCGTATTGCAGTCTATTATAACCGTCAGACTTTCTTCACGTGGTTTGTGCGTTCTTTCGATTAGAATAACACCAGGGGGGGGGGGGGGGGGAGGAGGGGGTCACTCACAGAAAAACAAGTGCTACCCATGCGTGTCCCGGCATCCTGAAAAAGGACCCTAAACGTCTCATTGCATGTAATCAAATTTGCACCACTTTTCCGCTTAAAACACGCCTATTTTTATGAAAATGGCGATTGAAATTAAAAAATACCAATATTTTAAGGAAAGCGTCAACGCCGCTGAAAGGCTGAAAACAGACCATTTTCGACGCTTTTTGGGGACACGCTTGCGTAGCACATCATTGTGTTGAGTGACCCCCCCCCCCCCGGATAATGTCTTTGGATGACACACCAGAATCACTATAGAGTTGTCAGATTAGATTGATATACTCAAAATTGTTGTATATTGTGCCAATAACCCGTATTTGCTCTTTGGAAATTCAGTTGAATTCAACTGAAAGGGTCTATAGAGCATCGACCTTAAATCATAAATCACAGAAGGTTGGGAAATTTTCGGGGTCGACCCCGATTCAGAAAATTAGATCGGCAAAATTGTGATAGGTTATCAATAAAATACGAAAGAGCAATGTTTTACCCTTTTCGGCATTAATGTTGGATTGGTTTTTTAGTAAATTTGTTCTAAATTTGTTCGACATCCGCTGCAAAAATCATATCGGAGGCATCGGAAAGCTCTGCAGAGACAGAAGATTAAAGGGTCAAGCGATTGTGTGCTAACAATAGCTTGCCCCTCCAATCCTTTGTCTCCTCAGAGCCTTCCGATGCCTCTGTATAGCGATGTCTTAAATGATCTGGTGATTCTACTGGTCACAGTCATCTTTATCCATATTGTTCTGCAGCGAAAAGCTCACTCGTTTTTTTGTCATCCGTCCGTTCATCATAACCCTGTTGAAGTTTGGATTTTGTAATTTATCCAGTTCCGTTTCTTTCACTTGGTCCTCAAACGTCCCATCCCGACTATCCCGAGAGTCCCCTGCACATCCAGAGCCCTTACGATGGTTCTTTAAGATGGGAACCAAGTCTGTTACTTTCGTTGACCCATTCCTCAAAACATCGTTCATCCCAACACCCTGATCCAAACGTTTAGATGATCCTCCATTTTGATTCAGATACGTCACGTTTTCATTCAGGTCTGATCTTGCAAGTGACGGACAATAAACCTTTCGGAGCAGCAGCAATGCGAGATTGCAGAATGTGGAAATGAGATTGAACAACGTCCTGAAGACTGATTGAGAAGCAGCCAGTACTTCTACGAATCTGGTCGAGTTCTCTAGCACCAATCCTATGCTTGCATATATTAACGATGTTCCAAGGAGAACATTGTTCAGGTCGTAATACGTCCAAAGTGAAAACATCGGCAAAAGCCAGATAATGTAACCCGTAACAAAACTAAAATACTGTCTTGACTCAGTTGCGTATTTCTTCAGAACATCTGCAAAGGACCTATTGCTATCTTGTTCATCCACTCCTGCTTCCATCATCCAAGGCAGATTTGTCTGGAACTGAAACTCTTCACTCGAGTCATCATCGTCATCATAGTCGTCGTCCGAATCGTTTGTTGTAATAATGTCCGTGAGATTGACATCGTAACATGTTGTGGTGGTCATCACCGTGTCTAATGAACTGCGTATGATCTCGAAACGGCGAACGAGCTCGGCGAAAACCGGTCGTTCTCTTGGATCCATCTGAGAAAGAATGCACAAAGAGGTAAACATTATTAAATCATTATCAGATTATCAAGCAAGATTTGAAAACACAGTGTTCATTAAATATTCTTTGAAGGTAGAACGATTAGCTGTGGAATGTTTTATGGTTCACCGTGTATTCTTTCTTGAGGTTATGAGTGGTCCTGAAAAGGACGTCGTCGGTAAGGAGAGTAGGTCCGTCCATTTCAGGATGACCTCAAGAAAGAATGCTTTCATGGTGCACCGTAAAACCTTTCCCTGCTAATTGTTCATTAAGCTGGAATAACTTTGGATGTTTCTCGTAATTAATTAGCAAAGGTAAGATAATGATTAATGATATCCATAATTATGTATAGTGTTTTTAAAAGAAGAAGTAAAATACTATGACAAAGTTTAAGGGTCATGTGGATATTCCTGAAATGGAATGTTTGAGAGAGTAGAAGACTATTGGATAGTTACAGAAAGTAGAAAATTAACAGACGAAATAGAGAGTAGATAATAAAATTTCATTCTTTTTTATTGAATCCTGAAAATTATTGTGAACCTGATGAGAATGCAAGAGGCGAGGAATATCAGTAGAGAATGCTAGACATTTCGGACAGGTTGACTAGGCCGTCTTCAAGAATGAATGGTTGGAGATGCAGCGAGGGATGAAATGAAATATTTGATTATGATTTACTCACCGAACAGCAATCCTCAGCGATCTCAAGGAAAGGTTCGGGGATACCTGGACATTTCTCTCTGAAGAGCTGGATGTCAAGACCAAACTTCTACAAAGAGAAATAGAGAGAGAGAGAGAGAGAGAGAGAGAGAGAGAGAGAGAGAGAGAGAGAGAGAGAGAGAGAGAGAGAGAGAGAGAGAGAGAGAGAGAGAGAGAGAGAGAGAGAGAGAGAGAGAGAGAGAGAGAAGAGAACAATGAAAGTGCAAAGTATTGTTACAGAACACAAAAAAGCAGGTTACACAATATAAATAAAGAAAGGGAAATATACAACTCCATCTTTACTCGATGATTCACCGTTTTGGAATTTCCTCCTGAATATAAGCCTGCTACAAAGTATATTCAAATAGGGAATTTTAAACATTACTTAGATGCAGCTTTCCATAGGAATTTGGATTCAAGAATCAACATCTAGACAACATTATGTTAAGTTAAATGAAAAAGTTTATTTGGTAATTATACATGTCTCGTTTGTTTAATTCGTCAAAATGTTTAGATGACACAATGTTAAATTAATTTGAAAAGGATTATTTTGTAATTGTACATGTGTTGTTTGTTTATCAAAATTTGTGTTATCTTACCCCTGTTCTGGGGAGGTCATCTGGATTGGCTGTTGTTCTCGCTACAATCTCGCAGACCACGATACCAAACGAGAAAACATCCACCTGCCGAGTGTATTCCTCTCCTCGCAGAACTTCGGGAGCCATCCAGAATGCTGTCCCGACTACCGACATCTTCCGAGGCACGTCCATGCATGCCGAGGGTACCCGAGGTAACGGCAAGTTGCCTTTCGTTGAGTCGAACATGCTTACTTCTGGTGACTCGGGAGTTCGGGGAGAATTCGGCGGGGGATTTGGCATACAGCCGAGCACACGAGCGAGACCGAAGTCTGTGAGTACAGCCTCGAGGACATTATTCGGCTTTTGGCGAACGAGGCAATTCTGCAGAGGAGGAAATGAATAACAGTTACTTCACGATTAGTTTCTAGATTATGTTTTCTCCCAAGAAATTTTAGTCATTCTAATGGAACTCAAACTAATTATTCTGTTTAAGGTCGTTGCCGCTAAAAATTTTGCTTTTCAACCATAATTCTTTCATGCCGTTGACATACGGGGAGCTCATTGCCAATAGGCTAAAGGCTGAGACATGACAACAAATTTACTAACGTGAGTTCAAGTTTCATTTTATTGCCAGGTCGACGTGACATAGAATAAATGTTTCCTGTTCACATTTTAGCTTACGAAAGACAATTTTATTCCTGTGAGGCAAACCCTCGGATGAGTGTATCATTATTGAGCAAGCTTTTTTTCGAAACAAGGCTGCAATATTTCAGTTATTGCACAAGCTTTTTGATTAGGATTTCAACATAGATTTCAAGATGTATCTAACACATTTAAGCGACGCAAATGGTCATAACCGATTTATTTAAAGTTCTGAAATAACTTTTATTGACCCTCCTTTCTAATTTAAGGCTACATTGCACCTTTTTTCTGCCTTTAACAAAA
>CALNVZ010000649.1:22813494-22837973 GCA_940671915.1 Paracentrotus lividus
GGGGGGGGGGGGGGTCATATTGCCGTTTTAATTTCGGTCCCTACCAGTGGAATAATTCAATCTAAAATTATCCGACTCTCAACAGATACTTGTAACCTTAAAATTTGCTCTCAAACTCATCTCCTCTAAACTTCATCCTTGAACAGATTTTCATATAGTGTGTTTACTTTACTTTGGTTAGAAAATAAATTCTTGCACCAAAGATATTATGTTATAAGATATTATATCACGATGCCATAATCATTATCTTTATGTGAACTTTCTGCATGCCCAACTGCGCCGTTGGTTTAGAAAGACAGACTATTCAATATTGAAAATGGCAATATGAGACAAGCTCTCATGGACTCGAAGTCATTGTAAAGGTAATATAATTTTGAACTTAGAAATGGCATGCATGGCATGTAGCTAGGTACAAAATGTTGCAATTTAATAAATATCGAAATATTGGGTCATTTATCTTGTAGTGCTGACTCTGATGGGGTCATATAAAAGTAACATTAATAAAATCACTTTCAAAAGGACCATAAACATTCAATAAAGGGGTGAGAGTGGGAGAGGAGTGATTGACAGAGGGGGGTTGGGAGGGGTAGGCGGGGTAGGGGAGGGGACAACGGGGCAGTGAACATTTTTTGCTTTTAAATTTCGTTTTCTCACGACATTATGAAAACACAAATATCACAAGCTAATGTATATTCTCTTCTGCATGATCGCAATATTATCAATAACGGCCCGACAAATTTATTTTACAGAGGCATTCACTCGTCAGTCAAATAAAAATAAATACTCATCAAACTCGAGCATGAATCCCACTCTCTGTTAAAGCTGTTTAACAATAAATGATGTGTAATTGGGCATATCTAATGGACATGGGAGAATAATAAAGGGTAATTCATAGCCACAGGTCTGTATTCATTTGGTATGACCCGTGTCCTCATACAATATGAGTTAAAAAAAGGGCAAAAGTACACACGAACCCATTTCTCGGCATCACAATCGTCGCATGCAAGCACTGTTTTGATTTTACGGCGGGCTTGATGAAACAGCATCTCAAAATTATAATTTGTCAAAATATTCTACCACAATGCCCCCGTTTCCCCCATTAAAATGGATAAATGCATTGAAATGATATTATATTATATTACCTATTTCATTTTGTTATGATAGTAAAGCAGGGTAAAAAAAAAAACCCACGTTGAAACAATAACTGAAATATGGATTGTATTTAATATTTCCCGTATAAGCCCATCATACCCTCAATTAATTCATGATATTAGAAAAATTGTTGGAGACTGCATAGCAGATACACAATATGGTTCATTATCATGTCATTTTATTGTATATCTTTTTAATGTTATTACTATGAAGGCCTTTTCCTATGTATATTTAGATTGTGCTCTGTAGATTTAATATATGAATTGAAAATTTATTAGCTTGCAGCTGTAATCTTGAATATTGTTTAATAAAAGCTTAAAATCACTCGGTGTTGCTGCTGTTATTATTGTTATCTCATATAATAATTACACCATGCCATTACGCTATTTTGCACAATAATTCATTTCAAACGATAAAGCCATGAAAATTACTTTTTATTGGCTTCATATTATATTTCAGGTCAAGGCTAACAAAAATTAGTACTAACTCTCTCAAAATCTGTTCTCACCATTTTTGCAGTTAGATAAAAAGTAATAAATCCCTCGGGCGACAAACTCGTGTTTTCTACAAATGCCATTAAATGCAACACAATCCATTTAATACATGAACTGTGTCATCAACTATTATATGGCCCCTTGATCATATTGATCGGTAAATATTGTTGATATCATTAATCACGTGTTTGATATGGTAGAATATAGTTTGATGCTTATAAATGTTTATTTTCATGGTCATTTATTTCGATTGTTATTTGAATTCACTTTTGTCAGTATGTCAGCGATGGTGATGCAATTTTTAATGACTAAGATCTAGGTCTGATCTTTTAAATGGTAAGGAAAATGTCAAGGCCATTTCGTAAATCCAAAATATATGTTATCAATAATTATATTACCTTCGTTTATTTGCTACAAGTAAGAAACGAGATACAAATCACTTTTTCAGACCATAATACTATAATATAAGTAAAAGAGAGGGGAGGACCAAACTAAAGTACGGCAAGAAAGAAAAACTGAAATGACCGAAGTAACGTCATAAAAGTTCCCTTACGTCATCAAACAATCGACCACTTACAGAGACTATGATTTGCCGTTGTTTTAATGAATACAATATTCTATGAAGTCGTTCAAACTCTCTCATACAATACGCTCAAATCAATGAGTTATTATAACAGCTTTGTGATAACTTCTTGTTCAAATACTCTTCATAAAGGTTATCTAGCTTGAGAAAACAAGAAGCAAAACTGATTTTTATTTAGGTCACGATGGGATGTTATTTGTTGATTAGAAAATGGATTTCAATGAGCGTTTCGGAAGGTGATCTCATAGAGTAAATATTGAATATGATATTATAGATATGAGCACTAAGGATGTAAACAGCTTAGCAGACTATAGACCCTCAGGTTTCATCTCCTGAAAAAGAGAAAGTAGACTAAATGTGTCTCGGAGTATTTTGGGGCACGATTTAAATTAGTGAATAGTAAGTAAATCATTAAGGCTTTTAACATTTTCTACTGCTTTTCCTTCTTTCTTTATCTGCTTCCCATCGAAGTTTTCTTGTCGTAGTTATTTTTCCTTGTCGCTCCCCCTCTCACATTCTTTGTTCACAATATTTTTTTTTCTCTCCCCATCCCCTCAGTCTCTCTGTCTCTAAAAATATATGTAGGCATGTTGATATTTTATATAAAATTTAGTACACCTACTCCCCAGGCTCCCTCTCCATTCTCTTCCACCATTCCCTCTCATACCCCAGTCTCAACTCTATCTTCCTCTCACCTTCTCTCTCGTTCATTTGTCATGTTTGTTACTTTCCAATCTTTATATCCAGACAGCAGGTGAATTCCTTGGGGTTCGATTGATCCTTAGACTCCCTTGAGATATCTCCCATAGTCCGATATTCATTATACGTCACAAGAATCGTGTTATCGACCCTTCTGCGTGTTCGGTTTATGGAAACCAATTTTGATAAAATATATTGAAATATTTGATAAAATCGGGGGGGGGGGGAGAGGAATGGTACTATATAACGAATCGTTACAAGTTTGATAACATCCGTCATTAAACAGAAAATAGTTCCCCTTTATTTCAAACAAATATAATTTCGAGGGGTAGGGGCCTCAGCCCCCCTCACGCCCCGCGGCCCCTGAAGTTCAAAGATCTCTATTTAAAAAAATATATATATATTTTGCCATAACGGAATATTGACTTGATTTTAATTTAATTTGAAAGTAAAAAATTTTAAGTAAAATCCGCGTAAAAACAACTAGTTTTTTAAATGCATACGGCCAATTCGTCTTAATACTGATTGATGTTAATTTGAATAAATGCGATAAATACAAATCTATATGTGGATCTACCATGCGTTAAACATTGTTCAATATACATTGAGATGGATGTACACAATAATTTCTTGTTAGTTCTGTTCGTTCATATTTTCTGACGTGGTCGGACTAGTGTAAAACAGTGAACTTGATACTTTGACCTTTACATGCAAATAATGAAAGGTATCACTAAAAAGCATAATTGATAGTTCGACAAGTCGGTCATTTAGAATACAAACTAACACGATATACTTTCATTTGCGGCAACTTTGAATCAATCTTTCACAAAGTGGCCGACAAATTGGAGAAAGTGACCATTGATGAAATGCGATATACAATATATTATTATATGCTGAATGCTAGAAGGGCGGTGTCTGTAACGCGGAGTTAATGCCCTTTAGCTCTAATAAGACCAGTACCCTGCAACATAAAAAAAGATACGATCAATTGAAACTGTAAGGACACATTTTTTTTTATATCAATCGTAAGACTGATTGTATCATTTATGTTACAAGGCACATGTCACGTACGGTGCGACCGACTTCTCTAAACGTCCTCTAATTTGGAGGATATCTTCATTTGTCTGCTTACTCTCCGAGTTAACAGGTTTCATGTAAAAAAAAATATACAAACAAAAAACAAACAAACAAAATAAGAAGAAAAAACGAGTGCTTGTTTTTCTTTTGTTGTTTAAGATATTTCATGCTTATTCTTTATAAACTTAAAATAAATGAAACCCTATGCTATTTTGTCTGTTTTTTGTTTCTTCTTCTTTCTTTACAATTCTTAAAATGCATCTTGATATACATCAACACAAGGAGGATGTAACACGGAATTTTCACGACATGGCTATCATCATGATCATATCGCTTTATAAAAAATCATGGAATGAAGTTTCACCATTCCTATACATGGCTGGTTATATTTCCTTGAATATGAATAGTGAAGAGTATACTAAGCCTACGTGACATTTGTCACAGCTTTCGTATCTAACACGGAAATGAAAGTAAAACATATTTTGTGGTCATATTTCCTTGGCATTTCGAAAAAGATAATATAGGCAGGCTAACTATAATGATGTATTTTGCTCTTTGTCTATTTTTCTTTGAAAAAATAGGATAAATTCGAAAGTAATGTATGTATTTGGTGGTCATAATGTTTCCTCAGCATTACCAAAGAGAAAATAGGCAAGCTTAATATATGAAGTATTCACCGCTCTTTGTTTATTTTTCTTGAAAACAATAGAATAAATTCGAAAGTCATTAATTCATTTTGTGGTCATAATACTTCCTTAGCATTACCAAACAGATAATAAACAACTGTGTTATATTCACTGCTCTGTCTATTTTGCTAGGAAAGAATATAATAAATTTTAAAGTCATGTATCTTCTACATTAATTTTACTCGTTGACGGGAATTGCATTAAGGGGGAGTAGAAATTTGAAAAGAAGAAAAGAAGAAAAAGAAAAAAAAAAGGGTTTCATGAATTGTACATTCACTAGGGCTGGATAGACGGAGACCAGTAAATTAAACTGTGGCGGATTCAGGATTTCAGGATAGGAGGTGCCAGATCCGATAGGGGCACCGCCGAAATTTTCCGATTTTAACATGTACAGTCAATGAGAGGTTTCAATTATAGGGGTGAGGGGGGGGGGGCGTCCCCTGCGCCGCCGCCTGGGTCCGCCACTGATAAAGACACAGTAAAAACCTTATTTCGCGATTATATGCAAACCACTCATGTCATCTTGTTGAGTAAGGAATAATAACCGCCATTCGATGTGTGGTGTAATAATATTCAAACGCTTCCAGACAAAATGTGGTATTCTACGGTGTGCTAGAATATATTCTTGATGCAAATTTCTACCGGTAGATAATCATGCTACTGCCTGATGTGGTCGCGTACTCTGTAACCACACAATCTTTATTAAATCTACCCCGAGTACATCATGAATATAAAATTGAATACTGTGAATGATTTTGTTGAGTAAAAAAGACACTCTCGCTATTCGAGGACTGAATTGTGATGGTAACAATGAAATGTATACTAGGCCTATAACATATAGTAACACAATCATCAAAGCCTTCGTCAACACATTCGATTATCATAAATTTGCATATTATAGAAGTGAAAATAATTGACCATCATACTCATGTTATAAGGATAGCGATGTGCTTACAATACTGCTGAATAATTCGCATTGTGTAGATTATTTAAATAGAGAATAGTAGTTACCTGTCATATGAATTCATGAATATAGATTCACTTGATTTGAATTTAAAAATCTTCCAGAGCATTAAAACTTTTGAAGATTTGTTATCTTACAAGTTAAAAACAAATGACCACCATTGAAATGTTATCAAGATAGCAAGACATTAAGAGTTCAGTTACCAAATCAAACTTTTTAAATGTGTGGATTATTGAAATAGAGAATTAAGTTAAAATATAATGAATATATGTCATGAGGGGTGAAGTCAGGTTTAGAAACAGATTATGGTAATATAAAAATCAAAGACAGATTACCATGTTTGCCACATTTATTAATTGTTGTTATAAGCCGGGCTTTTCTCTTGCTTTACGAAATCAAAACTTTCATACATAATTTGTATGTAGTTGATCCACAGTATTCATTAATGCTGAAGAGATAATCGATAATCACTACTCTATCAATCTAAATTTAGCTTTCAATGGCCACCTATCAATAGTTGTGAAATAAAGCAAGGAATGTCACTGAACAATACACATTAATCGATATGCTTTATTCTATTGTATTAGGATTGTCTTCTTCATTCTAAAATTATCAACGTCAGCCTAATGACAATGGTTGAGATTTCACTAACTACAGTTAAAGCCGCAGAATATCGGAATTGGACGCTGATGCCTTGAGGGATATCGACAGTTTTTCGATTGTCTTTGGGTATCTATGTTCGGAGTTTAACAACTTTAAAATCTAGAATGTGAGGTTTTCTTTTAAAGTTTACAATGTCAGATACAAATAAGCTCTCGTAAAAAGATAAATATTAGTATGTATACATTATCCAATATTAGACTACGAATTTGATTAGGATTGTTTTCCCCGAACTAAAAGTTTCATACAATAAATATCAGAGGCACGATTAACGGGAAAAAAAATCAAAGCTCTAAGAAAGTCCACAGGCCTATACAGTCTGTGTAAAAAAAAAATGGTACAGTCGGGGGAAAAATAATTTAGGTGTGAAATCTTTTCACATTATTTGTGTTTGTGGTACCAAATTAAAGCCAAACGATTTTTCTTGCTGATGCGCTTTGTCCTGTATAATTTGCTTTCATAGAAAAAAAGTTATGCTAAGTTTTGTGCGACAAGGAACAAATCGAAATTACGCCCTTCTATTGTTCTGGAGCGCTGAATTCACGGTCATTATGCGAAATCATACACAAAGGCATGGGACGGCGTGCGAAAAATTGATTTTTCTTGATTGTAGAAAATTAGTCATATCTAAAAAAAAATACTGCACCAAATGCGATGAAAAAAATTGCAGTTGAAAGTCTGATTACCCTGCTTTATGAAAGTACTAAACAATACCAGGTTGTGATTTATTTTCATGCTATAAAAAAATGTTGTCCACTTGTACCATTTTATTTGACACAGACTGTATATCCCAGATGAAACAAAGATACTCATTAAGACTCAAAACGCATTTCCCAAAATAAAATGAATATAAAGACGCCCAGCATTAACACTGTTATAATATCATACTACATCCAAAATATAACATTGATATATTAGAACATTTCACACGCGTCTGATTTGACGTTTTAGGTGACGGGTAAAATATGGAAATGTATCAAATACTTCCAGCTGAGAGGCGGACGAAATTAATTTTAGACCGGTAATGTCATTATCTGATCAGCAGAGATGAGGAAAATGGTGACAATTATTCCAATTTCCTGACAGATTATAAGAGCATGACGAAGCTCACATTCAAATATTTCAACACTGTTCTATATAATAATGATCAACTCCATTTGAACCCAAAGTCCCATATACATGACCTTTTTGAGTTGGCAGAAATGCTGTTACGAGAGAGCCTCGAATACGCGTATTGCATACTAAATGCCAATTGTCAGTGATTGTAGTTTTTGTATAGAAGTGAGACGTCACATTTTGATTTTAAAGCACTAAATCAGTTGATTATATGATTATAAACAGAGTAGAACACTTAGAAAGGAAAGTCAGAAACTGTTATTTGAATTGATATCAACAACAAATGTATCCCGGGTGAAGCATTGATATTTTTTACAATTTAAGCCTTTTAGGGAACAGTTTTCAATATTTGCATAAAATATAGTTTAGTTGAAAGATTTACAGGATGATGAAAGTCGTCCATTCTGAAAATGAATGAAGTATATATATTTTCAGTTTATATTTAATTCGCATGCCATACAACAGTGCATGGCTTCACCCATATTTCGTGGAATGATTAAAACGCTATTTTTTTTTTTTTGGTTGTATTTCTTCTCTTTAATCATTTTTCATACTTGGGGGATTTTTGTATAACAAGGGACCCAAACATGTTTTCTTGAAATAAATGAGGACTATTAAATAATACAAACACAAAACTTTGATATAATCATACAGGCTGATTTCAAGTGTTTCGTGTCATACACTCTAAAAACTGAAGTGCTAATTTCTGGGTGCTCGTATAGTGACTGCACTTGAAGAGCTAAATCCGCACCTGAAGTTCTAGGAAGAACAGAGATACTTTATAAGTATCTCTGAATAGAGCATCCATCCTCTTAGTATTTGTCTCATTATATACATGTATTTAATTTTGTTTATTCAATTTGTATATTGATTTTCATGTATGTATTTTCATTTGCTATTTTTTATATGGAGAATAAAACCAAACCAAACCAAGTGCTGTTTTAGCACTTACCCCCAAGTGCTAATTTATCAACAAACATATTCAATGTCGGTATGGGATTCGAACCGGGTTCACCTAGACATGGAAGAATACCGCTGACGTTACCAATAGACCAACGGAGATCTCTCTAACTTGCTTGAATTATGAAAGCATAGTAGTATAGATAATTATGGCAACTTTGAAGAAAGTTCATCGTGCTCGTCAGCGCTTCTCAGGTTCGAATCCAAACGAAGTCACGCCGTTTGACAATTTTTATAGTGAATGGCATTGTTCCTGAATTCAAATATTTGTTCATGAACGATCATGCATTCTCTGGTTAACCACAGTTTTATTGGGGAATTTCTAGTCTAGATGTTTTTCTGTGTCAGTGTAAATATTTTGTTCCATTCCAAACCAGCCAAAATAGAAAATGAATTCCTGCATGCACCTCATTTCCGTGTCTGTTACAAAAGTTGATAGTGCTCACTCAAGCATGAGATATTTTCAGACTTTTTGGAGTCATTATTGACACGATTGGAAAATGTGAAAGTTGAGTCTATGAGATTTCAATAATATGATAATTCCCCCCTTTTTATTCTTCATTTTGCAGCAATTTAAAGTGTAAATCCGTTCGTAATGACGCACAGTATTATGTAGTCGGGTAGGATCATGAATAACTCATTAGCCAAATGGTATTTCTAGCGTGTTAATGAAGTGTTAAAGGGGAAGTTCACCCTGGGTTTTCAATTGGCTTTAAAAAATACAGAAAAATAAAAGAAAAATATAATTGAGAGTTTGATGAAAATCAACCAAAAAAGGCGAGTATTCGAAGTTTTGATTCTGCGACGTCACGTGCAAGCAGCTCTCCCATGTGTTGTGTAAGTAAATTCCATACATTTGTCTTTTTTATGGTTCTTGATAAAGGAATGGGTCAATTTGATAGAGGCATGTATATTAACATTATGTTTGATGATGTATCGACCGCACAGGTGAAATAATTAATTTTCTTTTTGAAAAATGACACTTTATGGAATTTACACTACATAACACATAGGAGAACTGCTCGCATGTGACGTCACAAAATCAAAACTTTAAATATTCATAACTTCGTTATTTTTTGGTCGATTTTCTCCAAACCTACACTCATATTTTTCTCTAATTTTTCTGTATTTTTAAAATCAATTCAAATCCAGGGTGAACTTTCCATTTAATGTATCGTCCATCCCTAAATGTCATGGAGATGCTATCCACTATCACTCAACATCATCTATGAATATCCTGAGATTGGGAGAGAAGAGAAGGGAAAAGGAGGTATGAATAAAGGGAAACGGGTTTAGAAATAGGCGTTTGAGAGATAAAGGCCTATATGGAGACAATAGAAAAGAAAGGAAAAGAAGAACGTATACATAGTGAAAGAGAGAGAGAGATAAATAAAAAAGGATTTAGAGAGGGGGAAGAGAGAGAGAGAGGGAGAGAAAGAGAAGGAATGAAGAAAAAAAATAGAAAAAGATTCATGAAAGCAGGGGGGGGGGGTGGCATTTTGTCTCTTAATCAGTGCCAAATTTTAATGCCAATACACTGTTTTCCTCAACAATACGAATATCAAGATCGTCAGGTTCATTTAAAATCATCGCGGGGTATCGGGTGCATTTTGTCTAACATGCCAAGAATCTAACATGTAATATTGTGCCTTTTCTACTTTTCCTAAATAATAACTCATGCCGAGCGTTTCTTAAAGCATAATATAACTTTTACTAATAAACACGTCTCTGTCCTTCCATGACATGGCCAGAAACTATACCCATACTGTGATGTACAGTCTGTGTAAAAAAATAATAATAATAACAAAAAAAATGGTACAGTCGGGAAATATATTTAGGTATGAAATCTTTTAAAATGATGTGTAGATGTGGTACCAACTTAAAGCCAAAAGATTCTTCTCGCTGATGCACTTTGTTTTGCATAATTTGCTTTTGTAAAACGAAAGTTATGCTAAATTTTGTGCGACGATGAGCTAATCGAAATTACACACATCTATTATCTCGGTGCGCTGAATTCATGGCTATTATCATTATGTGCCAAACCCATCATGCCCATAGAGAAGCAAGCGCGAAGTACATTTTTCTTGATTATAGAAACCTGGTCATATATCTCAAGATCTACAGCACCAAATGTGATGAAAAGAATTGCAGAAGAAAGCCTGATTTTTCTACTTTATGGAAATATCAATCACTTTTAGAATGTGATTAATTTTCATACTTTAAAAAAAATGTTTTCCACTTGTACCATTTTATTTGACGCAGACTGTATTTACTGGCATGAGAACGTGTAGTAAACAGGATGAGAGTTGGTAAAGGTGTGCCAAAACATGGTCCCCTGAGACCATTGTATCGGAAGAGTAGAATGGGGAGGATGAGAGAAAATGAATAAAATAAAAAGAGGCGGTATTGGAGTGACAGGCGCTGGTTTTATATGGGAAAAAGTTATGGGGACGTCAGGAACTAGGTAAATTAGTTTTTTTTTTTTTTTTTTTTTTTTTTTTTTTTTTTTTTATAAAGAAAAATTTGAAATATAGTATAAGGGTAAATGTATGGAAAATACACATCAAAACGGTGGTGGTAGATGATGGTTTATTAAAAATAATGTTTGACAGAAAATATGACAGGACGAAAACAAGATGTTTAAAGAAAGGGGGAAAACATTGCAAAAGAATAAAGAGGCGAGAGGGGAAAAGGAAGGTCAGAATGGATAGAGAAAGTGAAAGAGATATACTTTTGGTATTCATTTATGGGAGGGTGGGAAACAGAAGACTGGTAATCGGTTATGGGGCAATGGGGAGGGGTTATAGGGGCAGATGGAGTATTAGGTCACGATGGTTTCAATAAATAAGCATTCAAATAATAGCAATACTTGATATAAATCTTGACATGATTATAGTAGGAAGAAAGGCGATTAGAGAAAGGGGATATTAGTATAAAGGCGATGAAGAGGGAGGGGATAGAAAAAAGACAGAAAGCAAGAAAGTAAGGCAGGATAGGAAGGAGGTCGTCTCAAGATTTTAAAGATCAACATGTTGTTATATGGCCCGGTTATTTCGAAGCAAGAGATTGTTCAAATTAATTCCTAGGTCAGTCCTATACCCTGACTTTGGTGTCACGTTTTTTGTAATAGAACACCTCTAGCATGTCTAGGTCTCATAAATCCCCGACATACATCCGAACAGTATGTCCTTGAATCTGATCATATTTCAGCACATATCGAAAAGATATTATGCGATGATTTATAGGTAAAACATCGAAAATGCTGTTAACATGTATTAAGAATGAAATAGACAACATTGCGAGTCGGGATTTAGAAAAAGAAAGGGGGGGGGGCGGTCACAGAGGGAAATTTACTCTGTTGATCTATCACAAAGTAATGCAGATATACAGCAGCATTGTTTTCCCACTGCAAATCGTGTATTTCAGTATTTTTTCTTCCTGACAACCTCACTAAAAGGGGATCCCTATACATATATATAAAAAAAGAAGACAATTTGGGATGTAAAAACAAAGGCCTATGTATAATCAATATTTTGATTCTCGCATGGGAACATTCATTCAAAAAATTCTATAAAAAAATAAAATGAAGAGGGGGTCCTTTAATTTGTTGGCATAAGCTGAAATGAAAATAAAAGTTTTCAACAATGTTCACAATCAATCATAATTAATATATTTCAGGCGGCATGGATCATGTGGGCGAGGGGGAGGGGTATACAAAATGATTGAAAATTTTCAACAAATTTGTCAACAAAAGTTGAAATCATGCGGATGTTGACACACACAACAAAAATTAAGAAAATCGTGGATGGTATGAGGGGGGGGGGGTGGGCTACCGTTCCTAGATACAGTGGCGGATCCAGGATTTTGAAATACAGGGGGCGCATCCCGAAAATTTGAAAAATAGTGGGCGCAGCCAAAAACTTTTTGATTTTAACATGTACAGTCAATGAGTGGTTTACAAATTATTGAGGGGCGCGCGTCCCCTGCGCCCCCGCCTGGATCCGCCACTGTATATCAACGGACCCCAGACATGCCAGATGAGCTAAGACGGGTTAACTGGAGCACGAAGTATCTCTTTTATCCCATGCACCCACCCACTGGTAAATCCTCAACATAATCCCTGTAAAAGACTCCTTCACAAATATTGCTGTCTTTTACAAGGTGAATGTAGCGAGACTGGAGAAGTAATGACTAATGATAAATATAAGGATTTACTGCGTTCAAGAATTTAACAGAGAAGTAAGTCTAAGTTATAAGCCGAGTGTATTATGTACATGTATTGATTTCATACACGTTTGAAATTGTAATGATTTTATTCGAGACAAGAAAATTATGAATTATTTAAGAAACTTTCTATCCAACAGGGAGGTAATTGCAATCTGCTCCAGCGAATTAATATTCCTAGTTTCAGGTACTTTGTGCTGGGCATTTATGAGCAATGAGAGAAACAGCACAATAGTAGATCCATTCATAGGGTTTTATCTTTTTTTTTTATTTGTTTTTTTTTACAACTACAGTATACACATTGATTCATCTCCTTTATGTTAAAAGCATTTGATTTAGATACTGCTCTTCATTATCAAGTATACACGTCCAAAACCTATATTTTGTTTTTGAAAAATCAAGAAGTCAATTTCATGTGTATATGATCGGTACTTCTGAACGCAAGGCTAGTCTGCAAGCTGAAACTGAAGGAAAGAAAAATATATATATATATATATATATATATATATATATATATATATATTATATATAAGGAAACTCCGTCTTTCCTGAAATATACTCGCTCCGTTTCCACGTAGACCACTTTTGGACGTTCCATGGTCTAACTTACGGATATATATATATATATATATATATATATATATATATATTATATATATATATATATATGTGTGTGTGTGTTATGAATAAAAAGTCTAGGACAAGCTTGGACGTTGGTGGATTTGAATCTTTAATCAAGCTTTCGGCTTATTTGCCGAAGCTTGATTAAAGATTCAAAGTCCAGCAACGTCCAAGCTTGTCCTAGACTTTTTATTTCATAACACATATATAATCTGGACAAAACGTCGTCATGTCCAAAAGTTGAGTTTCATCGCACTTATATATATATATATATATATATATACATATATATATATTATATAATATATAATAATAATATATATAATATATATATAATATATATATATATATATATATATATATATAATAATATATATAATATTAATATGTATTTTCTTACTGGAACCCTGACATTTGACGCGGGACAATTTTGTTGTAGTGTTGTAGTAGTATAGTGTCGAGAAAATTATATGAAAAAAAGAAAGAAAGTAATTTCAGGTGGAAAACAGATAAGGGGGAGGGGGGGGCAAAAATAGTCAATTACATCTACATGACTGGTTGTTATTAAATACAAAACAATAACAACAACAAATATAATATTATGTTTGAATTGTGACTAGCCTAGTCTGGTAGTGCAAATTATGCACGTCAATGTTACAGACAAGTGTATGAACCCGCAAACTAAAATGTGGTAACCATGGCAACATGCCAGCTGGATGAAAAAGTAGCAAATGTCATCGGTGATTTTTTTCCCCCCCTCTATCTCTCGCTCGGTAACATCTGGGGCGCTAATTACTAATGACAAATACGTTGCTTGATAATACATGTTTGATCAGTCGCACAGACGGTGAATGCATTGTATGAAGAAGAACTCCAGTGAAGTCTTCTGTAGGGAAATCATAACAGATTTGTATGATGGTACTTGTATCATAGAGATGGCGTATTTTAATTTCTGGGCCCCGATGCGTAAGTAGTGAACTATCATAGTAATTTTGTCACCAATGGTAACTATATGGTAATGTTGCTCAATAGCCAATCAAGTTGAAGTATTTTATGAAAGTTACCATTCATTTGATGGAAAAGTTACAATAATAGTAACTCTTTATGCAGAAGGGCCGTGGTTACGAAATCCGGGCATGTGTTACGTCGATTTTTTATTCAATAAATATCTCTTATAATTTATTTTCATTTATTAAGCTATTCCATTGTGCCCATAAAAAAAAATCGAACGAGAATATGAATCTCCAGGTCTGAAGATATATGTTCGTTGGCTAGAGGAAGAATCGATCAAAAGAATTAAACCGTGAAATTTCCGAATGAGAAGTTAAGATGTAACAAATAAGATGTCCCTCAATTTGATGAATTCGATGAAGCATTCTGTTGAAGATCGTTCCACGTTCCTTTGATTTCCTACTCATGATTTTACTCACCTTCTCTCTCACCCCTTCTCTTTTCTATCTCTCTCATTCTCTCTCTC
This sequence comes from Paracentrotus lividus, assembly GCA_940671915.1. NCBI lineage: Eukaryota > Metazoa > Echinodermata > Echinoidea > Camarodonta > Echinidae > Paracentrotus > Paracentrotus lividus. The sequence continues at coordinate 22,828,208 of CALNVZ010000649.1, forward strand.
TCTCTCTCTCTGTCTCTCTCTCTAGTAATTTTAAGATGTTCTGTTTGAGAACGGTAATCGATCAAAGAATTGAACCGTGATGTTCCAAAACTAGAATTGAAGGTGTAATAGACACAATTGAGATGTCGCTCATTAGGAGGTATCTCTGTGATGTGTATTTACCATCGGTGAAGCATATCTCGAGAAGCTCTTCTTCTAAATTACATATCTCTCTTTCTCTCTCTCTCTCTCTCTCTCTCTCTACCCCATACCTCCTGTTCTCCAATGTATTTGCACCTCCTTCTCTCGCTCTTTATCCATCATGTACATATTCTATTGCTCTGTCCTTCCCTTTATACCATTGACATTTAAGATACAATAATCATCGTAATTGCCGATACAACAAGATGGGTTCAAATGTTTTCGAGTATATAAAGCAACTCCGTAAAGAAATTAACTTGTCTCTTTTCACAAATAAGCTCTTTTTGCAATGAGATTGTAATCTTGAAGTATTTGTTGCATGGGGTATCAGGAACAGGGGTATATCTCTCTTCCTCTGGGATTTGTTCTTGAAAGGCCAAAAACAGGATGGCAAAGGCCAATGCACCAGGGGGGCATTTCATGAAAGGACTTGTCGGACATTTTATCCTACAAATGTCCTCTCAGCCAATCAGATGCAAGCATTTCAGTAGCTTATAACAGTTTGTCGGATAAAACGTCCAACAAGTCCTTTCATGAAACGCCCCCCTGCTACGCGTTACCTGAGGGCTCGCTGGTTCATAGAGGAATACTTATGTCATGTCTTATCTTAAGTTTGTCTTTAACACAGTAAAGTCCACTTTAGAAAGCAGGTTAAACCTTTGATTAAAGTATCGTAGATGTATAGAGAGACTTATAAAGAGAGAGTTAGAACGATGTCGTAAGATAAGAAAGTCCAATGGATCCCCTACGCGCTTATTCCTACGAGGAATGTCATATTTTATCTGAAGTTTGTGACTTTTGAAAGCAACTTCAAACTTTGAGTATGGAGGTACTATTCTAAAATACATTCATGCTTTGAGTAAAGAATTTAATAAAAAAATTAGTGAAGGAGAGGGAAAGAGAATCAAAGACTTTGTGGTGGTGGTGATTGGGGGGGGGGGGGGGGGGGGGGGGGGGGGGGGAATGGAAAGGCATATTATGTCATATTTTTTTCAAAAATCTTAAATACTAAAACATGACGTGGAGACCAATGCATTTTCTTCATGTTACCTAATAGGTCGTTGTGCTTATTCTAGAAGTCATCGTGCACTGTAACTACACGTTTCGCCAAATGCTAAATTTGTGCCATCCAATTTTGAAGATAACTCAAGAACATGAGTAGTTAGAGGGCCAGGGATAACAATAATGATAATGATAAACCGTATTAATGTTTCACATACCACTATTAATCCCTATGCATCTGTTTATATATTATAGAAAACTAATCTTGGAAGAAATCTTCTTTCAAATTGTCAAACATTTGTTAAAAAAATAAATAAATAAATAAATAAAATAAAATAATAATAATAATAATAATAATAATAAAAAAAAAAAAAAAAAAAAAAAAAAAAAAAAAAAAAAAAAAAAAAAAAAAAAAAAAAAAAAAAAAAAAAAAAAAAAAAAAAAAAAAAAAAAAAAAAAAAAAAAAAAAAATCAAATATCAATAGCTACAACATATATTAACTCTTCAGCCTATCCCTCTATTATAACTATCCGAGACAGGTATAAAATGACGGAAATGTTGTATTTGCATCTTAGACCAGGCATGTCGCCATAGAGCCAGAGGTGAAGCATAGCCAATCATATCCTGAGGTCTGTTAAGATAGTGATGGGTGAGAGAGAAAGGCGGGAAGATGATTGTATGACGTATGATTCTAACCCATATCGTCTGCGAGATTTGAAGAGCAAGAGCGAGTTCACTGACCGAACAGGCATGTCAGATGTATGTGTATTACCACTACCATTTCTCCGAATTAAAGAATTCCAATGTCATAAATACAACAACAACAAAAAATAAGAATAAGAAAAGTTTGGTATAACTTAATAAAAATCGTAGGGATTTTTTTTCCTTCAGTTTTAAAATTCCGAATTCACGCCTCTCCAGCATCTACATGGGAATACAAATTCCGAATGACCAACTTCATGGACGTTTTAAAAGCTATAGCACATGCAATATCTAATTAAAATGGTGGATTGGTTTGTGTTTGTTTGCGTGTTGCAGGGTTATGAGAAGCGTTTCTTCATTGAAGAATGTTTAATAATAATAATAATAATTATGTGATTTGTATTGCGCACGTATCCACTCTGTAGAGTGCTCAAGGCGCATTATCATATTATTATTACCCGGCTTAGCTAGGCTACCCCGAAAGGCGCTCACAGCATTCAAGGAATTTCTTCCTACCGGTACCCATTCACCTCACTTGGGTCAAGTACGGCAAATTTGCAGGTTGACACCTGCAAATTGTTCTTGCAAAATGTTTACTCTCAATTCATTCACTAATTATTCATGAATGATCTGATCTAACGATTTAGAAATACAATTTAAAAAGATTGAAATAAAATCAGATATAAAAATCAATGGGTACTAATTAATGTCGATATGACCGCCGTTTGACGATTATGAATACAAACTCATGGCTTTTGTTTAAAGGGATTTTCAAACTTCATATCGAGTTGCACCTTTGTAGCTTATACTAAAGGAAAAAAATAACTTCGAAGAAGAATAAAAAATATATGGTATCTTAAGAAATCACTACCGACATACAAATATGTAAATTTAAGATTTACATATCTTTAAAAATGTTATTATTCAGTATTCCAATACTTTCTATCCTCTGTCTTATTGCATTAAGGAAAATATTCTATTTTGCACTCCAATCAACTTGTTCAAAGCTCAAACTTTCCTTTAATAAAAATAAACAAAATCTTTAAATGATGAGTGCTCCCGCACGACATCGGGTAATAATAATCCTTATAATCCTATAATTAATTTGATGGATAGACTAATAAATCTACTCACGATTAGCAGTATTCATTGCCATATGAAATGAACCATCGCCCGTAATTACAGATGCGTAGTTGTGAGATGTCGCTTCTTAGAAGCTAATTTTAGTATTCAATTAGTGGTGAAGTGAAGACGGAAATTGGCAGTATTTTGGTTCCCATCCTGGACTTACAACCTGCAGTAGTACGTTGAAGTACTTTGTGTACCTCTCTTATGAGTTCAATGTGAATGACAAAACATGTTTAACACAAACATATTTTTATAGCTGCTTAACTTTTCTGGTTTAATATGCAATGCTTTTGTTTACTGTATCAATAGATTCAGTCGAATTGAATTTAGATATGACAGGAATATAGCATTTATTCTATTTGTTTTATCTCAAACAAAATGTGCGGCAATCGACAAGTATTACTGGACAATGCCTTTAAAAGATAAAGCAGGGGAATCGCACTTGTTTTTTTTTTTTTTTTTTTTAAGTAAAGGGGATGAGCCGAAATGATGAGGGGGTGAACAGGCCAAGAATCACAAATCTATGCTCATTTCGCGTTTTTTGCTTGAAAAAAAAATAAAAAAATATATATATAGGGCGGGAAGCTGTAACCACGGCTCCGCGGCCCCTGCAGATGTGCAAATCATGTACGTAGAGATAGCATGGCGTTTCTAAAATAAAAGTGGAGCAGACATTTTGTTTATTATTTTGTCTGCATTTGATAGCGCATTTATGATCCAACGGGGAAAAAACCCCACAAAGTGCTGTATTACACAAAAAGGCAGGGAAATACCACGGAACAAATCAATGTTGAGATTAAGATCATTTTCTTGACTTTAGGACAAACTAACCATATTTGAATGGAATGGGGATGGGGGTTTGACAATGTGAAGACTTTTTTGTGACAATTAAAACTTTGAAATATTAAAAAGAAAAGTGTATTCATTATTATTGTGAACATATTCAATGATCGCTAGAGGATATTCATTTGTCTCGCAATAATGAACTTATTTATTCATATTCAATGATATTGAAAAAATGTCACTTATACCCTTTGATTATTAAAATCACCGCAGGGTAATTTATGTGAAACACATTGAATAACAAATTAATCATCTATTTGTGAACAAAGAGTCTCAGATTTTGGGGCTACCTATCCATAACAAACAGAGATGAAAGAGCGTCTAAATACCAAGCTTATATTGGATTTGATGTGATTCGTATATTTCGTTTTCTTTTGTACGTTTTTAAATTCTTCATAATGTTACCCCTGCCTCAATCAAAGAACCTCCATATAAAGTGCATACGACATTCTGTAATATTATAACAATTCAATTATATGGAAATGTGGTTTGTATGTTAATTGTATTCACCAAATGGTTGACATATATATTTTATGACGAATTGGAATTACTGTTTTGGAGCGGAATAGCTCTAACTAAGATGAAGGTCGTATTCAGGTATGCGTGCTCAATGTCGTTCTACTTGATAAGTTTTATCTCGGATATTCAGCCTCAGGGTCGACGATACCATATGGACAACGATCACCGTAATGACAATGACAATGATTACAATAACGATGATGATGATAATGATGATTCCAAAGCCATGATGGTAATTATGGAGATGCTACTGCTGCTGATTATGATTCGAAAGGGCAAATCATAATGTGTAACTTTTTATATTCACAGATTAGTGTGTTTGTAGGCCTAATGGGCCTTATCTGATGTTCACATGCTGTAAACTTCGCTTGCGACGCCATCACTTGGGCTACTTTCTTAGAACTCTTGACCAATCACAGCATAGTCCTTCAAGCAAATACCGCAATAAAATAAAACCAGAAAACCAACCTTTCTGTTTAACCGACCTCAACTACGTGATAACGGAAATATTTGTTCAGTCATAAAGTCGTACTAGCCAGTGAGACCGAGCTGTTATTAGTTTTGAAGTATTGTATTCCGAATTAGAGGTCAATTCCCCGAAAGTTATAAGATATCAAAGTCAAGGGAAATTATAAAAATAATCTTCAAAGAATCATTAATTAGTGATGACCAACTTTGGGTTGAGGTCATTTTGAGTTTACAAAGGCCAAAATTATCACCAAGATTCAATGGTATATCGGTCAGGGATATATTGCCCGATATCTGGCCATTATCATGATTATGTGTCGTGTAATTTTAGGATCAAGACTTTGTATTTTAGTCTTTAGAATATTTTTGTTCGTCTAGTCTTTGTGCCTGAGGGGTATAGTATTCTAATATAAAGCCTTCGCGGTCTGGTAGTTCTAAATGCAAGGTCTGTACAGTTTCGAGATGAAAGGCGAAGGCTGGAAACAGAATACAAAAACCCGAGAATATAAAGGACATTCAATCCAAATAAAACCTAAAACTAGGCAGTAGGCATATGTATAATATTTCCACGTGTATGTCCCGAAGAGACATTGCTGTAATCTATTAAACATACACATTGTATTGTGCCCCTGCAGAACCAGTGGAAACAACACTAAACTTTAAGTTGAACGCTGCTCCAAAATTGTTTATTGACACTCTAGCTACCAACTATGGGAATAACGGAAAGATTTCCAAAAGAACGATCATAATGAAGGATATACATCCATATTTTGCATTCATTATCGTTCGGTATTTTCGCTGCATAAAGAACAGTAGTATATTTTAAAGAGATGAAGAGAGACAAACTGTGATGAATGTGCGTTCAGTCGAACACAATTCCTCATTTATCAATATTCAGCATGTTCAGGAAATTTGATTGCTTCGGGGAAGAATTGGTTGAAGCGAGGACGGATCCAGGATTTGATAATAAAGAGGCAGGCATGGGGTACGCGTAGAAATGAGCAATGATGAGATGGAAGGGGGGATCCAGACGTTAGTCCTCTGCTATTGAGTAGCAATATATATTTTCAATTAGGGTGCCCCCCCACAAAAAAAAATACACGTATATATATAACAACAACTATGGCATGTATGGAACGGGGTGAACTTTGCGCCACGCCCCTGGATTTACCACTACGGACGGAATCGCATAAAGTTGCATTTTAAAGAAGAAAGATAATATGATTAATGCGTGTTCAGTCAAATATACTCCATATAGCCATCAATATCATCAATATGGAGATAGCTAATAAGATTATATACAATGTTGCGAGGAGCACAAAGAAGGAGGGAGAAATGGGGGGGGAGGGGAAGGGAAGGGGAAGAAGAGACATGAGGATTAGCAGACACAAACGTATTCTGACATGCTATCACACTGTGTGAAGGTTTGCGCCCTGGCTCCCATTCTTTTTCTGTTTTTGTTTTTTTTTCTAGGGGAGGGACATGTTAACATAAGGAAATTGTCATGTGCGCCCCTATTGCTTGCATGATTTTATTTTATTTCACAAGATGCTTGATCTACAAGACAAAAATAGGTGATACGATATTTACTCCCTCAACCAAAAATCTGAGCTTCATTTTGTCTAATATATAGGTTTAGGGTTAGGGTTGAAATAGGGTGTCATGTTAGGTTTAATGTTTTTAGGGTAGGGTGTAGTGTTAAGTCCCGGGTCGAAGTTTGTCATTTGATTAGTGCATGGAAATTGTGGGAAACATTGTCGCTAGGGCAAATATCATGGAATCAATCAGCAGACGGGTTGAGTCTTCAAAGTGATTGTTCATGGTATTGCAAAACACACTTTCGATACTTCCAGACTCTTGCACAATATCATTTCCCGAGGTTTCGACAGGACTTGGTTTTGGATGTTACTGAGGAAATGTGGTAATCCCCTATTTTGTGTTTGAAAGACGTCTGTTCGAGGAGAGACCTGGATATCGTTCTTAACGTAAATACCAATTTCCTCTTCAGTGAGCAATCCCAGGGTTTTGACTATTGCCAAGAGGCATTTTTGTTGTTTCCTTTCTTTATCCACGCCTTTTCAGATATTTACAACAAAATGAAAGGAGTTTAGTATTCCGATCCCGACACGCTTGGAATAATCCTAGACTATTGTAATCCGATTTCACCTAAATAACCTTTAAAGGTTATTCTTGCAGTATTCACATGAATTGATTATTGAATCTGTACATTTATATAAAAATGGATTTAAAGAAACTGAAGGATTTACATGGTATATAACCCCTGGCCCAGAAGGGGCCCGGGAAACACTGTCTTCATATAATAACCATTATTTCTTTTGCAAATAAGTTTGTATGTACAAAGTATCTAACACCTTCGGCTGTTCTTGTGGACCATTCTTGGTCACGTGTGTGACCGAAATTATGCAAAATCTTGACTTTAATTGGCTATAACTCTAACAATTTTAAAACTATACTGATTTAATGTTTATATCATGCTAATATATTTTGTTGGCTATCATTTGTAAATATTTTTTAATATTTACAATATGCATGTTCAAGGTCAGAGGTCAAAAGAAGTGGGTCACGTGTGTGACTTCACAGAACGGCATGATTTTGAAAGTTCAATTTCATTTTGAAATTCCTGTGAGTTTTAAAATGATGAAATGTTCTTATTGCTGTGAGATATGCATTATGGACCTGTTAACCAAAAAATACCACTGGATAGGAGTCATCTCTGAAATTTCTTTTTTTTATCTATTATTTTATATCGTGATGTCGGGTCACGTGTGTGACATTTTAGTGGGTCACGTGTGTGACCTATGGCAAATTGTACAGAAAAATGAATATATTATGTATTATGCAATAAATGTACATTTTGAGCAAGTACTATATCCGCTGTGGTAAATTTTTTAATGAACTCAACCCTAGTCAGTCAATGGGGTGTTTTGGTAGCTGTCAAGACTGGGGAAGGGGCGGGTAGGGAGGGGGGGGGGCATGATGCCCCCTATATAAGATCTTGGCTGTTGATCGCGCGAGCGCGCCGAAAATTTGCACGATAGTAGTGTGTGATGTAACTACAAGAAAGCACTGTTAATTTCACCATAACAATAATAATTTATTTTATATGAATTAATTATGCTAATTTACGCATTGCATGAAGTCATAATTTTGTTCTAATTGACAAACTACAGCTTCTGGAATGCTAATTTTGTGTTTGCATAATCTTTATAGGATTCCAAACAATTGTACTTGGAAAAAAATTTGATACCGAACTAAATTCCTTGTGTATTTCATTGTTTTATGAATTTGTTATGTATTTCCTTGTTTTTTCGACCTTTTGTTTTGTTTGTTTGTTTGTTTCGCAAAAATTATTGCAGAACCATTTTGGAGCATAATAATGCTAAAATAATTTAATTTCAGCCAATGAAAGTGAAAATAATCAGAATTTATGACCGCCCCCACCCAGCGGGTCATCAATGTGACCAATTTGTTTGCTAATTAATAATCAAATTAAAACTTGTCATGGATTCATATTTAATGAGATGCAAGGTACATTAAATCTAGCTTTGAAGAAATAATTATAATGATACCAGAGCCATGGTTAAGACGGGGCATAAACTTTTTGTGTTTTCTGGTTTCTTGTGTGTGACATTTTGAGGGCAATTAATTTCCAGGGTTGATTATCTTAATATAATCAATTTAACAACATTATTTTTGGGGGTTGGATTAAAAGGAATAGAGGTAAATAATAATATAATGGCAGTAATCCAAGTAAGGAAGTCAGCATATCCATTCCAGTCAGGGTTAAAAAATGATATTTTATTTACCGTTTTTCCATTTAATTATCATTTATGTTAATTTATGCAAATGAGCATGAACAATTGCAAAATCACGAAAAACACTCAGTTAATGAAACTTCAGACATTGCTCTATTGGAAATATGCAGCTTAAATCAAAAAAGCAAAATTTATTTGTCCCCAAAGGTTCACTTTCAAAGAATGGCCGAATAGCCCTGGTCCCTTTTTTAAAGGCATGACCATAGTTGGTCAACACACTGTGACCCGTCGGTCACGTGTGTGACCATTTCAAAGTTAATTAACAACTAAATTAAAAAGCTATCATGACTTCATATTTGGTGGATCAAAGGCACATTATATCTAGCTTTGAGAAAAAATTGTAATAATAATAGCATGGTTTTCGGGGGGCGTTAACTTTTCGTGTTTTTGGGTCACGTGTGTGACATTTGATGGCAATTCATTTCTTTAGTTAATTATTTTAAAACAATCAATTCAACACCATTATTTTCCATTTGAATTTAAAGGAATGAAGTTAAAAAAGGGTATAATGACAATAATCAAAGTAAGGAGACCAGCACATACAATCAAGTCAGGGTCAAACAAATGATATTTTACGTACCATTTTTCCATTCAAATTTTTTGCATGTTAATTTATGCAAATGAGCATGAAAAATTTGTAAAATTAAGATAAAAAATGCATTTCATGAAACTTCAGACAATGCTCTATATGAATGTGCAGCTTAAAAACAAAAAGGACAAACTTTATTTTTTCCAAAAAAGGTTCACTTTTCAAAGAATCGCCCTTGTACGTTTTAAGAAGGCCCTTCCAAACCCCGGGGGCGGGGGTCACTCACCACATGATGTGCTACGCATGAGTGTCCCCCAAAAGCGTCGAAAAGGGTCTGTTTTCAGCCTTTCGGCGGCGTCGACGCTTTCCTTAAAATAAGGGTGTTTTTTAATTTCAATCGCCATTTTTTTATAAAAAAAAAAAAAAAAAAAAAAAAAAAAAAAAAAATCGCGGGTTTTCTGGGAAATGTTGTTTTGGGGTCAAAACTTCAGGGTTTTACGCCATTTAGGGTATGTTTTCCAGTCTCACGTCGAAAGGGGTGCAACATTTGACTTCATG
>CALNVZ010000649.1:22839336-22854069 GCA_940671915.1 Paracentrotus lividus
ACCAGAGATTATAATAGTCAAGTCACCAAGAATCAACAGAGCAAATTCATTATAAATAATAATAATTTGTATGATGATCCACGGCTTAACCATCCGTTCAGGTTCCATTCCTGCAATACTGATACGAGTCAAATCACGTATTTGATAAATCGATTGAAACATAGTCGTATGCGCATGCTGGGATCATAGGTTAGGCTTCCGATTTCGACCTCGAGAAGCAGGTTCAAAACTTTGCGCTTGAATTGAGTCATTTTCCAAGGTCCTTCCTCAAGATTGAAACTGGATTGTAAATGACCTGAAATGACTACATGTTATTGTTTTCTACTAGGAAACACCTATATAAGTAGAGTGATAATATTCATCTTTAAGATATAATTTAGACGCATAACAGGGATCGAATTCCAAATCAATCCGGCACAGCCAACGTCATCTCATTGCAGGAAGAGGGGGGGGCGGGGGGGGAGGAGTAAGGTTAAAAAATAAGAATTACATAATAAGAAGATGAAACACAACCATCAGAAACTAATTTAAATTAAGATATTTTTCGGATCGGAGCTCACTCCATGGTAAAGAGCAACCCCATATCATCTAAAAGCCTCGAAAGAGGGAAAAGAAGATAAAAACGTGCAATGGATCTTCAAAGGAAATTAATACAATCAGACCAATCTACAGTACAGCAAAATCCAATGATAAAACCTTATCATGCTTATGATTTTGAAACGATTCCACAGACTGTTTTTCTTTCTTTTTTCTTTCGTTTACTACTCAAAATAGAATACAATACAGAATTATCTTGTTTTCTTGACTTTCAATTACACATGATCCCACTATGCCATCGTGCTCAATGTTGTCATGGTAATTTGCTATTATTCCCATTAGCATGATAAGTAGCGAGCTGTTTCCTTCTTTCCATTGTCTGGGATGAACTCACACAACCATTATGCAGGCTGTTTGACGTATTTGCTATAAAAGTGACTATGTAAAAAATACTCTGATTTCCGAGAAGAGCAAAATATAATTTACCGTATAGAACAATAGAATATAACGAGCTTTGCAGTGGACTATAATGATCAGAATGGTAATTAAAAACAGATTTGTATCGAAGTAAGTAATATTAGTTGCCTGTGATTAGACATAAATCTTTTAAATGTGGAGGACTTGTCGGGTGTCGTGTGAGGAAGTGAAAATGAATAATGAATTGTCCAAAATTTTGTTTTCTCCACAAATTTTGCTGAATGGTAAACGTAAAAGTCCCAAACTTTTATTTCCGAAAATTCCCTCCCCCCCCCCCCCCCCCTCAAAAGGGGGAAAAGTGGTTATGCTAAATAATTATGCCAATTTAGATATTATTTATCTTTTAAAAAGTTTACAACAAACACACAAAATCACGAAAATCTCAACTTTTTTTCCACTCAGTGAGACATGGGTGTACCCTGAATGTAAAACAACCCTAAACACACAATGTAGGCCATACATGTATACTGTAGCTTTTGGAGTTGAAACTCAAGCGACACTTTCAGAAGCTTAAGCAAGGCCGTTGATGAATGATGAAATAAAATGGTACGGAGATTCCATGTACGTCAACTCCCTATCACACTGGATCAGATGCCAGCACGGATGATACTTTGTTGCTATGGTAACATATTTCATGCTTTAAGATAGATAAGCAGGGAAGGCGTCTCGTGAGTCACGTGATAGAGTGATGAGTGAAGCGTAACCAGTGCCCTGTAACATAAAGACTTACGATGGATAAAAAGTTACGATCAATTTCATCTCGGTAGCCTCATCATGGACAGGGTTCCCTAAAGTTGATGATCTTAATCATATCCCTAGCCCTAACCCTAAATTATTATATCCTAATGGTCTACCTGGACTCCAAATGAGGCTACCGAGAAAAAAAAATGGTAACTTTCTGTCAATAGTAAGTCTACAAGGCACAGGATATATAAGGGGCGGTAGGGTATTATATCCCTGTTTCGATCACGCACCCTTTTCTCAAAGATATTAAGAACATCTTGGAGACAAGAAGTTGTACCTCAAAACAAACTTTATACTGTTGGAAAGGTTAGGAAATCTAAGGAATCCAAGAATAACAATCACGAGGACGTTAGATTTAGAATAAAAGTGAAATTAGAGTCTTGATATAATTATGTATGTTTTAAGACAAGATTATGAGACATTGAAACTAAAAATCTAGGTCCTCAAAGTATACAGGGATATCACTTCGTCAATATGAGTAATGTTTACCGTCATGACCGTTATCTTTTTTAAAATTAAAAGCAACGCTGTTCTATCTCGGATATGATGTTGGAACGCGCCCCCCTCCCTCCCCCTCCCCATCGGTATATTATTACGTATTATAATGCGCCCTATGATATCGTGGATTTTCAATCCTGCGCCCCCCCCCCTTCCACCCTTCCCTATACCCCTTTATACCCCTTCAATCTGCTTTGTATTCCACGTCCTTATTTTATGATCACAGGCCATTAAATTATCCGACAACCATATCTTGTTCTTTATGCATAACCTTATATTTCTTATATGCAATACATGAGCGATCTCACCCCCCCCCCTGATGAAAATTTGTCAATTACGACATCTCTGTGCTGGACCATTTTGCTAGAATGGTGAATGACATATATAGATACAAATGACAACAGCCATTGATGGGAGAAAGAGAAGAATAGAAGTAGAGAGAGAGAGAGAGAGAGAGAAGAGAGAGAGGGAGGAGGGGTGGGGCTTGGAAAAGGAGGCGGGGGGGCTTGCGGAGAATTGATAAGCAGATAAATTATAAACTTCGGCAGTGTGAACTTCATGAGAATTAATTACTTATTTTCGTAAATGTCAACGTTTGTTCGTATACGTACAACCAACATTTTTGCCTGACAGAAAACGAAAGCACGATGCCCATAAAGGAATGATGGCAGCAGTCTCTCGAGCTTCCTTCCTCAAAAAAGTTCCCAAAATATGGCGTACAGGAGTTGAATACCATAACTAGTCAAGACAGTACTTAAGCTATTCTTAAAACCATTTATTTTTGCTTACTTTAAATTTATCCATGTTCTTCCTGTGACATCACATGTACGTAATCAATGGTAGTATATAATGAAATGAATGAACTACAAACATGGAACTCACACGATACATAATGAAGTGTTTGCTATATCAGACACGCGCCTCAGGCAAGTTTTAGTCGTGTCCAAGAACAATTCTTGTCGTTAATAAAGCCAATATGTCATAAAATCATAACTTAAGTTAATGGTCTATCATCATCCGATGTAGTTTCAGAATCGACGGCTGAGGGGGGTCGGGGGAGCGATTAATAAAATAAAACAAAAAACTTTTCATTATTTAAACTATCACGCGACAGGAAACTAGCAGAATTCTTGCAGCTTTCTTGATATGACACGTATATCTTGATCAATGTTCCGCCGAATTCAAAATACCTCAATCTAAAAAGAGAACAGTGTCATGCCAACACCAATTACGTATGTTTAATAGTAAATATCTCATTTATCTTCGTATCAAAGGTTAGTGGAGCGCAAACGCTCGATTTTTAATTACAAAGACACGGACGGTTTACACTTAATAAGAACCTTCATCAAATAGATTTCAAATAAATAGGGTCTACTTCACACAATCGCAACTGAACCACTATTACGTAATAGCTTCTAGTTGGATTGATTAGTCCATTGATCATTTGACTTTTGTGTTTTAGGCAAGAGAAGGTTTTAGATACAACCTGGGGAATTTTCAAACAAGGTAGGAATGTATACAGAATGCACACCGTATTAAAACAAATGGAATTAGATTAAATTACACGCTAGAGCGAATAATGTCTCCCCGAGCCTTAGATAATGTTAAATTCACCCTTAGTATCATCCGATCAAGTTGCTGATCCATAAAGGCAAACAGAATCGTAAATCGTAAAAAAGTCGAAAGGAAGTAGCATTTTGTAGCCATTGTACAATAAATAAAATCAAGGTCAAAGTCAGCAAGGGGTTTAAAAAGTCAAAATTCTGTGAAGAAGTTTTGAGTTCTCACTTAGTGCAATCCAATAAGCAACAAATCAAATCGAATGAAACGGTGAAATGCTAAGGGTAGCTATTGTGCAGCCAATTAGCAATATAGAGGTTCAAAGGTCCAAAATCTGTGAAGAAGAATTTTAGCTATTACCGTAGTGCTATCACACTAAAGCAAGCGGAATTGAAATCGGGGATGAAGAATGGCAAGTAAGTGGCAGCTATTTTTGTAGTCCCAGATTAACATATATAGGGTCAAAAATCTAACGGCAAAAGGTCAAAATTCTGGAAAGAAGATTTATCCATCACCTACATGGTAGTAGCTACTACCATAAACAACGGATTGAAATCAGATATGATATTAAATGGCCGAAGGAAGTAGCATTTTAGCAATTAACAATTATAGGTCAAAGATCAAGGGTCAAGGTCAAGTGCGATATATCTTTGAAGAATTTTGGTATAGCATCACTAGTGTCTATCATATTATACAAGCAAAACCGATAGAAATTCGGATAAAAATCGCAGGAAAAGATAGCATTTTGTAGCCAAAATTAAATCACGATATAATAAAATAAAGTCATAAAGTCAAAGGTCAAATTCGTGAAAATTTTGTAGCCATTAAACTATGCTATCACATTAAAGCAACGGAATCCAAATCGGAAGAATTTGAAATGGTGGCTAGTAGCATTTTGTTAGTCCCAATGTACAATTAAGTATTAAAGATCAAGGTCAATAGGTCAAAGGAGTCAATAATCAAAATTCCTTGAAGCAAGTTTGTAGCCCTCACTGCATGCAATAATCATATTATAAAGCAAACGTATTCGAAATCGGATGAACAATGGCGGAAGGACGTGCATTTGATAGCCACATTAACAACTATAGGTCAAAAATGAAGGTCAAGCAAAGGGGTCAAAAGTCAAGATTCTGTGAAGAATTTTGTAGCCTCACCCTAGTGCTATCATATAAAGCAAAACAGAATCGAAATCGGATAACAAAATGGGAAGAGTAGCATTTGTAAGGCCAATCTCAAAACAATATAGGTAAAAAATCGAGGTCAAAGGTCAAGGTTCAAATTCTGTGAACAGATATGTATGTAGCCATCACCTTCGTCTATCTATAAAGCAAACGGAATCGACAATCGGACGAAACAATGGCGATCAGAGTAGCAATATTGAACTCACCATAGACGCAACGGACGACGACGGACGGACGGACACACACACATACGTACGGAGCCCGTTTCATAGTCCCCTGCTCGAACTCGTTCGGCGGGGACAATAACTGGTAACTTAACGCTTTGAAAACATGATTGTTGATAAAAGTTCCACCAAGCAATACACGATTGGTTCTTGTGTTTAAAGTACATGTATGTTAATCATCATGACCTTTTGATGTGTTCTTGGTAAGCTGTTAAAAATAGAACATTATAAGCTGACTTTGAAAAAAAAATTATAACCCAAATAAGACGAATTAATTCCTTTGTCTTTAACATGTTTAAGCTGTAAGTTATTCTATAAAAATGTAATAAGTGTATTCCATTAAACAAAGAGAAATTGAAGAAGATAACTGAAGGTAATCCACAACAATGACAAAGAATAACTGAGAATATAAGGTATAATAATCTCTTTTCAGTAAAATTAAGTGCAATTATATGATTATTTCACCTTTTCTCCATAATGATCTATAACTTACCTTTGTTGTGTCAAATTTAAATCCATTAACGCAAGAACAGATTAAACACTTTCTCGAATCAATTGTGTTACATACTGCGGTATCTCTTACCTTCTCTCGTGCAGTGTTTTATTGATTCAACGAGTCTCTGATTATTTGTCCCCACCATTCAGCAAAGAATGTCAACGACAAAAAGTACTTTCAATTGTCAAGAGAGATGTAGGTGACAACGATGCTCTATTCCAGTCACAAATCAACGCGAGTTAGAACATGGCATTAGAAGACAAAAATGATAAATCGACAGTGTATGTCATTGAGCTATGTTGGTTATAGAAAGCTGTTTCCTCCAGTGCATTGAGAGCATGAGAGTCGTCGAATTAGCGTCTTGTTTCAAATTAAGGAGCTGTAGAAGGCGTGTTGACACCGGATTTCCGATACACGATCCACGGCGCCACGCAAGGCTTGATTCATCGTCTGCAAAGCGATGCATTCACGGAGCTTTGTTTGTATTGCCTTTCTTGAATATACCCGATCATCGACAGCGCCAAACCTATTGCAGAATCTCCTCGTACAAGCTCATCAAGTCCTCCGTCAGGAATTAATATCCCATATTTGCTTGTCACCTACCGAAGGCTATCTCCATCATAAATATTGCGATCATGTTCGCGGTGATAAGCCGCATACTCTACATCTTCCCCTTTCGCAATCATAACAAGATAATTATACACAAGCCCATTGGCGTTTGTGTGCGCGCGCATAAATCGAGTGCTCGTTGTGGATGCCTCAGACGACGAGCATGCATCCATGTGCTAGATGTCGCGTGCGCACCTTGTTGCTCTCGCGACCTCACTCACAATGCAACGGTTCGATTATAACACTCTGATTTTCTGAATACCGATCATCCAGATCCTATTGTAGCGTCTACATACTAGTCGGTGTACCATGATTCGATGTGTCGAAACTATTGGTTATACCATCCAGGTTCTCCAATCAAACTCCTTGAAGAAGTAAGATCATGTAAGAAAATGAACAAGCTTCGAATAGTGAAAAGCCTAGTGGCTCCGGACCTGAGTTATATCATCACCATAAATATGTCGCATAAACAAAGAATCATAACGCATGCACTGGCTATTCCGCGAACTGAATAATGTCTGACACCGTACATGTACACACTCACCTCAATCATACGATTGTATCCTATTCGTACATAAGAAGATGAATATACAATAATGTCAAAGGTCCATACTTCCAATATGATTAAATACCAAAAGAAGACACAATTGCAATCATATTCGCATTACAATATAGGGTGAATGATATTTTGATGAGAATGCGTATCTATATATTCTCCTAACCCTAAAAGCCGCTCCAACGGTCTGTGTAGAACCCGATAGTTTTCCTGCCAAATAACAGACTATAGAAGTACGATGAAACTCACACGATTAGTAAAAAATAGCATTGTATAAACATAGTCGGTAATTGCGACGAATGCTGGGATCACTCAGAGTGAGGTGTTCCGGATTCGACCTCGAGAAGCAAGTTCAAGCTTCCGCGTTGAAGTGATTCCATTGCACAGTAATACCCTTCTTCGAATAGATTTGGATAAACTGGAGTTATGTAATAATGACTCTGAAAATCGACTAACATGGTTATTGTTTTTGCTTACTAGGGAAAAACACTATAAGTGAAGTACTTCAAAAATATGAATATATTCATGCTTTAAGAATATCGTTTGGACGTACATACGGGGATCGAATTTGTCAGCATCTAACATCCAGTGCCCTAGCAGCAAACGAGTCATCTCTATGCAGCCGAGGAAGGGGGGGGCGGGGGGGAGGAGGTAAAGCTTAAAAAATAAAGAATATACATAATTAAAAATAAGATGGATGAACATAACCATCATGAACTAATTTAAATTATAGGTAATATTTTTGCGTCTGTAATACGGAGCCTCAAATCCATATGGTAATGACGTTCAAAACCCCGATATCCATCTAATAAGCTCGAAGAGAGGAATAGAAGATAAAATCACGTAGCATGGATCCTTTGCAAAGGATCATTACAATCAATCACAGACCCATCTACAGGGTACAGCCAAAAATCCAATGGATAAACCGCTTAATTCATGCTTATGATTTGTAGAAGACGATATCCCAACAGACTGTTTTTTCTTTCTCATTTTTCTTTCGGTTTACTATCTCAAAATAGCTGTAATACACCCAATAACAGAGGAATATACTTGTTTACTTGCACTTTCACTGTACATTCAATGTATTTCCTCACCTATTTCGCATCGGATGCCTGCAACATGTTGGTCATTGGTTACATTTTGCTAAGTCATTCCAATTAGCCAATGATAAGTTTAGGATGATTTTCCTTACTTTCTCATTGTCTTTGGAGATGAACTCACACACTATATCGCAGGTGTTTGAAACGTTATTTAGCTATAAATGGACTATGTAAAATATACTCTGATTTCTTGAGAAAGAGCCACAATATATTTCCGTATTAGTTAACTATAAGGAATAAATTTATACGAGTTATGCTAGTGAGACAATAATGAACTTCAGAAATAGGTACATTATAAAACTAGATTGTTACGAATGTTACGTAATTTAGTTGCCTAGTGATTAGACATTATGATAATCTTTCTTACATGTGGCAGGACTTGTCGAGTCTCGTCGTGTGAGGAAAGTGGACAAAAATGCAATATATTATGAATTGATCAAATTTGTGCTTTTTCTCGCCACAAACTTTGTGAGCTGGTGAATGGTAAACGTAATAAGATCTCCCAATACTTATTTCCTCGAAATTCCCCTCCCTCCCCCCCCTCAAAGGAGGTGAAAAGTGGTTATGCTCAAAATTTAAAATTATGCAAAGATCTTAGATGATTTATTTTATCTTTATAAAAGTTTTACAACAGAACACAAAACTCACGAAAATCTCAACTTTTTTTCCACAGCTAGGTGAGACATGGGTGTACCACTGATGTAACAACCCTAAACAACACAATGGTAGGCTCTACTTGTATACTGATTAGTTTTGGAGTTGAAAATCAGAGCGCACACTTTCAGAAGTAAGTCGTTAAGCAAGGCCGGTTGAATGAATGATGCAAAATAATGAGTAACGGTGAAGATTCCATGATTAACGTCAATCTTCCCTATCTACTACTGGTCGCAGCGATGCCAGCACGATGATACTTTTGTTGCTATCGTAACCATATTTTCATTGCTTTAAGTAGTTATAAGCAGGGAAGGGTCTCTGTGAAGTCACGTTTTGATAGGGCTTTAGTGAGAGTGAGACGTAACCCAGTGCTCTGTAACATAAGACTTACGTCGTATATTTAAGTTACGATTCAATCTTCATCTTCTCGGTAGCTCTCCTATCCATTCGGAACAGGGGTTCCCTAAAGTTTGATAGGATCTTCAATCAATTATCCCTAGCACCCGTAACCCTAAATTAATTTATATTCCTTAATGGATCTTACCTGGACTCCATAGGCAGGCTACTGAGAAACAAAAATAGTACTTTGTGGCTGTCAATAGTACGATCATAACAAGAACATTAGGATGATATAGGGCGAGGAGTTAGGGTACTTATTCCCATGTTTCCTCAGATCACGCACTTTTCTCACAATGATAATTCAAGAACATTCTGCGAGATACAAGAATGTATGTACCTCAAACACAAACTTTTAACTGTGAAAGGTTAGGAAATTAAGGATCCAACGGATCATAATTAACATCAACGGGACGTTTGTAGATTATTAGATATAAGTGAACCATTAGAGTCATTTGAATATACATTCATGTATGTTATTTCTTTTAGAGACAAGATGTATGAGGACATTTTGAAAACACTATAAATCTAGGTCTCAAAGAGATACATACGGGATATCACTTCGTCAATATCGGAGAGTTAGATGTTTACCGTCTATGCACGTTATCCTTTTTTTAAATTCAAAGTTGCAACGACTGTATTTTCTAATCTTCGGAGTATTCGACCTGTTGACGCGCCCCCTCGCCTCTCATCCCTCGCTCCCCTCCTAGACTATTATTATATTAGTATACTATAATGAGCCCTATGATATATCGTGGATAACAATCAACGTTTCAAATTCCATTGGCTGCCACACCACCCTCATGTTCCACCCTCATCCTGATACGTTTTTACCCTTTCCAATCTCTGTGTATTCACGCAGTTTATATTTCTAAGATGTCACACGCCGGAGCATTACTTATATTCACGATAATGAACCATTATCTCTGTCATAGGCTATCTGCGTTCTCATCATATAACGCTTTTCATTTGCTTCTAATAACCTATAGATGGTCGATCAACTAGATTGTAAGGGGGCGATTCTCACACCCCCCCCCCATATGGAATAATTTGTCAATACGGACATCTCTGCTGTGGACCATTTTGCTGAATGGTGAATGACATTATAGATACAGAATGACAAAAGCCATTGATTGGGAGAAAGAGAAGAATAGAAGTGAGAGAGAGAGAGAGAGAGAGAGAGAGAGAGAGAGGGGAGGAGGGGTCTGGGGCTATGCGAAAAAAGGGATGGGGGTTGGAGGCTTCGGGAGAATTTGAATAAGACAGATAAATTATACAAACTTCGGTCAGTGTTGAACTTCATGAGAGTATTAATTACTTATTTCGTAAATGTTCAACGTTTGTGTCGTATACGATACAATCCAAGACATTTTGTGCCTGACAGAAAAACGAACAGCCTGATGCACCGGATAAAGGAAGTCGATGGCAGCTGAGTCCTTCGAGCTTCCTTCCCTCAAAAAAGTTCCCCAAAATTTACCGTGTGCGGGTACAGCGAGTGTGAATACCATAACTAGTCAAGACCACAGTTTACTAGCTATCTTTAAAACCTATTTATTTTTTGCTTACTTATAAATTGTATCCATGTCTCTTCTGTTGAACATCACATGTACTCGTAACAAGTAGTATATAATGAAATGAATGAACTACCAAACAATTGGAACCTCAGTCTATGCGATACATTTGAGTTGTTTGCTATATCAGACACGGCGCTCAGGCTAAGTTTTAGTCGTTGTCAAGATACAATCTCTTGTCTTAATAATTAGCCAATACTGCTCATAAAATCATACTTAAGTTTAATGGTCTAATCATCATCGATGTAGTCTTCAGAAGTCGACGGCTGGGAGGGGGGTCGGGCGGAGCGATTAAAAAATAAAACTAAAAAACTTTTCATTATTAAGCTATCACGCGAACTAGATAACCTAGCAGAATTCTTGCAGCATTTCGTTGACATGAACACGTATATTCTTGATCATATGTTCCGGCCACTTCAACAATACCTCAACTAAAAAGAGAATCAGTGTCATGCCAACAACCCAATATACGTATGTTTAATAGTAAAATACTCTCATCTAGTACTCATTCGTTATCAAAGCGGTTAGTGGAGCGCAAACGCTCGATTTTTAATTACAAGACACGGACGGACTTTACGACTGTATCAATAAGAACCTTGCTCAATAGGCATTTCTCAAATAAATAGGGTCTACGTTCAACAATCGACAACTGTAACCACTATTACGTAATAGCTTCAGCTAGATATGGATTGATTAGTCCATTTGAGATCATTTGACTTATTGGTTTAGTAGGAAGACGGGAGATTCTAGATACAACCTGGGGAATTCTTCAAACAAGGGTAGGAATGTATACAGAATGCACACCGATTAAAACAAATGGTTGGAATTAGATTAATTACCGACGGCTATGATCGCCGTAATAATGTCTTCCTCCGAGCACTTTAGATAATGTAAAATTCACCCGTTAGGTATCATTCCTGACTCAAGTTGCTGATCCTCATAAAGGCAAACAGAATCGTAAATCGGGTAAAATAATGGCTCGAAAAGGAAAGTAGCATTTTGTAGCCATGTACAATATAAGTATAAATCAAGGTCAAAGTTCAGCATAGGGGATTTTAAAAAGTCAAAATTCTGTGAAGAAGTTTTTTGAGTTCTCACTTAAGTGCTATCCACATAAAGCGAAACCAGAATCAAATCGGCATGAAAAACATGGTGAAGCCCTCAGGTAGCATATTGTAAGCACGCCAATTAGCAATTAATAGGGTTCAATCAATGGGTCAAAACACTTCTGTAGAAGAAGTATTGTACTATTACCTTAGTGTATCACACTAAAGCAAGCGGAATTGAAATCGGGAGATGAAGAATGTGCGAAAGTAAGGTGAGCAGCTATTTTTGTAGCCAGATTAACATATATAGGGTCCAAATAATCTAACGGCAAGGTTACAAAATTCTGGAAGAAGTATTGTTTACCATCACCCTACATGGTCAGTAGTCTACTACCATAAAGGCAAGCGGATTGAAATCAGATTATGATTATTAAATGAGCGAAGGAGTAGCATTTGTAGCCAACTCTAACAATTATAGGTCAAAAATCAAGGGTCAAGGTCACAAGGGTGCGACTAATATTCTTGTGAAGAGTTTGGTTATAGCCATCACCTAGGCTATCATATTATACAAGCAAAAACGCGATCAGAAATTCGGATAGAAAAATGCGCAGGAGGAAAAGATAGCATTTTGTTAGCCAATAATTACAATATCAGCGTGATATACATAAAAATAAAGGTTCATAAGGTCAAAGGTCAAAATTCGGTGATGAAATTTTGTAGACCATTAAACTATGCATATCACATTAAAGCAAACGGTAATCCGAAATCGGAAGAAATGTTGAAAGGTGTGCAAGTAGCATTTTGTTAGTCCCAATGTACAATATAGTATAAGATCGAAGGTCAATAGGTCAAAGGAGTCAACTAAGTCAAAAATTCCTTGTGAAGCAAGTTTTGTAGGCACCTGCACCTTGCATAGTGCATATAATCATATTATAAAGCAAACGTATTCGAAATCGGATGAAACAATGGCGGGATAGGACGTGCATTTTGATAAGCCATATAACCTAACTATAGAGTCAAAAATGAAGGTGTTCAAGGTCAAAGGGGTTCAAAAGTCAAGATTCTTGTGAAGAAGTTTTGTAGCCTCACCTCCTAGTGCGTATACATATAAAGCAAAACAGATCGAAATCGGATAGACAAAATGGAAGATAGCATTTTTGTAGCCCATCTCAACAAAATATAGGTAAAAAATTGCAGAGGTCAAAGGTCAAGGTTCAAATTCTGTGAACTAGATATTAATGGTAGCGCATCACCTTCGTGCTATCACTATAAAGCAAACGGAATCGACATCGGACGAAACTGGCGATTCTCAAGGAGTACCATATATTGAACTCACAGATACGGCACGCACGGCACGGACGGAAGGACGGACGGATCGGAGGTATGGACGGGAGGACGGACGGACAACCACACACAGACGTACGCGAGACCATTAATAACTGCAAAGTAAATACTATCAATACAAAAATACAGCATACACGCCAGCTGCTCAGATCTAACACGATCCCCGCAGTTTGACTCCATTTAATGAGACGTTTAGGGTCCATTTTCAGGGTGCGGGGACACGCATGGGTAGCACTTTTTTTTTGAGTGACCCCCCGGGTTCCAAACACGAAATATCAAATAAGGTATATGCCTGCACATTATTTGTATCGCATAATATTTTTGTAGCTCCCTACTTTCTGTTGTTTGGTTGTGATGTTACAAACATCCAGGGGTATATTTCCTGTGATTGGTGAAACCTGGTAATTCTCCTGAAGTGTTACATTCTTATAGTATTGGAAAATTCATTTCCACAGCCAAGTTTGCAACACTGGCAGAAATTCAAAAACTTGAAGTATAGGATTTGGTGACATAGCTTATAAACATCGATGACAACAAAAGTACGGTGTAAGTACGTTGGCAAACGAGCAAGATAACGCCATATTTACTTATCAAAGTCTAAATGTTTTATGATATAAATAGCAAAGTGCATATCAATGATAATGTACAGAGGCATTCTGAACTTCTGTAATTGTCAACGACATGTGCTTATTATGGTTCTACTGTTGATAAATGACAAGGAATATTAAGATACAGTCGAAACTTTATTCCAACTGGTGTTCCGGGTTGCTCGCTATTTATTTATTTATCGTGATTAAACATTCTAACACGTTCGATGTGAATGAGGGGCAATTCATGGACGATTTGAATAGGTACGATTGTGCAATTTGTGGTGGCGTCCACTGGAGTGTGAACAATTAAGATCATCAATGGTTTGGAAGCAAATAGATATCAGAATCCTTTCCGTGTCAGAAAAGGAAAACAGCGTAATATGCTTTTAACAATGCAGGTATATATTCAGGTTCAGGAACAATAAAGACAATAAATGGAATCTTTAAAAAATAACAGGTTGCTAGTAAATGGATCGGAGAACGTTAAACTAGCATTTCGTGCGTGGATGGGTGGTATCTCACTTCGTTGAAACAAATTTGAGACAGATTTGTCAACATGGTTTTGCCATAGCTCAGTCTCCTCAGTCTTCTCAATTTCCTAAGTTTCGGAGACGTTTCTAATACCTTTTATACGCACAAAGGATTCGCGGAGACGTCTCCGCGAAGTGAGATACCACCCTTAATGAGGGGCATTTATAGATGTCCGGAAAGCATTTTGGGAATATTTTTTTAAATAACATACCTTAAAAACATCTGCGTAGAATCCTTCCCCAATCTTCTCCGCATCAAAGTCATCCCACATTGCTAACAAACCCACGGCTGCTCTCAGGGCATAGCAGCTACTTCCCGGCCTGGGCTCGGGGGTGCGTCGGGGTGAGAGTGAAGGCGTCGCCGTGGTTGAGGAATCGGTGTCAGGAGTGGGATCTAATGTCATGATAGAAGGCACCGCAGTGTCTTTGCCCGACATAGTGACATGGGTGGTCCCGGCCTCTAACCCAAGTCCGATGGGCCGCATGATGTATTGTGCACTGCTAACTCACTAGTAATACGATATCAGTCATATCTGTAGGTTACAGGTGATTCGATGTGTCGAACTATTGTAACAATCCAGTTTCCCACAAGCTCTGAAAGAAGAATGATAAGAAATGAA
>CALNVZ010000649.1:22856570-22907440 GCA_940671915.1 Paracentrotus lividus
AGATAAATTATAATTGTCAGTGTGAACTTCAGGGAGATTAATTACTATTGTCGTAAATGTCAACGTTTGTGTGTATACGACAACCAGCATTTTGTGCCTGACAGAAACGAACAGGCACGGATCCAAAGGAGTGATGGAGCAGTCCTTCGAGCTTCCTTCCTCAAAAAGTTCCCCAAAATTTACGGGAGGAGTGTGAATACCATAACTAGAAGACCAGTTTACTAAGCTATTTTAAACATTTTATTTTTTTGCTTACTTTAAATTTATCCATGTTCTTTTCCTGGTGACATACATGTAGTAACAAGGTATATATAATGAATGAATGAACTACAATACATGGAATCCAGTCTGCATACATTTAGTTGTTGCTATATCAGACAAGCCCTCAGGCAAGCTTTTAGGTTGCCAAGAACAATCTTTGTTTAAAAAGCCATATGCATAAAATCATAACTTAGTTAATGGTCTATCATCACCGTGTAGTTTCAGAGTCGACGGCTGGGGGGGGGGGGGGGGGGGGGGATTAAAAAAAAAACAAAAAAACTTTCAATTTTAAATCTACTCACGAAGGAAACCTACAGATTTTGAGGGATTTCTTGAAATGACACGTATATCTTGATCATTGCCCCGGATTCAAAATACCTCAACTAAAAGAGAATCAGTCTTGCAACACCAATTTACGTATGTGAATAGTAAACATCCTCATTTACTTCGTCAAAGGGTTAGTGGAGCGAAACGCTCGATTTTAATTACAAAGAACGGACGGTTTACGCTTATAATAGAACCTTGATCAATAGGATTTCAATAAATAGGGTCCTACTTCACAATCGAATGACCACTATTACGTAATAGCTTCAGTGATGATAGTCCATTGATCATTTGTTTTGTGTTTTTAGGAAGAGAAAGGAGTTTTGATACACCTGGGGAAATTTCAACAAGGAGGAATGTATACAAGAAGCACCCGTATTAAAACAAGTGGATTAGTAAATTACGCGATGCGTAATATATGTCCCCGCCGATAATGTAAAATTCCCATTATATCACGATCAGTGCTTTCACATAGGCAAACGAATCCGAAAATTCGGGTAAAAATGGCGAAAGAAGTGAGCATTTATGTAGCCAATGTATGTTACAATATAAGTATAAATTCACGGTCCAAAGGTCAGAGGGTTAAAAAGTCAAAATTCTGTGAAGAAAGTCTGTAGTTCTCAACCTAGTGCTATCACATAAAGCAAAACAGAATCGCAAATCGGATGAAAAAGTGGTTGAAGGAGTAGCATTTTGTTAGCCTAAATTAACAATTAGGTCAAAGGTCAAAATTTCTTCGTGAAGAAGTTGTTTTTGTAGCATATAACCTAGTGCTATCACATAAAGCAAGCGGATTGAAATCGGATGAAAATTGGCCGTATAGGGTTAGCATTTTAGCCAATTAACATTATAGGTCAAAAAATCAAGGTCAAAGGTCAAAATATCTGTGAAGAAAGTATTGTATAAGCCATCACCTACATGTAGTGCTATCACATAAAGCAAGCGAATTGAATATCAGATGAAAAATGGCGAAGGAAGTAGTCATTTTGTAGCCAATTAACCTATAGGTCAAAATCGGGTCAAAGGGTCAACAGGGGGGGGGGGGGGGGTCGGGGGGGGCGCTGAAATTCGTGGAAGAAGTTTGGTAGCCATCACCTAGTGCTTCATATAAGAGCAAACGGGAATGCCGAAATCGGTAATGAAAAATGGCCGAAGGATAGCATTTTGTAGCAATTAACAATATAGTAAAAATAAAGGTCCAAGGGTCAAGTCAAATTCGGTGGAAGAAATTTTGTAGCCATAACTAGTGCTACACAATAAAGCAAACGGAATCGAAATCGAAAGAAAAATGAGTGAGAGTAGTAGCATTTTGTAGCCAATGTACAATATAAGTATAATCAAGGTCAAAGGCTCAAAGCGGGCTCAAAGTCAAAAATTCCGTGAAGAAGTTTTGGTAAGCCCTC
Organism: Paracentrotus lividus; assembly: GCA_940671915.1. Taxonomy (NCBI): domain Eukaryota; kingdom Metazoa; phylum Echinodermata; class Echinoidea; order Camarodonta; family Echinidae; genus Paracentrotus; species Paracentrotus lividus. Next base: position 22,858,559 of record CALNVZ010000649.1, read on the forward strand.
ACCTAGTGCTCATATAAGCAAACGGATTTCGAAATCGGATGGAAAAATGGCGAAGGAGAGGGCATTTTTTAGTAGCCAATATAACAATAGTAGGTCAAAATGAAGGACAAAGGGGTCAAAGGGGTCAAATGTCAAATTCTGTGAAGAAAGTTCTTTTTTGTTATTAAGGCCCTCTCCCACTAAAGTGTATCATATATAAAGCAACAGAATCAAAATCGGCATGAAAATGGCGAAGGAGAGCATTTATTAGCCAATTAACCAATATAGTAAAAAAATCCAGGGTCAAAGGTCAAAGAGTCAAATTCTGTGAAGAAGTTTGGAGCCATCACCTCGTGCTATCATATAAAGCAAACGGAATCGAGAATCGGGACGAAAAAATTGCGAAGGAGTAGCAAATTGAATCTCACTACTCGACGCACTGGACGGACGGACGACGGACGGGACGTGAGTGACGGATGGACGGACGGAACCACACACCACATACGTACGGAGCCGTTCATGTCCCCTGCGAAACTCGTTCTGGCTGGGAAATTAACTGTAACTTATGCTTTTGAAAACATGATTGTTGATAAAAAGTTCCACCAAGGCAATACACGATTGGTTTCTATGTGTTTAAAACATGTAATGTATAATCATCATGACCTTTTGTGTGTTCTTGGTAAGCTGCTTTTAAAAATTAGAAACATTTATAAGCTGACTTTGAAAAAAAAAATTATAACCCAAATAAGACGAAATTAATTCCATTTGTCTTACATGTAAGCTGTAAGTTATTCTATTAAAATGTAATAAGTGTATTCCATTAAACAAAGAGAAATTGAAGAAGATAACTGAAGGGTAATCCACAACAATGACAAAGAATAACTGAGAATATAGATGGTATAATAACTCTTTTCAGTAAAAATTAAGTGCATATTTATTGATATATTCACCTTTTCTCCCATAATGATCCTATACTTACCTTTGTTGGGTCCAAATTTTAAATCCATTTAACGCAAAGAACAGAATCGCTGTAAACAACTTTCTCGAATCAAATGTGTTACATACCTGCGGTAATTCTCTTACCTTCTCCGTGCATGTTTTATTGATTCACGAGTCTCTATTATTTGTCACCCACCATTCAGCCAAAGAATGTCAACGACAAAAAGACTTTCAATTGTCAAGAGAGATGTAGGCTTGACAACCGACTGCTCTATCTCAGTCGACAAAATCAACGCGAGTTTAGAACATGGCCATTAGAAGACAAAAATGATAAATCGACAGTGTATGTCATTCGAGCTATGTTGGTTAAAGAAAGCTGTTTCCTCCAGTGCTTGAGAGCATGAGAGTGATTCAATTAGCGTTTCTTGTTTCAAATTAAGAGCTTGTAGAAGGCTCGTTGACACCGATTCCGATACACGTCCACGGTCGCCACGCGAAGGCTTGATTCATCGTCTGCGAAACGATGCATTACGGAGCTTGTTTGTATTAGCCTTTTCTTGAATATAGCCGAATCATCGACAGCCCAAACCATTGCAGGAATTCTCCTCGTACCAAAGCTCATCAAGTCCTCCGGTCAGGATAATATATTCCATCATTGCTTGTCACCTACCGAAGCTATCCATCCTCATAAATAATTTGCGATCATGTTTCGCCGGGATAGCCGACAACTCTTACATCTTCCCCTTTCGCAGATCATAACAAGATTAAATTATACACAAGCCCATTGGCGTTTTGTGTCGCGCCTGCGCATAAAATCGGATGCTTCGTAGTGGATTGCCTCAGACGACGAGCAAGCATCCATGTGCTAGGATGTCGCGTTGCGCACCTTGTTGCTCGCTGACCTCACTCACAATCGCAACGTTCGATTAAACACTCTTGATATTGCACCATAATACTTTTCTTTATAATTTACAGAGGGTCGAAAGAACATTATTGGAGATGGGATTTTGGCCGAAGGGTCGGGAAGGAGGGGCGGGGGGGGCGGGTATCTTCATATATTTGTGTTGTTTATACTTTTTATGAAAAGCTACTATAATTAAAAGAGTAAAACCTGTCAACAAGCATCACCCCCTATACCAAAAATAGAACAAGACCTATAAAAAGGATTTTAAAAAAAAAAAAAAAAAAAGTGCACAAACTTAATAGCATAGTGCAATTTGAAAAACTTTGCTAATTTTTTTCATTAGCAAATGTATTAAACCAACAAATATGAAATTAGAAAAACAAGTTTAATGAAAAAAAAAAAAAGAAAACAAATTTTACAAATGATACATCGATCGGTCGCACTTACAAATTACATATAAGCCCTCATGGTATACAACCATATTACAATATTTAACTGAGGGCTGTACGAAATGCTCTCTGGTCTTCATGTAACCAATCAAAGGTTTCTTTCTAAAAGCATAAACCTGTTTTCACACAAACCTTCTGCACATTATTGTCATACAGGCTTTCTTCAATCACATTTCACTTGACATTATTCACCAGGTATCTCTAAAGAAAATCCTGACAATGCTTTCTACGATGACCTTCTTCACGGCAATTTATGACAAGCTAGGATTTAAGGCTTGAGGTGGATGTCACGTACATTGTGGTATCTCAATTGCAATGAGAATTATTGAGGACTGCGTTGGGACGGGTTTGAGACGATAGAAATGGGTTTGATGCTAGTCGCGGAGATGTCTTGAGCGCCCCACGAATTCCGCGACGTTCTCATAGTCACGGAGACGACCTTAGAGATACGGCTCCTTAGTCCCCGCCACGACTCATGAGTTTCCACAAAGGCTCATGAGTCGCTTAGACGTCTCAAAGACGTCCCTGAGACGTCTCCGCGACAGAAAAAAATATCGGAGACGCCTCCAAGTATCCGAGTCGCAGAAACGTCTCCGCGAAGTGAGATGAAAGCTTAAGGTATAGGAAAATGGACATCTTTAATGATATCAGGCTGTGTGGGGATGGGGGACGTTCGTCTTTATGCTTTTCAATCACATGATAAATGTTATTTTGTTCGAAAACGCGAATAAAAAAAAACAACAACAAAAAGTCGCCTAGGATGAAAAAAATTGGTCACATGGCAGGCAGGCCCGTAAACAGGTTGAGGTGGGGGGGGGGGGGGGGGGGGGAGGGTTCCAACATTCATTCTTGCTTTTATTCCTTTGTACTTTAGAGTGTAGCATGTATAATATATGAGATATACATTTTTAAAATAAATCACGTGACTACAAAATGTACAATTGAAAAAAAATGAATTCATGATAATGCCGGTCGTAATTACTCAAAGAAAAAATATGGGAAACTTGTTATTGTTTATTGTTTGGTTGTGGTTAACAAGTATAGAGCATCAAGGTATTATAACAACTTGTTTAAAATCTATCGTAGGTATTTAGTCACTAATAATTACAATAAAATATTAATTATTTTCGGCAAATAATGAAAAACTTTGGAAACGTGAATACCATATAGAGATGATGTATTATCTCTATGTTCAATACATATCTTCAGGCTTACTTACCTTAAATACATTCGGAAGTAAATTATGGAGCACAGTGTTACGATGTGATCGTAATAATACATTAATTGGTCCATGATCCGCAAACTTTCAATTTTTAAACACGGCATGCCAACACAATGGATGGATGTTGCATTGAAATTATTATGCTGAATTCCGTGTTTAGAATGTCCCAAGAACATAACTCCACACCACAGAATATGCCTTACATGTGGTAATCAGAGAGTTGTGGGAGATCACAGCTGTCATACCACGCCTGCGATTCCAGGATCTGCAGAAAGAGCGACGGGGTGAAGAGGAAAGTTCATTAAGGTGGGGGTGGGGTGGAGCATATGGAAATTTCTTTTTAAATATCATTCTACCAATATAGGCTATATAAACAAAATGCGTAGCCTCGTAACAAAAAGGCCAAGCGGAAGAGCTCTTGCGACCCAATTTTATTCGCCCCTACTTTTCCCCCCTGTTATATAAAGGTAACCTTCGATCCCTTTTCGTTTTCTACGCGTGGGTGGTTGTCAAGGCAACCAAATGTGTGTATTAGTATGATCTGGAGGTAGACAGCAGGTAGACCGCAGTCCGTGGTCAGCTGGATTGACCTAGGGGAACCTGTCAACATCCCGCAAAATTTGCGGCGCCTCGCGTTGCGTATGGAAGCTCGTGTTAGCCTCTCATTTTTCTTTAGATTTTTTTTTTTTAAACATAAGTTGTTTAGACTAAATTTACTTAAAGGTTCGAGGATTCTTCTTATTAGTCTCAAATTGGTGGAAGAGGGAACGGGGTTGGTGTCAGAGACAACTTTAAGTCATATGAACCCTAAAAACAGAAGAGACATAACCTATAGGAGCTACCAAACTAAGAGGGGGCAATTCCGATGTCACTTCCGAATATAGTTTGTACATGTTTCTCCTCAAGCTCCCCTCTCTCTCAGTTTATACATGCACTCATTCTAAGACAGGGGTAAATATTTATCGGGGGAATATTGAATATCCAACAAATTTGCCTGTGCATTTATCACACATTTTGATTGACCTGGGTGCGCTAGGACATGCGCCCCCTTGGGTCAGCTTTACTTTCCACCCCCTCTCTTTTCCTTTCTCTTCTTTCAAATCTCATTTCAACATGCATATATTATTGTCACAATTTAATCACCGTTTTCAAACAAAAAAGGAAAGGTGTTTTCTCGGCTAGACCTGCATGCATGTCTCATACCCCAATTTCTCCTTTCTAGTTTAGGTCATCTCCTCTCCACATGCCCACTCTTCTTATATCTCTATCATCTCCCTTTCTCTTCCTCTCTCTGCTGATTCACCTCTTTAACCATCCTCATCCTCGAGTTTCCGTATTTAACTCAACACACATAATTAATAATTATCAGGCGCGGATACAGGGGGGGGGGGACCCCCCTAGCACAAAAAAAAAAAAAAGGAAAAAAAAGAGAAGAAAAAAAAATCGAAAGTTAAAAATCAGATGAGCGGGCCGATTGACCCCCAACCCTACCCCTATGGCTGATACCTGATAACCTCTTTGTTGGTCGAAGGAAAAAAAAAATAATACCAACACCAAAAACCTACCCCCCCCCCCCCCCCGCTTATTGGGTGTACCAAAATTTGAAATTCCGATTTTGGGCCCCCCTGTTATGAAAATCCTGGATCCGCCACTGATAATAGTACATAATAGCACTCAGGTCCATCTTTCGACTTTCATGGCCGCTTTAAGTGTTTTTCACTTTAATATCAAACCGGCTAAGCTAGGCAGCCCGAAGGCGCAACACAGCATTAGAGGAATTTCTTCCTACCGGTACCCATTTACTTCACCTGGGTCGAGTGTGGCATGTGTAAATTAGTGTCTTGCCAAAACACTTGTGAATGTATATGTTCCAAACCAAAAGTAACATCATTACATTAATCTCCGCAAGACCAAGGAAATTACCTTGTTATAAAGGAATGTTACGCATTACAAATTTAAGAAGTGGAACGAATTACATGCACCAGAGTTATTTTTAAAGTAAACTGGTTTTTGTTGAGCTGTGACCAAGTCCATGGCATAACCATGTTGTTTAAATAAATTACATTAATGTATATACAATTTAAGGCCAGTTCATGGTATAAGAACATGTCTAACATTTTAAAATAATCTAATACAGTCAACTCCTGTTGCAATGAATACAAAATTTCAATAAATAGCAAGGTTATTCTTGCTATCCAAATTTCAAACATTTACACATTGGCTTGACCAAAAATCTTAGTATAGCAGGAGTGGACTGCACCACCTCTATCAAATATAAAACACAACAAACATGTTTTCTTTAAAATTTGTATTGTAATTGACAGTGCATTTACCACACATATTCACACAAACATAATCATTTTCCATTCTTAAGTACAATATCATGATATTATAATAATTAAAGTACATGCATTATTGCAATGTAGCGTTTTGAAGAAGTCTATTTTGATCGCGAGGTATGCTCCACGGAGACTATCGCCTAGTTCCGCCGAATGTCGGCTTCCTACATTATAGAGTGCTGCATTCAAAATATGCACCCACAATAAAGGTATCATTATTAGCACAGGGATTTTAAGCTATTTTAAAACTAACCTCCCCTTCCTCCCCCGCTCCATTGGTTGGCCCAGGAATTGAAGGGAAAAACAATAGTATAATGGTTAATGGGTCCAACAGCACCTAGAGCTGCTTATATACCGAGTGAGTAAAAAAAAACTTTACACCTAGAAAAATGTCTATAAAAAGAAAACCAATTTATAAACCCTAAATTATTTTGCATATTCTGAAAGAGTAACTCCTCCCGCATCTTCTGGAACCATTTTTGTGTGGTATGTCTTTACGCTTGGATGAACACGACGCATTGATTGCAAACATGCAAATTTCGAATTGTGCCAGGGTGGGGATGAAATTAAAACAACAAAAGCTGACAAAAAAGCACAACTTTTAACGAAAATGTCTTCCGCTTAATAACTTGGCAGGCGTGTTGTTATACATAATGACTACATTCTGTATGAAAATGAGATAAATCTGTAGAGTCAGGCATGAGTGAGCACACGTCAAAGACAAAATAATCTCTTTTCAAAAGTATTAGCATGATTAGGAGGACTTTTTAGGTCTGTCAGTGGCAATTTACTCTTTGATGTGTACTCATTCGTGCATTACTTGACGAGTCAATATAATTTTCATACAAAATGTAGTCAATATGTGTAACAACACCCCTGCCAAGTTATTAAGCGGAAGACATTTTTGTTAAAAATTTATGCTATTCTATTCATGATGGAGTTGCTTTTTTGTCAGCTTTTGTTGTTTCAATTTCATCCACACCCTGGCACAATTCGAAATTTGCATGTTCGCAAACAATGCGTCGTGTTCATCCAAGCGTAAAGACATACCACACAAAAATGGTACCAGAAGATGCGGGAGGAGTTACTCTTTCAGAATATGTAAAATAATTTACGGTTCATAAATTGATTTTCTTTTTATCGACATTTTTCTAGGTGTAAAGTTTTTTTTTACTCACTCAGTATAACAGGCACTTATCACCCTTGCATAAAACGTTGTCTGCATAATGAGAATAAAGGCTCCTATATGATTTTGCTCCTGCCATATTTTGACATAAAATAGGATCAAAATAGGCAGCAATCACTTAAGAAATCAGATTCAATAAATCTTGTTATATCTTTGAATTTTATAGTCTTCATCTGGGGAAGATTCCATAATTTGTTCATTATTAGTTTCTAGATAAACACACAAGATAAATTTCTTTTATAATTGCTATCATCATTGACCAATGAAATCTTCTTACATTTTTACAACAATAATAAGATGTATTCAATGTGAATTACACAATACTTAAAAACATATATTATAAAATATAAAATGGAAGAGATCTCTTTGGTATCATGATTGAAATAAATTCAAGAAGTTCTGTCCACTCCCGTTAGAACGATAAGAACTAGTACCAGATTTTCTGTACTTCTCCCGATCAAAATTTAAAACCTAAAGCGCTTGCAGTATAAATACATTCATGTTCTAAAGAGTTAGGATAGATCCTCAGCCCATTGTAATAATTGGAGTGGATTGTAATTGTATTACATAACATTTTATGAAGAACAAAATCATCAAAAAAGTCTCGCTCCAACAGAGCTTACAGACTTGAATAAATACCCTGTGGTAGAGCAGTGACCATGATATAAGAGGTCACTGCCAGCACATGATAATATCTTTTTGTATGAATTGTCAACCTTCGCAACATTTTGACAAGTTACAGGATGGTATGAAAAGAGGTAAAAAGTTTCTTAAAATTCATAATCAATAACCGCAATCTAAAAAATGTTGACAAAATTAAAAGCTGTTCTGTATGGGTACAGACCACCTAGTTATTGCATCTTATCATCCCATATTCCTGTCCAAGAGAACATTTCAAACATCAGGGCCCATCATAAAACCTTACTAAAGCTAGTTGTCAACTAATTATATACTAGTAGGGAAGAGTACACAATTGGGTGATAACTAGACCTACGAAGGTTTTATGAATAAGGGCCCAGTAAAATATCATCTAGGGCTCTGTCACATCAAATCAAGTTCATCAAGGTGCAGTATCAAAACCCATTGCTGGATAGATTACAGTAATAATCATGACTTCTCCACGTATGCATTCTGTATTCTAGAGGCGGACTTTTCAGCACAGTTCATGAAATCATGGAGTTTCTGCACACACTTTGTCACATCTTGAGGATGATCTTTCAAGCACTGGTCATATGACTGGTATTCACTGGCACAGTCATGCTGGATCTTCTGAACTGCAGGACTGCAAACAAAAACAACGTAACATTCATAAGTTTGTACTTCATAATTGCTCAAGCATTTTAGGTTTATCCAATGACAGACTAGTGCATGATGTCAGTACAATTGTTAACACACCAGAAAACTTCAATAGCTCAACCACTTGGCTGCGGACTACGTAACATGTGCTTGTCGTTTGTACACTGTGCGCGGAGCACGTAATATTACATGCTCATGCTATTGTCTGAGCTTTGTCTGTTTGGAGCGCCAGCACCACGCTGGTCATACCTTTACTGTGCAATTAGCACCATGCAGCAGTCAAGTGGTTAAATCATTAAGTAGTAAGATATGAGAAGTTATTTTGTGAGAAAAGATATTTGCTTTTGTTTCTTCCAAAGCAAGAGAGACACAATCATACTTTTCTGAAATCGAATCTAAGGATTGATGAAACATCCCCCTTCCAAAGGAGATCATGGGACAAGGAGATGGGTGCCCAAAGATATGGATCAACATGGAAGTTAGATAAAAAAGTTTTAATCAATTGATAAAGAAATTCTAATGGAAAATAATGGCACTTTCCAACTTTATCAAGAGGCAGGTTTAAACCTCTGATTTGGTAATGATTCCAAATCAGTTTCCTCAGCAACTGAGAGGGCAACATGCCCGACATAGCAATGGTTGAAGAGAAAAGACTTACTGAGTGCTTGAACACGCTGATGCTGCTTCACCAAGGTCCTTACACTTATGCTGCCAATTCTCAGGATATTGAGCGACACAGTTACCGTATGCCTCTAGCTCCTTTCCACAGTATTTGAGAACCAGTGACACTACAGCTTCCCTGTAGATATGAATAAACCAATCATAAATCCTTTTTACTCACATTATATGTGACTCATCATATCAAAATCAGACACAAGTTGCCAGAAAAGAGTCAAAGATTGCAACAAAACAATCCATTTTTAAAGGCCTTTCCCTAATCATTTCTATTCATTTTTTTTACAGAGCATACAAGAAACATTGAAAATTCAGAAAACCAAAAAAATATTTCCTCCCAAATAAGACAATTTTTATTATTTTGCCGATTTCCTTGACACTGTTCTGAATTTGTTCGGCAACTTGTGTCTGATTTCGATGTGATGCATCACATATGCTTAGCACGTTGACAATCATAAGGTAAAACACCGGCAGTGCATGAACAGAAGGCTTACCAGACTGGAAGTTCCAGGAAAAAGAAATATATATGCAACTCTGTTATTTACCATGTTGCAAAGCATTTTTAGCAAAGCATTTTGAGCCCCCCCCCCCCCATTTTGTGTAATTCCAACTAAATCTAAAAATCATGCACCTTTTAGGATTGAAGTAGTCATGACTTAAAGGAAACCAATACCCAAGGAAATAATCACTTGTATAAGAAAGAGCATATTGCGAGGAGCAATTAAAAAAAATTCATCAGAATCGGTTATAAAATAAGAGAGTTATGGAAGTTTGGAAAGTCTTGTTATACCTGCTATGGGTATCCTCTAATTGGCAACATTTGCTTTAAAATGGCCAATTTTATGGACAACTCTCCATTTGTTTTGTACGCAAGTTTTCAGATTTTCCCCATTTTTGTTCAAAATATGGCTTATTTACATCTGAGTTCAAGATATGTCATGGGAAAATATATTTCACACAACATATGTTGAGCTCAGAAGGAGGTAAGATGTATTTTGAAAGAAGATGGGAAAAATCTGAAAATTTGTGTACAAAACAAATGGAGTGTTGTCCATAAATTCGGCCATTTTGAAGCCGATGTCGCCAATTTGAGAATCCCCATAATAACTACAACGAGACTTTTCAAACTTCCATAACTCTCTTATTTTATAACCGATTCTGATGAAACTTTTTTTAAATTGCTCCTCTCGTGCCCTTTCATATAAAAGTGATTATTCCTTTGGGAAATGGTCCCCTTAAAAAAGAAAAACAATCTATGTCCCAACAAAAGTATTAATTTTCTGAAATGAAATATCCTTTGAATTTCAAACCTGGCATTAAAGGGGAAGTTCACCCTGGAATTTTATTGGTCTTAAAAAATGAAGAAAAATAAAAGAAAAATATGAGTGAAAGTTTGAAGAAAATCGACCAAAAAATAGCGAAGTTATGAATATTTAAAGTTTTAATTGTGTGACGTCACGTGCGAGCAGCTCTCCCATTGGTTGTGTATGTAAATTCCATAAATTTGTCTTTTTGTCATGGTTCTTGATAAAGGAATGGGTCAATTTGATATAGTCATGTATATGAACATATGTATGATGGTATATCGACCGCACAGGTGGCATAATTAATTTCTTTTGAAAAAAAATGACATTTTATGGAATTTACACCACATAACACATAGGAGACCTGCTCGCATGTGACGTCACAGAATCAAAACTTTAAATATTCATAACTTCATAATTTTTTGGTCGATTTTCTCCAAACCTTCACTCATATTTTTCTTTTATTTTTCTTCATTTTTTAAGACCAATAAAGTTCCAGGGTGAACTTCCCCTTTAAAAATAAGAGATTTAGGTGGTAACAATAATGAGGAATAATAATGGGTTTTTGTAGTCCCCAATTTTCAACTTTTTTGTTGTTGTGATTTAATATTTATTCAAAACCTAACCTGGCCTACATGTATCTGAAGAAAAAAAAATACAGATCAAATCAAATTTTATCAAGACCCTTTCATCAAAATTTACAAAGTATACACAGGATACACACAACATAATTAAAACATATTAGATCCAGATCTACATAAAAATGTACTAGATCTCTAGAGGTCTAACGTTAGGGTTGAAATTTAGAGTCAAATGGGGGGTCTGATGTCCGGACACTTATATGCAGATAAAAACATCGTTTTTTGCTCAGGATTTTCTCAAAATTTGTGCATTAAATAGCAAATATATATGACTTTTTTGTGCTTTGTTATATTGTCCGATATTGCTTTTAATCGATTGATTAAATATTGATCACAAAGTTGCCGAAATGCCATCTTGTTTGGACAATTGACAAAGAACCGTCCGGACACACACAACAGGTGTTACGTAAATAGCTCTTGTCTTGGACTTGGTTGGGCCCCCCCCCCCCCCCAAAAAAAAAGAAAAAAAAAAAAAGAAGAAAGACTTGTAACGTTAGATTCTAACGTTAGATCATACTGTAATAATAGTACAAGGTTGCTCAAATTGTGACTTCCCAGGTTTAGCCATCCACAACACTTTAGGGATATGATAATGTATAAAATAATATATAAAGCAAATTCTATAATGTCGCATATCTTAGATTTTGCACCAGCATTCAAAATAGAATTTAAGAATAATAAAACATTACGAAAATCGATCAACTTGGCAATGTCCCACTTTGTTGCGTGTATTACACATTTCGCCACCTATCAATAAGTGCGTGCAATGCCACGAGGCATTCTCAACCTCTTCAGTTTGTCGTCTGGAAATGTTCCATTTCGAAGGCACCGATTGATCAGTTCCGGTTAATGTGCTTATAAAAACGATAATCATGTACACATGAAGGGTCAAAATGACAATGACACAATGCTATCAAACAATTAATCTTCCGACTAACTTCTTGTCATTGCAAATTTAAGCCTTCAAGTGTACATGATTATTGCTTTTATATTCTCTCCCCACCCCCTGTCTCTCTCTCTCTCTCTTCTCTCTCTCTCTCCCATTGGAAGGGGAAGATGTGTACAGGTGGTACATGATGAGCATTTAGTTTGCATATTTCAACTTTATATAATAAAATCAAAAATCTATTTGAATATGTTTGTGTTGTAGTTAATTGTTTGGAGAAAACTGCAATATTTTCTTAATCATCAAATAGCAAAAGGAATCAAGTTTTGTACGTTACTCATCAAAACCAATGATACCGACTGCCTAACCTGTCTGCACAAAGCAAGAATGGAGTGCAAAATGAATATATCTCACTATGAGGGACACATATAGAGTTAGATACGAATTAAAAATGACTTATGCCACTTGTTCCTATGCTCATTTAAAAGACAGCAGCGCCGTGGGTGCGTTTCAAACGAGTGGAAATTAAGGAGACCATTTGTTTAAAATTTGTAGTTCTGGAATGAATACAATGATTACATTTCCCTTCTTTCTTTATAATAGGGAGAAATAAATTGAGAGGGAGTAGTAATTTCGTTGAAATAATCCAGACCCAAGCCCGCACCTGTTTTCTTGCAACAAAATATGATTCAGTTGTGTTCCGATTCATACTCTTTCATTTAACAATAGTGATTCGAACTTAGGTCTATTGTGTTGTGGTTCTCTCAAATCATTGATAATGTTTGGTTACTAGTTATGACTGGATATTTCTCTGATGTTGGACATATTTTGAAAAGTTTAGGTAAAGAATCCATGATTATGATTGTTTTCTATATATACTAGAAGTATAAAACTAATTTGGGCCCCAATAATCCTGTCTCAAAAATCACTTTCATTTTTTCATATGGGAATCAAAGACGTCGAGGTTGATCTCGTTGTTTACATACGCAACTATCGCTAGGGGTAAAGAAATGTGAATTGTTTTGAACGAGGCCGCATATGATCCTATCATACTATATCACTGTTGCATTTGCTTTAATATACGTAAACACACAGTTAATGCCGGCCTTTTCAGTTTGATTCAGCTGAGTCAGATTGGAGTGAGCGGTGATATTCTTTTTTTTTTTTTCTAGCGTATTGCAAATTAGAAGATATGCGACATATCGCATTGATGTTGCCCTGTTTTAAAACGGATTTTCATATGACAGGAGCGTTGTGGATTTTTCAAACCCTGCGGAAATGGAAAAACTAGCGACATTATCGGGAACCATCCCATAGTCTATAAGTTCTAACGTTAGACGTTAGATAGCTAAGTTAGATAGCTAAACAGTTATCTATTCTCTAGATCTAGAAAATTATACTAGTATTCACACAGCCTGGTAGGTATACAGATAACATGACCGTGGCAATTCATCTGTCTCAAAATTATCATTTAAATTAGATTTAACGTTAGAGTCTAACAGTTACAGAATAAGGCAAGGCCACTAACACGTTACACAATTTGCTACACTTGGGACTGTACAAAATATCCAACAACAGATTTTAATGTATTTCACACTTACATTTCGAGAACGATGACTGCAAATACTGTTGATATAAATCATATAGTCTAATATCTTGAATGTGAGCGTAGAAGTCTATATTTAGGTTGCGAATGTGATAACTGACGCAAATATAATGCTCTCCTTGCCCTGCTAGCCCAAATTAGAAAAAAAAACTTGAAGGAAGACCACGGTACCGTACATGGGGTTGAACCTGAAATTGTAGATGGCGCGCGCTAGACGCTATTTTTTTTTTTTTTTTTTGTGTACATTGTCGAGTAAAACTGAAAGTATTTTAGGCAGATCATTTCTTTCTGTCCTCGATATCTGCAGTGTCATACAGGGTTGGGAGGGTGGGGTGTGAGCGGGCGCATTATCCCACCAACCAAAAATTAAAAAAATAATAAATAGATAACCCCCCCCCCCCAAAAAAAAAAAAAAAAAAAAAAAAATCAGAAATTTGGGGCTTTGTCCCCCCCCCACTGGTGGATCGGAAAAAACGAACAGTAGTACATTGCTGACCTGAGTGAAAGGACTCCCCTCCCCCATGCATGTAATATGAAGACAAGTAAGATATACAACGGCCAAATGTACCATAACATTTCACGCCTCCCCCCCCCCCAAAAAAAAAAAAAAAAAAAAAAGTTAATAGGCGTGACCATCCCCCCTCCCCCAATATCCTGGATCCACCATGATTAATACCCAATTAATGACTTACAGTTTTTTCCTGTTATGATTCATCTGCATATTTCTGTTTCCCTTCCATACTCTTCTCTCTGGTATTTACAATATTTCTCTTTTCTCAAACTCTGTCTCTTTCTCTCTTACTATTCACATCAGCTCTTTTTTTTCTCATTCACTCCCTGGATTGCGCTACCCATAAGTCTGAGCCCTATAAGCTATTTTCTACAATGTTGTATCATACAAAATCACTTATCATAATCAAGAATAAAATTGTTTAACAAGATATCAGTCATATTTCTATGCTTTAATCAAGTGGTCTGAGCAAAAACAAACAATTAATGCATGTATCAACTTGCAGACAATTAGCAAACACAGCACTAACATTTGAAATGTGACGATTTAATTGACAATCACAAGGAAAGGTAAAGGTGATCATTTCGCAGAGATCTCCGAGACTGAGAGACGTCTCCAAGATGGAAAACATTTCATATGACTATGTTTGATATTCCTGTGACTCACAATATGTCACACAGACAGAGGAGATTCTAAAACCATCTCAAACTAGTCTAATCCTATCTCATTGCAAGTGAGATACAACCATTACAGAACAAAACGTTAATCTTCCTAAAAATAATCCTAATGTGATGGTAATAATAAAATACATACTTCATTTCTGTTTCCTATTAACCCATGAAGCCTGACTTTATTTTTTTATTTGTACTTTACTTCAAGATAAAATGCAATGGGATTCTTCTCAATATGAAAAGTTATGCATTTTCTGAAAAGCAGCCTCACTTTATTCAAAGATATGTAACAAAAAGTTCATAGTCATTCAACCAGTTTATGAAGCATCTGCCATACTCTTCAATAATCATCATAATTGTAATTTGAAAATATAAATATAAATTCAAAATTAAATAGTTATGTATGTTGCTAACAAAAAACTGTTGATTTATATCTTTAAGAGTGATTATTATGTTGATTTATTTTTTAACATAATAATTATTGCAGTTTTTGAAGGTTCAATAAATCAATAGCAATGTTATGCCTAGCTGAAATAGAGACAACATGATGCGACTATTCATATTTCCCATAGCCTGACATGGGGCCAATCAGGTATACTACAACGAGAAACATGAGTAACGATGTAAAACATGGTTCATTCTTAACAATGATTATCTAAAGTACATCCGTTTCCTAACAGAGACATAGATGGCATTCACCAGTACATACATTGTATGCTGTGTAAACACCCCTTCAAGAAAAACATGCAACATATTACTTCTCAAATACTTTCCAAACCCATGTTGGTTGATTATTTTAGAAGAAAATGTCACCACATTGAAATATTTTAACCATTTCTTCTGTAATGAAGAAAAATAAGCTATCAAAATTTTTTCCAAGAGTTTCAAAGTTAAAAACAAAATTACAGCCATTCAATTGTCATTTTTTTTTGCAAATTAGGCATTATCTATAATAAAGTTCGCACCTACCCTGGCGCTGACTGCGGAGTCGGATCATCAGCTTCTATGTGCACGTTTCAAATTGCATCTGAAAAGGAAGAAAGGACATCTGCACCTCCCAGGTTTGATCTTGAAAATTTGCAAGCAAATTATGCTTTTTGTCGTGAAGCTTCTGACAAGCTCAGTACCACTTAGTGTTCCTTGAAGAGAAATCACCAATGAACTTTGCAGGGACATAAAAAATGTCATACTAGATGCTGCTAAGAAACAGTACCGAAAAGACGCAAAAGGCAACAGGAATGGATATCCACAAGACTTTCATCAAAAATGATGAAAGAAGAAGACTGAAGGCTACTGGTTTGAGAATGCTGCTGACAGAGCATCGTAACTCAAAATGCAATTCTGAGTTCAACGTCTATTAAGACCATGATAGACAGAGAAACATTGATAGACAGTGTACTGAAGTAGAAAAATATGCGTCATAAACTCTACAAGAGATCTGTACAAAGGAGTCAAAGCCATCACAAACAAGTTTACGCCGAGACTGGACTCTGTCAAAAAACGAACAGGAACAGTTCTATCCCAAAGAGAAGATGTAAAAAAATAGATGGAAAGAGTACTGCCAAAAAATTATTATGAAAGAACCGAACGACAACTTCCAGGCCCTTGATTCCAAGAGAAAGACCAGGAGCCTCCACCCTTGAGAGATGAAGTAATACAGGCTCTGCAGAACATAAAAAATGGAAGAGTCCTGGATGTGATGATATACCATTGAACTTCTCAAACATTCAGGCAAAGAGAGCAATTGATTATCATGCATCAACTTGTGTCGCCATCTGGAGAAGAAAGAGTGGCCAGAAGACTGGGTAAAGTCAATCTTCGTAATACTACCCAAGAAGGGAGATGCCATGCAATGTGCAAATAACCGGACAGTTGCTCTTATATCACATGCTAGCAAGATAATTCTCAAATAATAGCAGGAAGAATGAAAACAGATTGGATAGAGAGATATCTACAGCTCAAGCTGGATTCAAGACCAGGGCGTGAACAGAGACCAGATACACAATCTGAAGATGAAATGGAAAACGACGGAGAATGGGGAGGAGACTGTACATTGTCTTTATCGATTATAGTAAAGCCTTCGACACAAATCAGACATGAAACGCCATATTGGCAGGAATGTGCGACATGGCTTTCCCAGCCACATCATTGCAGCTCCTACGCAAACTGTACATCGATCAGCTGGCAGCTGTCAGAACTGGCATATGGTATGACAGAGTTGTTCGAAATTGGCAAAAGGAGTGAGACAAGGTGTTATCCCTTTCACCACCCTCTGTTTAATATATACTCAGAACTAATAATGCGGGAAGCTCTTGACAACTTTACTAGGACTGTGGCATTGGAGGAAAGATATATACAGATTTAAGATATGCTGACGATGTTCGCCCTGCGCTGGATCTTTGGAAGAAATGCAAGATCTCCTTACCAGAGTTCAAGATACCAAGTGAATCTGCAGAGCATCTTTCTGTAATTCGTTATCCAAAAACTATAAGTTCATGGATGATTGTGTGGGAGAAGGTAACCATTGTTGACGTATGAGGGTAGAGTGAATTCAACTAAAAGTGACAGCTATATACCCGCAATTAGATACAACGTTAAAGGGCAACCTATGGTTGTTTATTGGATGAGACCGTTTTCACCACTTCAGCTACCTCGGGACAAATGGTTCAGCGATCCAGTTATGGACGATCCAGCCCAGAGCACTCAAGCGGAGAGGAGCTTGCTCGATCCAAAGGAATCAAATCTGTATCGCTATTCTACAATTATGTTAAAAAACAAGTCGATCAACAGGACTAAAAGATCGGACTGTTTGAGCATCACTAGTGTTCCCCATTGCTACATACGTTGTGAGTCGCTGCGGCGATGAAGAAGTCGGATAGACAAGAGAGGTCGAAGCCTTTGAACTAATGGCAATACATGCGTTTTGCTTCGGATCACGCTTGGACAGAAGGAAAAAACTAATGGATGAATATGTGCTCAACAGGATACGGTAACAACTGGAGATTTTGTTGCGAGCACATTGACAACTTAAAGCGTCGCTACTTCGGAACATGTTGTGCGAGCTGCCAAAGACCGAGTACGAACTTGATGTCAGGAATAGCGTGTTGGTAAACGAAAGAGACGGAGGCCAAAAAAAAACAAGTAGTGACAGCGGATATAGTCACCTCACGAAGTTATGACATTAACCAGCTATAGCAGGCGCCCGCATGACCGTGTCAAATGGAAGGAACTTGTGCATGATGCCACGGCCGGTCGGAGACCTGACCGATCCGTACCCTGATGATGATGATGATAATAATGACATGATAAAAGTAGTGAAATAATGCTGACATAAATTTCCTTACCTTGTCCAAAAATGTGAAAATTTTGGCTTCATACAGAGAAATTGCTGAAAATACTGGTTTAAAGGTATACAAATGTATATGAATGAACAAATAGGGAAAATGAGGCAGACAAGCCCTCAGCATGAGTTAGACATACAGGCCCGTATTCACAAAGGTGGCCGAAAGATAAGCCTAGCTTTTATCTGAGGTTTAACTATGACCAGCAAAATGGGATACAATCTTTAAAAGTTAATGTTCGATTTATCAGAATTGTTGGTACTTAACCCTATTCAGACTGGCATCTTCAAGAGGAGATTTTGACTGGGGGGGGGGGGTCAATTTGACCCCCCCCCCCCCGGATCTTGGCCGGCGGATGGTCGTGATTGCCGTGAAATTTTGGTAGCAACGTCGCTGCAGCCATGTAAAGGTTGTGTCGCTGATATGTTTTTTTTTGAAAAAAAATTTCACATATTTAATTTATGCTAATTCTATCGCATACTCACGTATGCAAATTAGATGCTTTTTTATTGAAGTCGTTAATATTTCATTAATAAATATTTATGAAGCCAAATTTTTTCTAAAAGTGCGAGTAGCATAGACAACAGTATTGAATTGACAAATTCAGAAATTTCAAATTAATTCTTTTGTATTCTATTGTTTTATGAAATTTCTTATGTATCTATTTTTTTTTCTTATGTATTTCTTTGTTTTTGTAATTTTTTATGTTTGAGAAATTATTTTGATCAATATAAGACCAATTTAATTAATCAAAGGCTCAGAAGACACAATTATCAAGTGGTTATAAAGCAATTTTTTATTGAAAAGCAGTATTTTGTACACAAACGCATGCAAAATGACGATTTTCATTCAATTTTGGCCTGACATGCGATTAGATAATGTTGCGTAATGCAACAACGGAGTGTCCGATTTTTTTGAACTTGGTGTCAAAAGTTGCGGGACACTTGAAAGAAAAAAGTCATAAAGCGCCGGGTTGCGATTCGCAGCGGTTGCGCGGCAGTCGCGGATTTTGTCTGAATAGGGTTAAACCATTAAAAACTGCAGGGAAATGATATTAAGTCCCAAGTTTCTTAACCACAAAAGCATGATTCCAGAATCTAGTAAATGTAAGGAACATTGAAACGTAAAAAGATTTGTCTCCCATTTTGCTAGCCATAGTTAACCCTAATCAGACTGGGGTGTTTTGGTAGCTGTCAAGACTGGGGGGGGGGGGGGGGGCCATGATGGCCCCCCCCCCCCTAAGATCTTGGCCGCCGATCGCGTGACCGCGCCGAACATTTGCACGATGGTAGTGAGCCATGTAATCTACAAGACTGCGCTGTTAATTTTTCCAAAATAATATGAATTTTTTTTATATGAATTAATTATGCTAATTTATGCATGAAATCATACTTTTTGCTCTAATTGAAAAAATAAAGCTCCTAGAATGCTAATTTTGTGTATTATTATTCCTTATAGCATTCCTAACAATAATATTGTACTAGAAAAAAATTCTCGTTTCAAAATTAATTTCTTATGTATCTTATTGTTTTATGAATTTCTTATGTATTTCTTTGTTTTTTCGACCTTTTGTTTTTCCTTTTTTTTACGCAAAAATCATTTAAGAACCATTTTTAGCATAAATATGCTAAAATGAATTGATTTCAAGCCAATGAAAGTGAAAATAATCATATCTTTATGAATTAGGTGAGAAAAATCAATTTGCATTGACTTTGTACACCAAAATCACGTTTTTGAGCCATTTTCGGTCTGACGGATATTTTTGAAAATCGTGCAGCGTCGTAACGGTACGACCGATTTTTGCGAAATGGTTTACAAAATGCGCGGAGACTTGGAAATAAAAAGTCAGCACAGCGGCGCATCAGAAATTTCGTGCGCGGAGTGGTCGCGGAAAATGTTCGAGGGGGGGCCATGATGCCCCCCCCCCCCAGTCTTATTAGGGTTAAACCACAGTTTTAAGCTAGGATTGACTTCAGGCCACCTTTGTGAATACGGACCCAAGTGTCTTTCGTATTGAATATCTTAAACTTACTTTTCAAAAATGTTGACTTTTCATCGGCTTGTACATGTTTTATGTTCTAATAAATAACTGCATGATGAACATTTCAGAATCAATTTCATATGTATTCTTTGTCTCAAATTATAATTCCATTCCTAGAGCTCAAAATAAATGGCTTTACAAGCAAAACACAGTCTGCTCCTGTTTTAACAATGCACTTGTTATAACTCATTTAAATGCTTTTTATAATGCGAGTGAACTATAATATGTTTGGAAACTAAACACTTTAAACTAAATCTGTAACTGGTAAAATGTATCTTTGTGCGTAAGTCGAAGGTAATTTTTCCTTTTAATGCAAAATTGATTATCATTATTTCACTTGCCAGCAAGTGTAAGAGCCACCTTGAGTGTTTACAAATCCATTCCCTTTTCTTTTCAAGTAATACACATATTTTACAGATACATGTACATTGTATGTTACATGACGTGATTGCTATTTTAGCCACAAAGAGAAAGATTATTAACGATGACCATGTACACAAAAGGGCATGAATTTTGCCCCCTTTTTTGCACAGGACAATGTCCACTTCTGTTGTAACAAGCAAGAATACAAGATTTAATTTCAATTAGGCAATTCTCCAGGTCCAATTTAAATAATATTCAAATTCATAATTCAGTATAACAAAATTTCATGATTACAAGATATTTGGCTTGATCTTGAGCACTCATAATAATATGAGTGGACTGTACCACCTTTCTTTCGATAATTATTGTAGAAGAAATTTCACTACAACAATTACAAAGTCTGCTTGTCCAGAGATTGTAGCATACCAGTGTGACAAAGGTTTTTACAGACCACTCCAATTTTAATTAGGAGCTTAGGACCAAGCAAAATACCTTGCTATGAATCCTGTGATATTGAAGAGTAAATGGATAGTTTGATACAACAAGATCTTGGAGTGTTCATGTTTGTTATAACGGGAGTTAACTATGCAATTGAAGCATTCATACAGTCCATTAAAGTTATGACAAAATGCTCAGGACATTGAGAAGAACCTTATTAAAAGGAACCTCATGAATACTAAACACATAGTTCAACAGACAATTTGCGCAAAATTGAATTTAGCGCAAGGTGAATGGCCTTGATCTAACAAAGTCTTGTTTTATCTACTGCTCTTTATAACAGGACTGAACAGTACCAACTATGGCTGTTGTACAGCCTGGAGATTTCGACCCTGGACCATTAGATGGTGACCATAATATTAGAGCAGTCAACCACAGCAAGATCTTCCAGCCACCAAATTAAAACCGACGTTGCGCTTTAGATCCCAGACTATGTCTAAACCTATTACAACGTTTAATTCTAAGCCGCGATGCAGAATACGGACCCGAAAGTTCTTTCAGCCAGGAGATAATGCACATTTCAGCTCGACCCTGGACTAACTTTCAACTGGTGGTAGGTAACCATGCTATTGGAGCAGTTTACCACAATAAGTTCTTCTGGTCTGCAGATCTGAACATTTTCAGTTCAACCCTGGCCCATACTATTGAAGCAATGCACCAAAATAAGTCCTTCTGCTCTCCAGATCTCAACATAAACTTCAACCCTGGCTCATACTGTTAATGCCATCAATCACAAGAAGTTCTTCCAGATTGGTGATGGTGCACCAATTTTTCAATTTCACAGAGCGTTCTTTATCAGCTGATCATAAGGGTACAGGCGTTGGCCCAGGGACAACCATTAAAAAACTCATCAATGGGTTCCAGAACTCTGTTCATAAGGGTGCTGGCGTTGGTACACCCATCAGGGATTCATCAATGGGTTCTGGCACCTTGACAGGACTCGGTGTGTGAGAGCTAATCTTCTCCATTACTGAGCTGTAAAGATCCCGCACTGCTTGACTGTGCTGTAACACAAAAAACACACAACAAAGTTAGAACGTAGGGAAACAATGTCTTGCAGGAATTGAACAGAAATTATTCAGCTTTATTTAGGTCTTGTTTTGTTTTACATTGTGTATTAACTCCTGATATAACCAGATACATGATGTAAAACGTAAAAGTCCCAAGGACCTCGCTATCCAAAGTTTCTACTTTATTTGACCTGTTCCAAAACGTGTTGTTACAGTGGAAATTGACTACTGCAGTCTGATTTAACACTGGCTCTTTTTATCAGGACTTCACCGATTTGTTTCAATATGTTTTGCATTAAAGGGATTAAGTAGCTTTCAAAAACAAGAGCAATTATATCAACATTAATAAAATTATATTGATCCAACAGTAAAAACAAACTACTGAAAGTTTCAGATCAAATGGAAGTCATTTACTACCTTAAAACAGTGTAACAAACAATGCCAAGCATACAGCCGAACACCAGTACCCTCTGCTGATAGGCGCACCAGGCCGCTAAAGACGGGGGACTTTACAACAGGAAATGGGTGTGTGGAAAAGCACATGGTTTTATAAACCATCCGGTGTCGGTTTATAAATTTTGAGTATGAAATCTTTGATATCTCGAAGGTAAAGCAAGCAATTAGCTTGCAATTTTGAAGAGATACCAGACTGACCTAAGTGTTTATAATTATGTTGGCAAAATAAGCTAAATCGAATAAATGTGATTTGAATATCATTCAATGTTACTGCATCCCTTTTTTTTAAAGAAAAAGTAGGACAAAAACCTGAATCTAAAGACCTTATGCCTATACAGTCCACTGTTTACACGTTTATTTACCTCAGGCTTTGGTTCAAGTGAGTTCTGGAGCTTGGAGAGCTTTGCTGCCGGCAGCTTGTGAAAGACAAACTCCATCAACCTCAGTGAATGCCTGGCCACATTCTCCCTGGACGCACCTTGTAGCAGGAACCCATCAAAGATGATCTCACAGAAGGTATCTGATGAGAACTCATCAACAAGAACTGATAACTGAGCAACAAATGGATGCAGGAAGATATCATTGAATGATAGGTCTCCTTCCATTTTAACAATGTTCGGTAATACTCGAGCGAGGGCGTCCTTGTTGCGTTTACTGGTGATGTGTAAGACGTAGTACAGGATAAGCGTTGCACCGATCTTATTCCGTCGAATGTACTTAAGTAGGAATGTTGGAAGTGATTTCATATCGGAATCGTCGCTGGTGTCGTTGAGACGGCGATTGACGATTCTCATTTGATCATCAACAAGAAGGGACATTAGAACTGGCAAGAACTTCAGAATGAGATCGTTTTCCTGAGATAAAAACAAAACAAATGAATTAAGAATACCAATTAAATCATGATAATTCCATCAAAAAAGTTTAAATTTTTGAAAAATTCAAACCAAAGCAGTTCCTTCACATTCTTCATAAAACGAGTGAATTTTTTCAAAATTGAATTAGCCCAAAGTGACACCGAAATGTACACGAGTCACTTATACTTGCAAAAGCGTTAGCCTAAGAATTGAATCCAGAAAATGAAATCCCTGAAAGATCCAACATAATGTCAAATGAAAGATATTATTTTTGTTATACTTCTGATAATGATGAGAATCTTGAATAAAAATCAAACATCAAATATTCAAGAAGGTATTGAAGGAAAATAAATTAACCATTTATTAATTCATACTCTTACCATTTCTCAAGTATTTTATTAAAATTACATTCCTTTCTACTCCTAATCCTTCAACAAATTCTTTGTTGATAATCTATTTAATGATGGAATTGAAGAACAGTATTCTCACCAATTTTGGTTCTCTAAAACGTTGGCTGTCTAGCATATCCCAGGCATCTAGACCCAAAGAGAGCATACGAAGAAGAGATGTCAGATCAGAGCTGTCCTATAAACAATCAAATAATTACAAGATAAGAAATAACATTGCACTGTCTTTATCATTTATAGAAGTGTCATAGTCTAGTGGTCATATAACTTGACTGAGAAAGCAAGGACCGTGGGTTCAATCCCTGCTATGACAATTACGTCCTAGGACATGGGCATTTTGTCTAAATGCTCCTCCCCACCCAGGTGTAAATGGGTACCCGATATGCTTGAGCGCTACATACTTGGCCGCTCACCTATGACCGGGGTAATAATGTGTTAAAACATTCTTTGTAAAGCGACATGAGCGTCATGCATGATGGACCTGAGCGCTATAAAATAAGCCACCATTATCATTATCATATAAATATTGAGTAAACAGTCCGACCTTTCTTCTGGCCATGATGGCTGCATAATCACATAACTCCATTAAAAACAAGAGTTCTGCGGTTCCACTCCAAGCCTTGATATCTTTTTGAGTGCTTTTTACTCATTCTTGATTTCAATCAAGTTCATTATGTGATGTATTCATAAAAATTTATTTTGGATATTATGCTTGAAATTCACAAAAACTCTGAATACAAGGGATTTGTTCTGTTCGGTGTACTTTGAAAGCACGGAAATAGCCAGATTGTGTCTTGCCCACCCGTGACTACATAAAGGGTTCCCCTAAGAACATTCCTAACAGAGTTTGATTTCTCAAGAAAGTCTGACAAATAAACTTTAACATTTGACCTCAAAATGACCTTTGACCTTTTTATGTGACCTCCAACAGCACTGCAAGATGATGTTACCCCTAGTTCATCTACCACCCACGTTTGGTTGCCATTGGACCACAAGTTGCCATGTTATGCGTCATAAGAGTCTTGCCAGTAAAGTGTGACGGACGGACGACCGACGCCATTTGCAACCCCAAGTCTCGCCTTCACATCCAATGGCCGGCACAAAAAGTATTATGTAGCAATCTCTGATTGAGTGATGTTATACGTACTCTTGGAAGTTTGTCTTGATTGATGAGGTTGGTCATGTGACGGATAACACTGGTTGCAATGGTGTGTACAGCAAACGGGTCACACAGGATCATAGATAAATCACTGATGGAGAGAGAGAGAAACAAAGATTTCATAATCAGAAATTACTATGTTAGGTAGAGTGAGCAAAAGGTCTAGGGTATTTGATCTATATTATACCCATGTGTTAAAGCGAGACTAAACTGACCAACACTCCAATTGACTGTGTACTATGAATAGCTAGTCTTAAAATATACTTTTTGAGAAAACTCTTAATAATAGAGTGACTAAAAGAGCCCTTAATCTCATTTGTATCAAGGAAAATAAATTGTTTATAGGGAAAAATTGCTTGTTTTGCAACTTGTTGACATTATTATTGGAGTATGGATGTATTGAGTAATGAGTAAGTTCAAATGGGTCTGCATTGTAAGACTACACTGCTCAGGATGTTGCATTATGGGTTAGGAATCAGGGAAGAATTGAGTACTTGAGGACTTGAGGTGGGGCAATACAAGGCTGCTGGTTCGTACTGGCTTTAAAGGTAAAACACCTATTGGTCTACAACCTATTGGTCCACTAGCCAATAGGTCTACCTCCATTCGGTCTACACCCTAATGGTCCACTAACCATTTGGTCTACACCCGATTGGTCCACTAACAATTGGTCTACAACCAATTGGTCCACTCACCAGTTGGTCTACATCCAATTGGTCCACTCACCAGTTGGTCTACATCCAATTGGTCCACTCACCAATTGGTCTACATCCAATTGGTCCACTCACCAATTGGTCTACATCCAATTGGTCCACTTACCAGTTGGTCTACATCCAATTGGTCCACTCACCAGTTGGTCTACATCCAATTGGTCCACTCACCAGTTGGTCTACATCCAATTGGTCCACTCACCAGTTGGTCTACATCCAATTGGTCCACTCACCAGTTGGTCTACATCCAATTGGTCCACTCACCAGTTGGTCTACATCCAATTGGTCCACTCACCAGTTGGTCTACATCCAATTGGTCCACTTACCAGTTGGTCTACATCCAATTGGTCCACTCACCAGTTGGTCTACATCTAATTGGTCCACTCACCAATTGGTCTACATCCAATTGGTCCACTCACCAATTGGTCTACATCCAGTTGGTCCACTCACCAATTGGTCTACAACGAATAACTGATCCGCTAACCATGTGTTGTATCAATTCTTCAATAGGGGAGTGGCAGACATAATATTTTTAGGGGGGGGGCTACGTGAGGGAGTTGGTGCAAATTTTTTTTCGGAACTTCGGCCGTCATACATCAGCAAAAAATTGAGCAAAAAATTAAAACAAAAAAAAACCTTAAATATTTGGAAAAATATACATGATTTGAGCAGATTGACCATCTTATACCTACCCCACTAGCGGATCTAGGGGGGATGAGGGGGCCGTGCCCCCTACCCCTTTTGGCGGCGCAAAAAGGGGGGAAAGAGAAGAAAAAAGCAGAGAAACGGAAAGGAAAAGGGGAAGGAGAAAAGGAAAGAGAGAGAGAGAGAAAGAAGATGAAAAGTAAAAACAGTTCTAAAAATCAAGCTAGGTCGTAGTTTTTCGCTCGCGCTTCGCGCTCGCATTGTTTACTTAGATCAGTAGGGCTATCTTTAATAAGCAGGCACCCCCCCCCAAAAATATATATAATAAAATGCACTGTTTTCAGGTTTATAATATCCAAAAGTTTCGGCTCGCGCTTAACGCTCGCATTTCATTAAAAAAAAAACACACATTAGCTTGTTCATGAAATTTGAAAAGAAACAGGTTTTCAAAATTCAATGTCTATAGACTTATGACACCCCCCCCCCCCCAGAGCCTAGGTCTCCAAGCTGTTCATCGAGGAAAATTTTGATGAAGAATTTTCCCGCCGCCCCCCCCCCCCTATTGGAGAATGCGGGATCCGCCCCTGTACCCCTATACGGCTGATTTATGAGCTCGTGCATGGTTGCCGAAGGCTGGAAAATTTTGAAAAATTACCCCCCCCCTGCTTATCGCTCGCTCGCAGGTGACGCTCCAAATTAATTTTCAAATTGAGAAACATGAAAAAAGGGCTAATATGATTTAAGCTGATATACCATGACCTAATGGTTGGCCGAAATTTCAACCCCCCCCCCCCCCCCGGAAGGTCACCATATATGAGAGCATAGGGGTATATATAGGGTGAGGTCGCTCGATCGGCAATTACTAGTCCAATTCATGAATTATAAGACAAGGATGCGTAGTACATGCATCCAATTGGATGTGGACGCAAACGCCTAGTAGACCAATTGGTTGTGGACCAAACGCTAGTAGACCAATTGGATGTGGACCAATCGCCTAGTAAGACCAATTGGATGGTGGACCAAATGCCTAGTAGACCCAATTGGATGTGGACCAATCGCCTAGTAGACCAATTGGATGTGGACATCGCCTAGTAGACCAATTGGATGTCCAAATCGCCTAGTAGACCAATTGGATGTGGACCAACGCCTAGTAGACCAATTGGATGGTGACCAATCGCCTAGTAGACCAATTGGATTGGACCAAATGCCTAGTAGACCAATTGGATGTGGACCAATCGCCTAGTAGACCAATTGGATGTGGACCAATCGCCTAGTAGACCAATTAGATGTGGACCAATCGCCTAGTAGACCTATTGGTCAATGGACCAATGGTAGTGGACTAATGTCAATGGACCAGATGGCTGTAGACCAAATGGAGTAGACCAACTAGTAGTAGACCAATAGGTGTAGACCAATGGGTTACAAACCGCTTTAAATGGTTACCCAATAGAATGCAACTTCTGATGGTTGGATATGGAGACATGGGGAATGGAAAAACTGCACTGATATCAGTATAAAAACTTATCATTTCAAATAAAATGAATCATGGGTTTTCCTCAAACCTTCACTGATATTTTTCTTTGATTTCTCTACTTTTTAGAGACCAATTGAATTCCGTGAATAACTTCCCATTTAAAATTTAAAATTGATTACAATGATTATTAGTCCTGACGGTGACCTTACAAGGTGGTTTTGGCTTGTGTGGGGTTTTTAGGTCACTGTTAGGACTAGAAACCACACACAAAGCAAAACCTTAACACAGTCCGATTTCAACTCACCCCAAGACTTGTTCTTGTCCTCTTCGCACACCGTCCAAGAACCCTTGTAGCTCCTTAGCCTTCTTATCATCCACCTGTCTGTCCCTCACACAAGCATCCAAAGTCCAAGTGAACTTATGACACGGATCCTCCGTACAAATCTCATGGACTTCAAGATCGTGTAAGGACATCAAAAGTTCTGCCCTGAGAGTGCAGTAATGCATGTTCCTTGTGCTGAGGAAGAGTGTCCTCAAGAACTGCAGCACCATGTCAAACAGCTTCACACTCCTTCCTACCATTCCAGTCAGTTTTTGGACAACATGGCCCTGTCGTCTCTTCTTTGGCGACTGGAGAAAGAACATTTGTGAGTTGACTGCTTCGCTTCCAAACAGCACAGCCTCTTTATTCTTGATGTAGTCTGTAAGGAGCGGAGAAACCTCGTCCCCAAAGAGCGATGGATTACGTTGCCATATCTGTTGTTTGACCTCAATGGAAGCGACATCATAAAGACTCCTGTCCTCTACAAGAACATTCAGGTACTTTTCAGGGATCTTTGGAAGACATTTCATAACAGACATCACCACTGGCTGGATAGACTTAACCTTGATCAGCGGAAAGCACTTTGAAAGGAGGTCCTCGATTGTTTTGAAGCGCCCCTTGGTGTCGCTGCGAGCAAGCTCCTGCGTCCTGGACATTAGTTTCTCTCTAAGCTCCTCCATGATGGAATGGTGAAACTCGTAGCGATGGATCATGTGGAGGTCTAGGAGTGGGAGGGCTGGTTGTAGGGTTGGTAGAAGGATGCCATTCTCTGACTGGAAATCTTCTAT
This sequence comes from Paracentrotus lividus, assembly GCA_940671915.1. Lineage (NCBI taxonomy): Eukaryota > Metazoa > Echinodermata > Echinoidea > Camarodonta > Echinidae > Paracentrotus > Paracentrotus lividus. The sequence goes on from CALNVZ010000649.1 coordinate 22,887,235, forward strand.
GGCCTGGAGAGGGTCCGTGCAGTTGGTCAGTGCTTCACGAAGATGAATGCTACCAGCAATACCTACTTCCTCAAACCCAGCCATGATATCAGTGATACGAAATAAGTCTGCAATGATGAAAAATAGAACAGAATATACAAGAAAGTTATCAATGTGACCATGTAATATTTGTTAATGCATCAGCCATTCCATTATGACTCGCATGAGATTTACACAAAATTTCAGCTTGGATAATGCGAAACAAGTCTGCAATGAAGAAAAATTGAACAGAATATGTGACCTTGTACTGATAATTGTTAATGTGTAATAATTTAGATTTTTCTTTTTTTCTTCTTACTTTTCAAACTTGGTGAATACTCAAACCCCTGTCATTTCTAAAGTTTTGTTTGTTTGTTTGGTTTTTTTAGCCATCATGTGAGACTTCTGCTCCTCGGCCCTATTCTGGCAGAACTACTTATCTCCTTGTTTGCGATTCCAAGATTTTCGAGTTTAAATGTTTAAAATTGGTTCTTTTGCTTTCTTTGGAAAAATGGAGAATGGTGTATCAGGTTTTTTTATTTTCCTTTGATCTGTGGAACATATATAAGGTATTGGCCCCCAAAAATTGTTGATTTCCTCATTTAATCTGGTAATTTTCCTCATTTTTTAAAACATACGCGCTTTTGCCTGATTAAATCGACAACTACGTATTTTCCAACATATCACAGGGTATGTCCCTGACGTGGCAAAGGTTTATCAGGCAAAACTATGTATTTCCTGTGCATTGAAAAGTTTTATCAGGCAAAACTATGTATGTCCTGCGCATTGGAAAGTTTTATCAGGCAAAACTATGTAGACCTATGTCCTACGCATTGCAAAGTTTTATCAGGCAAAACTACGTATGTCTTATACATTGCAAAGTTATCAGGCAAAACTATGTATGTCCTAAACATTGCAAATGACTGGTTTATCAGGCAAATTTACGTATGTCTTGGGAGATATGTAGTTTTGCCTGATAAATCAACTTCTACTTTCGAAGCTATTGTTCTAACAAAACCACGTATGTAGACTTACATAGTTTTGCCTTTTCATTACCGTCAAAGATTGAAAAATTACTTTTGTAAGTCGACTTACAGCTTACATAGTTCTGCCTTTTAAATCTACTGATTTTTGAGAGAATTTTACAAAAACTGGGGTTTGAATCTCCAAAAATAATAAGAGTTTATAATTTGGAATTTTGCCAGATGAAAGAGCATATTTGAAATTATAAGAAACACTAAAAAACTGAAAAACGCCCCAAACTAACTTACAGTTTTGCCAGATCACAGTCGTCCTAGCTTGACACATTTCTTGTGGGATTCTTGTCAGAACTTTACATTTTTCACTTCGGAACATCTTTGAAAAAACACACCTTTACCTTGAATTTTGAAACATTTAAATGACAAGTTTTTTTTTCAAATAAATTAACTTAAACCCCAGTTTTATAACACTCACATTTAACTAATGAGGTCAATTGAAAAATGACACAATCACAAGCCAACAACAACAGTCAACACGCACAGCCCAGCCCAAAAAGTACCTTTTTATTTTTCTTCTTCTAATAAGTACATACCACCGTCCACTTATACTTATGCATGGTCAATTCATAATTGACCTTGCACTGGGAAGTACCTTACTGCAGCAGTTTTCTTCCAATGGAAAGTCAATGCAGAAAAGTGTCTTGAGCAGCTCAAGCCAAGTCAAGTTGGCATATCCAAAAAAGGGTCTAAAAATTCTACTAAACAAAATTAAAAATATCTAGAGTCTAATGGAAGAATTATATTGCAATGATACTATAGTATCACATATAGCTGCAAACCAACATCAGTCAGTACTGAAAAATGGCTGTCTGTTATGAGGCGCCGTTTGTAACATCATTATATAGGCAAATTATTTGTTATATAATCATTATATAATAAATAATAACAATTCGATTTTCATTATTTATAAATAATGGAATTACACATTTCATTGTTTATAAATAATGAAAACGGTATAAAAAGTATTTATATATAATTGTTATTATTTATTAAATAATGAAAACTCAAATCTTATTATTTATATTACGTACTTCATTATTTATAAATAATCGCAATTCACATTTTATTATTTTAATAATAGGATTTGAGTTGTCATTATTTAATAAATAAGAACAATTATTTTACAAATAATTTGTATACGGTTTCATTATTTATATATAATGAAAAATGTACCCTATTATTAATAAATAATGGAATTAGGTACTTCCTTATTTATAAATAATTAATTCCACTTTCCATATTTATAAAATAATGAAGTTATATGCAAATTTTCGGACCGCCGAACATGAATATTCATAAGTTGTGTCCGCTATGCTATTCTATGTTTCAGACACATGTTTTCTTCATCGGCAGCAAACCCGAACGGTAAAACACCTATTGGTCTACAATTAACCTATTGGTCCACTAGCCAAAACGTCTACCTCCATTCAGTCTAAACCCTAATCGTCCACTAACCATTTGGTCTACATCCAATTGGTCACTAACCATGTGGTCTTATCAAATCTTCAATAGGGAGGGGCGGACAAAATTTTATCCAAGTTTCCCTCGATCAGCGAAATGCGGGGGGGGGGGGGGGGGGGGGGCTAACAGGTAAATTTTAAAGAATTGGTTTATTTTTTTAACTTATTTCACGAACAAGTTATAGTCCATGAGGCCTACTGTGTGCATATTGTAAGAATTAAAAATTAATTGTATTTCTTATCACATTTTAATTAAACCGCCTGTTTGATATTTGAATGATATATAGGTTAACTTATTTTCATCCTAGGCCTACGTTATTTTTCAAATTTTTGCACGTTCGTACCTAAAATCAGATCTGTATACTATATCTGTTCTTCGATTATTCTTTTTATGTACTATTCTGCTTTGTAATTGTATTTTTATTATCAATTTTTATACATTGAAGTAAAACAGCATGTTGCTGATCTTTTATTCCTGTATAAATAAATTCAAAATAAATAAAAACTGCAAAAATTTGAAGTAATTTGACTCTTACTCCTAATTAAAGGCACATATAACCGGGGAAAATCGACAAGGCGCGTATCCAGGATTTTGGCACCCGGGGTGGGGGGGGGGGGGGGCTACGTGATGTTGGAATCCCCAATTTTTTTTCCAAAAAAGGCAAAAAGGTAGGCCTACACCCAAATTTGTTCAATCACGATGGCCGAGGATAAACGGGAGGGGGGGGGGGGGGGGGTCAATCGCGATATAAAAATGTCTTTTCTTTCCTTTTGCTTTTTTTTAACTTTTTCTCACTTTGGCGCCCCTTCGGCGCCTACCCGGGGGGGCCGGGCCCCCCGAGCCACCCCCCCCACAATACGAGCAACTTTGTTTTGTTTACAGCTTTATCTCTCATAAGATAATTTTGCATGTTTCATAATGTCACAGTACAAGGCAAACTGTCTATTTGTTCAAAAATATCGCATTGCAGTGAGGGGCCTAATGTTTATTTTTGTTTTTTATCGATTAACCTGAAAAAGTGCATTTTAAAGCGCTTTCTGTGCTATGCTTTCTGAAGAGGATACTAATCTCATTAAAGAAAATAAGCGCGAAGCTCGAGCAAATTCTTATGATCAAGACCAATTGAAAGACAAATAGTTGGTACATTGTTGACCACTTACTAGAAGACCAATTGCTAAAGAAGACCAAAGGATGCCTAGTACATTGCTACCAATTGGTTGTGCACCAAACGCCCTAGGTAGACCAATTGGTTGTGCGACCAAACGACCCTGTAGACAATTGGTTGTGGACCAAATGCCTAGTAGACCAATTGGTTGTGGACCAAATGCCTAGTACACCCAATTGGTTGTACCAAATTGCCTATAGTAGACCTAGTGGTCATGGACCAAATGCGTTTAGTAACTAAAAGGTCATGACCTAATAATAATAACTGTAGACCAAATGCGCAAGTAGACCAACTAAGTAGTGACCAATGGGTTTTAGACCATTAAGGTTACAAACCCCCCGAACCAGAAAATTCACTTCTCAGACCACAAATACCATTTTACATTGTGAATTGATCTTACTGAATTTTTAGTAGTCAACTCCATGCAGAAGCGTTTATTCGAAATATTTCTCTGTTTTTTTCTTCAAATTTTTCACATAATTATCGTATGATGTGTGTGAGGATAAGACTAGCTAAGGATAAAACATATCATGTGCGCATGTGTAGCTCAATAAATAAGCTACCAATCCATATGAATATTCATGAGTAAAAGATGGCCACTATTAAGAAACATCGCGATAATGAACATAATAGAGGAAGAATTTTCATGAATTTTGGGCTTATTATACAAGTTATGGTAGCTCAGAAAAGTTTTTGAAAAGAGTGATTATTGTGTTTTGGAAATGCAATAGATCTAGATTAATGAATACATGAATTAAGACTTAAAAATGAATTTTGAGACACTGTCTTATACATTGATCAGTGTCTATAATGTCTTGGTCTTGCGATGGTTGGCTCGCGCTCGCGCGCGCCAGCTAGCTCTCTTAGCACCGGTCGCTAACACGGGCCCTGTTCGTAAGAAAAAACTCGTACCAAGCAGGGCATGTGCCAGAACTGACGCTAGGTGGCTTCCAGACTAGACAGACACAGCCATCAAACGAATATGGTCCACCGTGAAAGGTAATAGGTCTAACCTACAATAATTTACGGCTGTAAACCAAACATCAAACGCACGTGTCTTTCCCCGCGCCCTCCTTGGTTGCTGAGGAAACTTTCTCAATAATATTAGGGAATTGCTGGTCGAGGTGGGATATTAAGCCGAGTATGCTGAGCGGTGCAAAAAATAAACCAAACAACAAAAAAAAACACCTGAAAGCAAAGGAATAAGCATATGCATATAGTGGACTCAACTTATGTATATTCATGTTCGGCGTCCGAAATTTGCATATAACTTCAATTAATTTATTATAATAATTGGAAACGGCGTCGAAAAAATTTATTTATTAATATGAAAAATCGCAACATATTTATAAATAATGGAAGAGTGGAATCAATTTTTATAAATAAGGAAGTACATAATTCCATTATGTATAAATATAGCTGGTACATTTTTCATTATTTATAATAATGAAAACGGCATAAAAACTTATTTATATATAATTGTATCTTATTATTTTAAGATAAGAAAAACTCAAATCGTATTATTTATAAATAATAAAATGTGAATACGATTATTTATATATAATGAAGTACGTAATTCATTATATATAAATAATAAGATTTGACTTTCATTATTTAGTAATAATAACAATTATATATAAATAATTTTTCATACCGTTTTCATTATTTATAAACAAAATGAAATGGTGTATTCATTTTATAAATAATGAAAATCGAATTGGTAATTATTTATAAATAATTGTTATTATTTAATATATAATGATTATATAACAAATAATTAGCCTATATAATGATGTTACAAACGGCGCCTCATAGTCTGTCCCCCTCTTTGTTACTGAGGAAACTTCTCAATAATAATTAGCGAAACCAGCTTTAAACCTACCTCAAAATAAATTAAGATAATCTTTAGTCTCATTACAATTTAATTCTTCCATAAGATATTTGTAATTTTGTTTAGTAGAATTTTTAGACCCTTTTTTGGATATGCCACTTGACTTGGCTGGAGCTCCTCAAGACACTTTTCTGCATTGACTTTCCATTGGATGAAAACTGCTGCAATAAGGTACTTCCCAGTGCAAGGTCAATTATGAATTGACCATGCATAAGTGTAAGTGCTATAGTATAGAAAATCTAGATTATCTTAATATATTTTGAGGTTACAGCTGGTTTCGCTAATTAAATATTATTGAGACATGTGTCTTGAGAAGTTTCCTCAGCAACCAAGAGGGTGACAGACAGCCATTTTTCAGTACTGACTGATGTTAGTTTGCAGCTGTATGTGGCCACCGTCTGGTGTATTGTCGTACTGTTGAGGTTGCTTTGCCTTAGCTTTGGAACCCTTTCGGCTTGCCGGCTTTGCCTTTGACTTTGTCTTTATATTGCTACAAATTCACAATTTTCACTGACAAAGAATATAGAATATACTTTTTCATAAATGCTTAAATACAAATGATATGTTTGATTATAGAGCCAACTACATGACTAAAAGACCAAGAAAAGACACTTCACCATTCACATGATTCACAGCACCCAACACAACCCCCCCCCCCCCCCACCCATACCCAACACCAAGCACAACAGCTGGGACCACAATGAAAGGAGCCATTCACTTTATACACAACATCTGGTACAAACAAGTAACGAAATTCACCATTCGGTTAGCATGCAACATCTTTTAATTAAACAAAAAATAACGACAATATACTTATAAGTACATTCCATTAATTTTTAGCTCGTGAAAACCAATATTAATGAAATAAGAAATAAACTAACCTGACGAGGTTCAGAGAGCGTACAGTTTTCCCGAAGATGGCCGCCATGGGCCAATTTGTACCAGCGCATGCGCAATAGACACACATATCGCGCCGTTAATTTTCATACTTGTAATTTTGTTCTTTTCACATCATTTTCATATTACAGTGCTGGTTCAACTTGAATATTGGCAACATACATAAAGATCAATGATGTATATTAAAACACATGAAACAGTTCAACTATAGGGCCGCGGAGCCTGGAGCGGGGAGCTGGGGAGCTCGGGGGGGGGGGGGGGCGGGCCGGGTGGGGGAGCTGAAGCCTCCACTAGCTCATTAAGGGGGAAAAAAAATAATAATAACAAATAAAAAGCGAAAATTACCATCTAATTGCGATTTTCAGCCTGCTGAGCCCATCCCTATTTCAGCTTAGCTCGATCTCGACCCATGATTATAGGCCCCTATGGGTGTCTGGTTCGAATATGCTGACGGTCATACAGTACGTGTTTTGTTTTGTTTGATTGTTTGTTTGTTTGTTGTTTTTTTTTAATCATGGGCCCCGTCCTGTTTGGCAAAAAAAGTTTTTGGAATCACTAGTTCTTATATAGGCCATCCCAGATGACCCAGGCTGGGTTCAATCTGAGTTTGAATCAGATTCACACCGTCCGAGTTTTGATTTTGTAGGGTCTACAATTTGCATATTTTCATTTTGTTCAATACTCCAATACCCAACCCCATGTAGGCCCAACTGAATTTCAATATTTTCTAAGATATCATTGTGACGTGGAATGAGACAATCAGTGGGTATATTCTATTTGATGATATAAATATATATTCCCTTTTATTTGATCAAAACTCTTTGGTCGTTGATGTTTGCCGACAAATTAAGTCACGCTTGAAAAGGTCTATACATAAATTACCGACAACAACAGTGGGGAGGATACGATATTTTAATCAGTGCCGAAAAAAAGGTAGATTTGTAGGAAATGCTCCCCACTCGTGTCTTTTCTCCTATACTCTCTCTCTCTCTTTCCCTCTCCCTCACAATCTCTCTCTCTCTCTCTTTCTCTCTCTCTCTCTCTCTCTCTCCTATCCTGAAAAATGAAATAGACGAAATTAAACATCAATATAACCAACGCCCAAAATAATGGTGTTGTCGAATACAACACGGAAAGGCTGCCGTTAGTTGAGAATGGATCCTGTCACCTTTTATAAATATCGACATGAAATATGATTTTATATTTCTGTACTATAAAGTTTCTATTCTATGATGTCTATGCAGCTTTCCATTGATGCCTCTTAATAAGCATTCACTTCAGATATGGTCTTTATAAATGTTTGTAAATCTTTCATGTCCAATTCCCAAAAGGACATTTTTTGTCAATTCTATCGGGAACCCACTTACACCTATAAGACACAATGTACAGTCTGTGTCAAATAAAATTACAGGTGGGAAAACATTTTTTTTTAATGAAGATTAATCACAACCTGGTATTGTTTAGTATTTCCATAAAGCACGAAAGTCAGATTTTCTTCTGTAATTTTTTCCATCAAATTTGGTGATGTAATTTTTAAGATATGACCTGTTTTCTATAATCAAGAAAAAAAAAAAAAAAAAAATCAATTTTTCGCACGCCGTCCCATGCTTTTGTGTAGGTTAGTAATGGCCCTGAATTCAACGCTCCAGAATAGAAGTGCGTAATTTCGATTTGTTCCTCGTCGCACAAAATTTAGCATAACTTACTTCTGTTTTACGAAAGTAAATTATGCAGAACAAAGTGCATCAACAAGGAAAAGCTTTTGGCTTTAATTTAGTACCACATACACACATTATTAAAAAATATTTCACACTTAAATTATTTTTCCCCCGACTGTACCATTTTTCTTTTACACAAACTGTAGGTACAATATGCATTGCCCATGCATGAGACATAACCCCAAGAACTTTGCATCCAAACCGAGTAAATGAGGTGACCATTATACGAGTTACATCTTTGTGTATTATTTCATAATGTCTACTTTATATAGTTTGCATATTTGTATTCACTTCAAATGTGTGTTTATTTTTTTTATTTTATTTTTTTTTAAAGAGAAGCACCGATATCAGCAGCGAATCCATTATATTAATACACGGGGCTCATAATACGATGAATTCGTGAAGAAAGGTGCGCAGACGACAATAGTAAATTTAGTCACATAAGAAATAAAGCGGGCACCCCCTCCCCCGCCTGGAGCAGCCACTGGATGTTTTAAAAATTAAAAAAAAAAAAAAAAAAAAAATGGGTAAATAGAGATGAAATCTTTGAGACATTCCTGCAGCTCTTAGAAGTCAGCCCAAGCAATTGCAAATAAGTAATACGTTTAGCAAACATCTCAGTAATGTCAAGACAAAATTAAAATGTCAATGATTAAGCAAATGCAAATACTGTTTCAATTGGCAAGAAAGAGTATTATTTTCTTTCTCTTTTTTTTTCCTTAATAAGCTGTGACTTAACATGTTTCTCCAGACCATGGCAGTTCTTGAGTGTGTACTCTTTGATAATAGCCAAAAAGGCGGTGTAATATTATTTTGTTTAGTTTGTATTGTTCAACACACACTAAGAAATCAAATGCAAATAGAATATGAAAATGTATTATCCCAGATATTTGTTATCACTCGCCCCCGCCCTCCGGATATTTCTTTTATCATCAGCATACGATGATATTCCTTTGTAAGAGTGTCAGACTTCTCGGTCGGGTCATTTTATAGTCCGCTAATGTATTGTGATAATGAATAGATTTTGCGTTGCTTTATGCCGAAAATGATTCAACGATTTTTTTTTAACCCTGTACACAAAAGTCTGACTATATGATTTGCTTTTCTCTGTGAGCGATCGAAGCCTTATAGCATGCAATCAGATACAAAGTCCATGCTAATAATTTGGAACATTCACTGATCTGCTGATGCCAGATCACTTTTATTAATTTATGCATTTGATTCTCTTCAGTTCTAAATCATGGTGAATCTTATGTAAATTTTGGAAGATATTTGAGTGGAAATATAACCGTCATCATGTCGGGAAATGTTCTTATAAGAAGTGTTTTTATCATCGTTCTTTTGGTCAAATTGATTTCGTCATTAGAAGCTCAGAAATGCAACCATAAACCTGCTGTACTTTCCCCGGTAAGTTCACATACTTTAAAAATCCCGTTTGATAGATTTTCCCAGTCAAGTTTAAACTATCTCCAATCAATTTGACATTTTTTACAAGCTTTTTCGTCCGAAATGTGATCAAAATATAAACGTTAAACATTGACCGATAGCTCCGATCCATGGGGTGTCGTTCAGATTGAATGAACATAAACGAATTCGATTGCAAAGAGTTTAAATTTGACCGGGAAAACCTACAATATATTCAAAAAATGCCTCTATTTTATTGTTCAGTTCTTGTTTACATTGTTTAATATATACGTTTTATTTCATACCCAACAAGCTTTATTATATGATATTCAAATGTATTTTTGGATATGTTGATATTGAATGTTTATAAACGGAAATAAAATTGAATCTCGAATCTTTAATCTTGAAAAACATTCTAATGGTTAAGGTCTTCTGAGGCTTGGGCTTAAGACATGAGATGGATAATCTGGACTAAAATTAATTTGAAAACGGCTTAATTTCGAAATAAAACTTATTTTGTTTCGTAGATTTCCATCCAAAGAAGATTTCGAAAAAAGAAAGAAAGAAATATACTAGAAACTTGTACAATTCCAGCGAAATTTGAAAAACAAAGCCACGAATATTTGGTACCATAACATCATTTCCTATATATAATCTGACATTTTTAAAATGTTATCAAAGTACAGTCTCTAGTCTTTATTTTCATTAAAAGCATACACAATATAACAATACAAAATGAGACATATAGACATAGGGATTTGGAAAGTAAATAATGAATTTAAAATATAATTTTTACGGAGAATAAAACTGTATCATAATGCATAGTTTGTTCATCTTACTTGTATAAAGAGATCTCACACATATTTGCAACCATCGATTTAGTCGTTCGTTTCTCAATAGTCATAAATCGAATTATTATGAATATACGTTTTATAAATTATGTCATTTCTAGGAATGTTATATATAATGTTTGGTAATAAACATGATGAAATATCAACAACATTAAAAAATGATTGAATGTAATTGTCAAAATAATTGATATCGAAATAAAGATTTAACAGTAATTAAGTTCAACATATAATTATAGCGTTTAATTGCTTAATTGACATGATAAAAATTCCGCACATAATATCAGATTAGTCGAGGTTTTAGTGCTGTAAGAAAGTGCTTTTAAAAGAATTGGTACACATTGCATGAACCGTGAATCCATTTAGGTCCATCAACATTCTTTTTAATACCAACATTTTCGTTCTCAAATGGAGAGATTAATGATGATGTCTATAAGCACTGTGGCTCATAGGGATGTCCACTTTTTTCACTAATTTTAAAGTTGTTCTACGAATCTGTATGTCGGTTATATATATATTTTTTTAAATAATCGGAAAAGTTGGGTTAATAACTGATGCTAATTATAATGAACAAGGATACCATTTGAATCTAACCCAGGCCTTTAAGTGCTGATCTGGCTGATCTGATTGCTATTAATCATGCATTTAAATTGTTTTCAAAATCTATTTTATATAATTAATATTTGCTTTATTTCTGAATTCATTTTCTTTAATTCTTTTTCTCATATTATGTGGATCACATGTCATCATTATTCTCACAGGCCTACATTTCAGGCCCGTAACTAGGATTTTTTGTACCTTTTACTTTTTGTTTACATTTTTGTTTTAATTCCATTAAGATCTTATGACAACCTCCCTTAAAAAAACAAATGCGAGCGCGAAGCGCGAGCTGAAGAAAGTACACACACACAAAAAAAACCTGGTAACGACTTCGTATAGGCCTCAATCTGGACCTCATGAGTGAATGGGTCGTAGGCCTAATCTGGGGTGAACCTTGTGAGCGCAAAGCGCGAGCAGGAAACTTTCCTTATACTGACATGAAAGTAGTGTTTTCTTTTTCACACATCTTTTACATTACATTGTTTCTTTGTTTTAATTTTTCACAAGCTGATGATCATCTCCCTTTATAAAAAAATCGCGCCTAGCGAGAAAGAAAAATTGTATATTTTGCTGAAAATGAAGATACATAGCCCCTTTAAAATATAGACACATGCGAAGCAAAGCTCGAGTAAAAATTGTTCTATATACGGACCTGCCCTGATTTTTTTAAAAAAAATTCTAGCTTGTGAATAAATTCGTACATGCATGGCCTTCTTGATAGCAGGGCAAATTAAGTGCATGTTGTATCAAGGCCTTATTTTTGTTATGCCATCTTATTAAAATTGAAGATAACCTCATTCTGAAATAGAAAATAGAACTCTTGCAAGTAGAGACAGAATTCCTTCGAGATGATGTAATTTTGTTGTAACTTCTTCTGAAAAGGATATCATCCCTGAAACTAAAATGTTGCGAGCGCGAAGCGCGAGCGAAAATTTTCCATGTAATGGGTACTGAAACCATTAAGATATTTTTAAGCTTCATGTTTGCATTTCTATTGCAAGTAGGCCTAATGTATCCTGTAGCATTTCTTCAAAAAGGTTCTATTTTTTTTTTTTTTTTTATTTTTCTTTTATCTTTTTTTTTGTCAGCGGGGTGGGGTGGGTGGGGGGGGGGGGGGGGGGTTCGTTTTCGAAACCCGACCCCCTAGTAACTGGGCGTGCATTTAATTTGTCCAACCTTTTGTGATTACAATGTTTGATAACTTAACCAGTTTGGTTACACCCCACATTCTTGGTACATTTCAAGACGTGAAAATAGTGTGTTATCTATTTTGTACGTCTATTACGGTTTTGTTGAACCCGATGACAGGCATTTGTTTGATCAAGTATAGGTGTCTATATGCTGTTGATATTTCTAATTTGGCATGAAAATGACTATAACGGCTCTATAATGATTGATAGATATCTATAGACATTCCAGTGTCAAATATATATATTTCATAAAACGGGTCAAATATGTACTGAATATCTAGGTAAGGTTTGAATGGAGTGGGTGCCTGCAAGCGCGGCGATTGCATTGTCACGACAGGGGCGGGGGGGGGGGGACGGAAAGCTATCCCGAAAGTGAAAAATAATACTTCAAAATTCGCTATACTTCGCACATATTGCAGTAAACATAGTAAAATGTTGGGAGCGCAAAGCGCGAGCCGAAAATTTTGCGTTATAATTACTATTTAGCATTGTATTTGACACTATACATTGTTATAACTCTTTATTAGCTTCACAAGCTTATCACTACATAAGCTTCTAATAATCGAGGTGGGGGGGACGATCCCCAGAAAAAATCGAGGGGGAGGGGACACGTCCCCCCGTCCCCCGGGATCTGCCGCCATATTGAGTGGGGGGCACGATGAGGGTCGCGCCGTCGGTGAAACATTTCCCGACAATCTTAGCTGAAGTCCCCCCCCCCAAAAAAAAAAGTAATCAAAATAACATAAAATTGGTCGAACAAGAATATAACACTAACACCATCACACGTCTTATAGCACGCGTCAAGCTTTATTTGATATTACAGTCAAACCTGTCTATAGTGGACCACCAAGGGTGACATAAGAAGTGACCACTGAGAGCAGGTGACCTCTTATGACAGGTTCTAATGCACATATTTCTATCTAGAGGGAGATCAATTAGTGACATGTATAGACAGTGTGATTGCTATATGACAGTGGTCCACATAGACAGGTTTTGACGGTATATTAATGTTAATACATCATGCCCTGTACTGCGAATTTGCATTTCATTCATTCATTCATTCATTTTCATTTATTCAAACCGACATAACATGTATAATTCATTAAATATATTATGACAATTGAAAGTATACATTTAATGACAAAGTATTCAAACTGAATACATTCATGACACGTAAGGTTTTAGGACCCCTTTAAAAGCAGAGCTTGTGAGCGAGGCCCTATTAGTCAATCACAACAAGTTATTATTAAAACATGCTAAGCTACGAAAAACAACAAACAAATGTACATAGATCACTCACATATAATAGACAATCTAACATGATGTAACGCCATATCATGTACATGTACATGTATACCAAAGATTGAATTAACTAGCGTATGTAGGTCATAGCAGCCAATTTAAAGATACATAAATAGTGAATTGAATATTCATTAAGTATAGGTATAATAGCAACAACAAGACAGCAAAAAACACCACACACACACACACACACACACACACACACACACACACACACACACACACACACAACACATCACACAACACACACGCTGATGAGTTGGTCCTCAATTCTAAGAATGTATTTAGGTGAAAAGATTTTGAATTATAATCTCAATGGATAATTTATGCCAGTCTTTTCAAGAAGGTACACGTTTGATGATCTTTAACTTGGAGAAGTTCGCACTATTTTTTTATGTCATCGGGCAGTTGTTCCATTCTTTATACAAGGATTATGGAAGGAGGTCAGAGTTACATTCGTTCTTGCAAAGGGCTGACGAATCAGACTCCTTTGGCGTGTATTATAATTATGAATTTGTAGATTCTGGCGGAATAAATCTTTTAGCGTACATTCATGAGGCATAGACTGAAGATTAAACATGAACAGTAAGCAATTGAATGAGACAAGGTCACTTAGCGGTAACATTTTTAGTCGAAGAAATAATGGGGTACTTGGTTCTCTATAATTAGAATTTGTAACAAGCCTTATTGCCTTTTTTTTGCAGCGCTCTCAATTTATCAAGATATGACTTGAAAGTATTTCCCCAGGCCACATTACAATATGTCAAATAAGGAAGAATAATACTATTATATAACGTTATCAGCAGTCTTTCTGGTAAAATGAATTTCAATCTATATATGACACCAACACTTCGGGATAACTTTGTGCATATCGTATCTAAATGATTTCTCCAAGACAAATGTTCATCCAAAGTTAACCCTAGGAATTGGACATTATCACTTAGAGGAACTTCATAGCCTCCAACATTAAGAACAGTTATATCGTTTGGCAGCCTTTTACCCTTTGAGCGAAAAATAACACACTTAGTCTTAGACCTACTAATGATCGCTTTTAGAGTTAATTCGTATTCTGCCGCGAATTACTGACAATGATATACATTATAAGGAAAACAATGCTTCAAAATCGAATCAAATTATCATGACATTCCAAAGGGGAACAAACAATATAAGAACAAAGCAACAAAATAATATGACGCAAACCTCAACAGGAAAAGTAAATGATATCAAAATTTAAATATTTGAAAATAGCAAATACATGCCATAAACTACATCCTACATTCCACAGTATTATGGAAAGAGCCCCCAGGCATTCAATAAAAAAAAATCTCTATTCATCTGCATTTCTTTAACACTGACTATATATCAGATGTCAATCTCTTAATATTATGAAGCTTAATGGAAATGCCACAAAGAATTATGATGTCACACCCATAGCAGTGGCATGAAATGCGATTGCAACTCAGTGAATAGGTATGCAGGTTGACCTCAACAACACAAAGCTTGGAAAGTTTTTATAGAGCATGGGCACACTAACTTTGACTGGTAAGGGTGGTATCTCACATCGCGGAAACAACTTTGAAACAAATTTGAGAAGGATTTGTCAGCATCATGAGCATGGCTTTGCCATAGCCCAGTCTTCTCTGTCTCCTCGGTCTCCTCTGTCTCTGAGGCGTCTCCGCGACGGAATCGTTTGCGCCACGTATAAAAAGTATTAGAAACGTCTCCGAAACTTCGGAAACTTCAGAAACTGAGGAGACTGAGCTATGACAAGTCCGTCTCAAATTTGTTTCAAAGTAGTTTCCGCGAAGTGAGATACCACCCTTAGGCCCGATTTCACGAACGTAATATTGAGTTTTGTCAAATGAAATTAATTCTTCGAATCCATTATAGGCCTACAGACTCGCTTCCCATGAATAGTGCATTGGGTTCTTAAAAAGCCTCCCCAGTTAGATTAGGGGCAACGTACAAAGGTCATGAACATGATGAAGGTAGAATGAAGCTCCTCTACACAAGACCGCCATTTTACGTCCTATGCAGGGACGAATGATTTTTTTTTTTCAGTCAATGATAGTCTAATGATACCGAAGAGGGGCACGTTTATTACACAAAGATTAGCAAAGTCACAGCCTCACTCTCATTAAAACCTCCTCATTGGTAATTATATTCTGTTTACTGAGGCACAGAAAATGAATGATAACTGTGATATCATTTTTAATTTCGTTTTATTATTACAGAAAAATAGACTCCATGTGAATCGATCAAGAGCGACCCAGTCTCGAATCATATCCCCTGATCAGGGGATGAAGTTTCACGTTGAGTACCATCAATCAGTATTAGACCTCTCCGTCGCAGCAGAACTTCAGGTAAAACAAAAAAATAGCGTAAAAAACCTTTAAAATATTTGAAGTGCACAAATCATTTTTTGGCCATGAAAATTGGAAACTGGAGTCCAGAACTTTCGAACTGACATATCATTTAATATTTAATGTTAAAAAAAATTTGATTTGATTTGTTCAGGGGATGGTGAAATCGCCTACCACATTTAATATATATAGTAATTACATGTATAATTTTAAACCACCATCGATTTTGTTTAATTCATTTTTCAAAGTATACACATAATTTTGGGGGACACTGGACTTACAGAGTGAATCTGAAATAAATAATGTCCCATCATTTTGAAATTGTCTAATGAAAAGTAATACATGTACATTTTTTTTTTCAATTATGGGTTTTATGGTATGACTTGGAAGAGTCATCAGCCGGAGATCTGTTGGCACCCTTTGTCATTTGGATCTTGCACGCATGACTAAATAACAGACAGTCTTCAGACGACAGCAAAATTTAATTTGCGCCAAGTGGATGGTGAAGAATAAACAATTTAAAAAGTATTTTTATGTGCATGCGCAAAGACACATACCCTTATTTGAACAAACACAAACCACATACACACCCACAACACCCCATACACATTCACATACCCATCTTATCCACATTAGCACAATTAAATACACAACCCTCACCTAAACAAGCCACACACACACACACACACACACACACACACACACACACACATCGCACACACCCTCACCTTCATTCACACACACATATATACAAGCAGTTTACGGAATTACTACACGTCCGAATGTTAATCATCTATTCATTTGGTTTTTTGGGAGATATTAATGTCGTTTGAAGATTGTCTGTGTTATTGCTGTCAACGCGTACAAAGATCAAAATGAAAAAGGACATTTTACCCACTCTGTATATTTACTCGAAGTTTTGCTTATTTTTGTTAAATATAGGATGTGGTCGCTGAGATAGTGATTCGATTCAAGAACACTTTCTGTAAAGCAGGATCCGGGATTTTCCTCATTCCAAAGTGAACGTACTGATTTCAGTCAGGCGCGGATCCAGGATTCTCATTTTAAGAGGATCTAGCAGGCCCGATTGTCTGGCCAATAGCGGCTCCGCTTGGGCATGTGCCGATACTCTCATTGTTGTGACATAAGCCTGGGGTCGCTACTGTATCCGCAATGTGTATCGTATGAATATATTGAAAAAGAAGGAAGAACATTGTTAGGGGTGTATGAATTTAAAAGGGAAATCTGGTCTAGAGTTGCAATATTTTTAAAAAGAAAGTTTTAGTTTGAAAATTCCCTCCAGATTGGGCGCAAAAAAAATGACAGTCGGATAAGAATTAGGGAAGTTGTGGCATTTTGAAATTCCAATATTTTTGAAGAAAAACAAATGTCCAGTTCTTATGAATATTCAAATTAGGGAAGTGTGATGTCATTGTTGCATAATTTTATATAAAAATAACATTTACCAAAATAATAACTTTTTCATATTTCGGCTATGAGGATGTATTTTTCCCCCTTATATATAACCCCCCCCTCCCTGAAGAAAAGACTAATTGATTATATATTACTTTTGATCCAAAAATAAATATACTTTTTGCCTGTACATGATAAATAAAAATATACTTTTCAAAATATCATGTATGCTATAAAGGGTATGACAAATGGTGACAATATCATCACCAACCCATTCATTTAATATTTATTTAAGGACTGGTCAAGAACCAAAAAAGTACTACCGTAAAAAAGATTGAAGAAATAAGATTTAATTATCTATGTCCGCCCATTATTAGCTTTTCATATATGCACCTGCATGTAGGTGGACTATTTTGGGTTACTAATTGATCACGTGATCATTGGTTTTGTTTAGGGATTTGCACTGATCCTGGTTTCTACTGTGACGTCTAATGGTCGGTCATACTGCCATAGGGTCCTGCTATACTGCTATCTGTGGGAGGTCGAAGTACCGGAAAAATGGCAGAGGTATGTGAAATGAAATTTCAAAATTAAATAAGCATCATCACGAAAGGCCCATATAAACGTTAAACGACACATATTTATATTGTCATATTTTCCTAACAGGCATGTTATGGTGATTTGGGATATGGTGTTTTGGGACTTTATTTAACCCTGATTTGGTCTAGATTGACAGAAGTATGATAAAGGATGTGTAATCCAGTCAAGTTATTGCTCGGTTCTTTGGTAGTAAGATCACCATCAATCACAAATATATATATTTTTCAGTCGAAAAAGAAGAAGATTGTTTAAAATGTCTCATACGGACATGGGTTATCGGAAGGTTATGTGCGCTGTGTGTGTGTGGTGTTGTGTGTGTGTGTGTGTGTAGAGTCAGTGGGTAAGGTGGGGTGTGTGTGAAAGAGGAGAGAGGTGGGTTGTTGTGATGCGTGTGTGTGTGTTTTGTATGTGTGTGTCGTGTGTGTGTGTGTGGTGGTGTGAGGGTGTGCCGAGGGGTCTGTATGTGTGGAGGGTCCCTTACAAAAATGTCCTGTGTATTTCTATGGTATTTCTGAATGTCCTGTGGTATTCGTATGGTATTTCTGAATGTCCTGTGGTATTCCTATGATATTTATATGGTACAATAAAATACCATAAAAGTACCATAGGGAAATACCACACAGGAAAAGGGTACCATAAAATACCATACAGCAGTGCTGTGGTATTTGGCCGAAATACCATATGTATGGTATTGCGGTATGGCTTTTGGCACAAATACCATATGTATGGTATTTCTGTATGGTTTTCTGGCACAAATACCATATGTACGGTATTTCTGTATGTTTTTTTTTTGGCACAAATACCATATGTATGGTATTTTTGTATGGTTTTTTGGCACAAATACCATATGTATGGTATTTCTGTATGTTTTTTTTTTGGGCACAAATACCATATGTATGATATTGCTGTACGGTTTTTTGGCACAAATACCATTATGTATGGTATTGCTGTATGGTTTTTTGGCACAAATACCATATGTATGGTATTTCTGTATGGCTTTTTGGCACTAATAGTATGGTATTGCTGTATGTTTTTTTGGCACAAAACCATATGTATGGTATTGCTGTATGTTTTTTTTGGCACACATACCATAAGTATGGTATTGCTGTATGTTTTTTGGCACAAATACCACATGTATGGTATTGCTGTATGTTTTTTTTTTTTTTTTTTTTTGTACACATATACCATATGTATGGTATTGCTGTATGGTTTTTTTTGGCACAAATACCACATCTATGGAACAAATACTACATGTATGGGAGCCTCTGTTACAATCGCCCCGTGTTACAATTATTGTCCCGGTCTCCCCTACCATCAGGGGCTGCGATTTCATGTGATGTCGGTCAGGGGTGGGGGAGAACGGAGACCCCGGAATGGGAATTATTATAGACTCGAACGGAATAAGGCTTCCTAAATATTTGTATACCCAAAATTCGAAATAGAATGATCTATTTCACATAATTTATTATGCAGAAACTAATGACAATTTTAAGAATATAAGGTCGGAACAAATAAAACATATTCCACAAAATACGACCCGAAGACATAGTTAAATCGTTAAATCATTGTATTGTTATTTGTTTGTGAGCGCGAAGCGCGAGCTAAAAATTTTGCTCCATAATAACATTAATCATTGTATTCACTAGCTGATAATCACTACTAGAAAATACAATTACGAAGAGCGAGTGAAAATCTCATTAATCAACGTTTTACAATATATATATATATATGTTTGTAATCCCTTTCTGAATATGGTCACTTATAACGATACGGACCTGAAAACAAAGAATTTAAAGAAATTAAAAATTTTATTTCCATCACATTTGGACAAGAGGGCAAATACAAAATTTATCCAAATTATTTAGAAAATAAAAACAAAATGTAAAGCTTTGAAAATCAAGGGGACACGTCCCCCTGATTGACGCCAAATTTGGAGAGGAATTAATTATACACTAAATCGGAATAAATAAAGCACCCCAAAGAGACATATAGGCTAATATCCAAAATTCACAATAGAATGACCTACCTCACACATTATGCCAAAGTTACAAATAAAGCGTTGTAACAAATAAAAGATTAAATGAATATAGGGACCTGAAGAAAGATTATTAGTTTAATTATTGTCTGGTGTTTTTGTTTGCAAGCGAAGCGCGAGCCGAAAATTTTGCTTTTTATTGACCTGAATTTGGTTCATGTTACGCACACTGTGCCTCTTCGTCTATTATATGTACATATATTTTTGTTAAGCTTTACAAATCGAGGGTGGACGATCCCCCAGAAAAAAAAAAAAAAAAAA
>CALNVZ010000649.1:22908672-23044272 GCA_940671915.1 Paracentrotus lividus
AATCGATTGGGGGGGGGGGGACTCGATCGTCCCCCCGTCCACCCGGGACGCCGCAATACCTACCATTTGTGTTAGTATTGTACGGATATTTTTTTCTAAGGGATAGTTCTTACAGGAATTGACTAAGTGGTGTTTGACCAAGTTCGACCTTGATTAGACGAGAATGGGAATTAATTTAGACCAAATTGGTAATTTGACGAACTGATTGAAGACAAACATCCAACAGGCGATTAAACCAACGGGCATTTAGTTCAAAAGTGGATTTATGGCAGTTTACTTGTGAAGTTTGGTAGTTCGATATGGTATCCTGTGGTACTTCATGTGGGTTACTATGGTAATTAGCTCCATTTGCATTAAATATGTTTTTGGATGGCACAATCGTTTATTTTTGTGAAGCTTACCTCAGGTCAGGTTCTTTTTTTTTTTTTACCTGCTACTGGTAACCATGTAAATCCAGTACTTACCTGTTTCATGGGTCGGGTGTCGGCGGACTAAACCGGCCGCACCCAACCTGGGGCAACTCAGGTGTTGGAGGGTGTGTGGACCCCCAGCAGGATTAAAAATAGACCTGTTCAAAGGCGGATTGGAGTTGCTTGGGTCAACCAACGGCCTTCCATAGCAGAAAGAAAACTTGGAGACCCTACTGCTTATTATCCAGAGTCGAAACACCATGAGTCACAACATCTTACCAATATTCGGAAAACAGCGTTACAGGACTGGAAGCCTGATTGCCGAAGTGCTGCGCTCGGCAGGGATAGTTGTGAGGCTACCAGGTCGTTTCATCCAACGAAACCTCATGGCTGTGAATCTCAGGAACATTTACTTAGATTGGAACTGGAATGTTAGTGACTATGAACATGGACTGGAGTAGGAACTTGCCAAAGAGAGAGAGAAGGTACATGTGGAAATATGGACTGAGTTTGAACCCCACTTGGCCTGGTACGGGAGTTCATCTTACGAAGACCTCCGTATTATACACTCTGGTCTCAGAAGAAGAGAAAGGAAAGTAGCATTCGCCTTGTCAGGAAATTGCACAGAAGGCAGTGAAGGAGGTGAATTTCATCTCTTATAGAATTGATAATGGTAAAACTTACACTCTGAAGCCAAGCAGACATTTTTCTTTATCACGTCTACTTCCCAACTAGCCAATATCAAGATGAGAAGTAGAAGAAGGTTTATGAGATTGGCTAGAAGGAGATTTTGGGAACTAAACGACAGGAATGATTTATTCTCATTATAACGAGGAATTTCAAAGTGTGTAGTTGGAGATAAGGCATAGAGAAAAGAAATCGGCCCTTTTCGGAGTTGGAAACACAGCACAAGGGGGTCAACTTGCAGGGTTCTTGTTAAACCGGAAACATCATAGTCATCACCAACACATGGTTTACACCCACAAGCGCAGAATCTATACATGGAAACAACTCAGGAGATATCCGTAGGTATTCCAACTGGACTTCATTTCTGATCCAGACAAAGGTACGAACGGGTGCCAAAAATCGGGTCTACCCAGTGCGATATTTGGTTCTGACATAACTACTTGTCATTATGGACGCAGCAGTGACCTAAAGAAATATGAAATGGAAGGAGGTTAGAAGGAAATGGAACCTAGATAATACTGAAGCTGTGACAATTGGATCATACAGAATACTACAAATGATAGGATGATAGGTCTACACAAATACGAGAATGTCCTAAGGATGAACCTGGTTTTGCTATTGGACCCGGCTGATAAGAAACATCAAAGGAGTGCAAAGAAGAGAGCCCATCGGCTCTTTTCACCAAAGTCAAGTAACCCAGAAACATGGGTAACCCAGGCTATGTTGTTAAAATGGAAGGAAAGGAGACGATGAAAGGGAGTGAACACCACTTGAAGCAAACATATGTTCAGGAATATAATAACGAACTGTTCGAAGATGTAAGAGAGACAAAGCAGAGCATAAATGCTCAAAGAGCAATGTGAGGAATTGATCTTAGTAGAACAAGGGGGAGAATTGATATGTGTTATACCAAAGTCAGGAAGCTGAATGGAACAGGACCAGAAAAAGCTACAACCAAGGCATTGATGACACAAACTGGCTGAAGGGATGGATACAGAAAAAAATTCAGACAGCCATTCAATCGTAGATGGGATGGAACACCATCGAAGAACTGTTAATGATAATAGATGCAACAAAGCCAGATGATGAATAACATAGAGTGAAGAGCTGTTTAGATCAAGATGACATTTGGCCCACACTGTGCTCAGCTCTGAATATTAAGGCCATTTGATGACATAATGGGAAAGAGAGCATTATGGTATAGACGAACTAATCTCTCTCTTTTTTGGAAGTGTCATCTCTAGTGATGCCTACAATACTAGGGAGATTAAAACTCGTACAATGCTAGCCAAGAAAGCATTCACAAAGCATAGTAGGATTCTGACAGCGAAAAGGCTAAATCAAAACTTAAGAAAGAGACTAGCCAAATGTTTGGTTTGGAGTGTGGCTTTGTATGGCTCTGAGACCTGGACCATCAGGAAGGCAGAAGAAAGGATGCTTGAAAGTCTAGAAATGTGGGTATGGAGGCGAATGGAGGCAATCAGCTGGAAAGATAAAGTACCAAATTATGAGGTATTAAAGCGAGTGAAGGAGGAAAGGAATCTGCTGAAAATCATCAGAAGACGCAAGAAGAACTGGTTAGGACACATTCTGAGAGGAGAAAATATGCTACGAGACGTACTTGAAGGGAAAATGAATGGCAAAAGGGGGAGAGGACGACCAAGAACCGGGATGGTGTCTGACCTGAAAGGCAACTTAACTTATGGAATGATGAAGAGGAAAGCAGAAGATCGAGAGGGATGGAGAAAGGACTGACTATTGACTATATGGTGTGTGGACCTGCCCCATTGGCAGAACACCCAAGAAGAAGAAGAAGACCTCAGTAACTAGTAATTGCCTGCATATTAATATTTTTACTTTTAGGGAAATATATTTCCTAAACACAAAGTAACATCAAGAGCGATAGTTTTTACATTTGCATTACTATCAAGAGATATAGAAAATAACTAACTGTGACCCAAAATATGTTTGCTAAATAGTGGTATATATACCAGTGTATGGTATCATTGTGTGTCTAGCGGCAGTCCTGTCGTAACGGCGTGTGGTATTCCTGAATTAACGGCGTGTGGTGTTCTGGTCGTAACGGTATGTCATAATCCTGGTAACTGTGTGCGGTATTGATGTGTAGGTATTTTGCTGTATGGTACTCCTGTATGGTATTTTTTGTGGTACTTGTGCTAAAATACCATAGGAAATCCTGTGGTATTTGTGCCAAAATACCATAGGCCACCGTATGGTATTTTGGCTGTATGGTACTGCTGTATGGTATTTTGTGTGGTATTTGTGCCAAAAAAAAACCCATAGGAAATCCTATGGTATTTTGGCTGCATGGTACTGCTGTATGGTAATTTGTGTGGTATTTGAGCAAAAAAAAAAACCATAGGAAATCCTATGGTATTTTGGCTGTATGGTATTTTGTGTGGTATTTGTGCCAAGAAACCAGAGGAAATCCTATGGTATTTTGGCTGTATGGTATTTTGTGTGGTATTTGTGCCAAAAAACCATAGGAAAATCCTGTGGTATTTTGTATGGTACCGTTGTGTGGTACCATACGATATTTTTGTAAGGGTAACGGACCCACGGACCCGCGGACTATCGGACCCGCGGACTATCGGACCCGCGGACTATAGGACCCGCTGACTATCGGACCCGCGGACTATCAGGCTGTAGCCACTAAAATGACCATGAGTTTGTGTAAAGGTGGATGTGGGTGAGTGTGTCTCATGATTTTTTGGTTGTCATATTTTTAAAGATAAAAGAGAAACACCCGGAAATGGAACATTGTGTGTACCGTAGACCGTACCATGGTAACGACGATCGACTCAGTGGCGGATCAAGGATTTCACGAGGGGGGGGGGGCAAATGGGATATTTGAGATTTTGATACACCAATTTTTCCGCCGTAACATCGGGTGAGCAAAAACATTCTTCAACGTCACGTTGGCCGTGCGGTAAGCGAAGGGGGGGGGGTTCTAATTTTTGGAGGGCTTCGCCTATCAGAGGTCATCAGTATCGACTAAAGGTGGTGTCAGTTCAATCAGTTCAATCATCACTTTTCCCCATTTTTCCCCGCCATTTTTTTTGCTGGGGGGGGGGGGGGCTCTGGATCCTTGCCTGACAAAATATGTTGTCACCTAGTGAAGCTTAACGCCTTTATGTTTATTGTTCAAAACAAACCATGTGCGTTTTATGTTTTAGTGTCTAAGGATATTGGTCAGTTTGGTAAATTCAAAAATGAATAAATTATTAATATTATGCTTTTTTTGTAATGGGTCATATTACACTTATATAAGAAAGAAATAGAAAGTATATTCAGAATTTAAAATATTATATATTTAGATTTACCAAAACTATATCCCAGCTTAAATGAACAGGCAAGGATGTTTTGAGAACTACCTATGTGTGACAACCGCATAAACTTTGCTTATCTGTTTATATTAGTCATTAAGGCGTGCAAAATTGAGGTGAATTGACTTCGCTTTTGTCCTGAGAAATACCGAAAAACAAATTAATATCCAACTTCAAAAGCAAAGAAGGTCATTTAAAGAAATATAACGATAGCAGTTCAGACTCTCCACCGTTGTTCACTTTGGACGTGCAAAAAAAACATGCAGGGGCATCTCCTCATCAGTTGGTTGTTATTTGTGTTCGTCTTTGGCTCCTCTCATGGTCGCGTTGCAGAGCCAAATATGGAGGACATGGCATCGCTCAAATGCAATCTTCCAAAAGTTGAGGAGATAAGAATGGTAATATACATATATATGTTTATATAAATGCTTTATACAATATGATCGTCTTATCTTTGTGATTTGCATGTAGTTCGGTTATCTATACGCTATCTGTTTATCCGTATACAATTGTTATTCTACAAGCCATTCCGTTCTTTTATACCAATAGTTTGTATATTTTGAATTAAAAAAACGTGTCTCTATTAAACACCTAATACAGGAAATGACCAGACCCTTCCTGAAATAAAAGGAAAGGCAAAAAAACAAGTGCAAATAAAAATAGAATTTCGGGAGGTGAGGATTATCCGCAAACAATATCATGAAACTCTGTATCAGAATACAAATAATACACAGAACTGTTTACAGGTTTCAGTTATACTTCTTTCAAAATAATAAACTGGTGTCATATAAGGTGCAGAATTAGCCACCAACACCCGCATAATCATTAAAAATCATTTTTTTTTTTTTAATAATTAAGAGCTTTACAAAAACATTAAACATGTTAAAGCTGAGATATACTTTTGATAAGTCTAAAAATAATAATAATAAAAAAAACCTTTCAAAGTGTGAAGTTATTTAAATTGAGGGATAAAATGAAATATTACATGATAAAACATACTAGTACATCGCTTGATAAATGAGATCTCAAAGTAATTATAATTATTCCGATAAAAGTGTTCAATCCAAAAATTGAGTCCCGGCTAATATATTTTATTCTTCATATAGAATACTTTACAGGCATTGGTGGGGAGGAAAATTTTAGGATAATATCTTTTTACATAGCTTTCTGACATAGATTATAAATATATGGAATCATGCTTGTTCATGGGCCGTGATAAGATAAATAATATCTCTGCCTAAAGAGGGCGGTAATTCTGTTCTCAGTAACCGTCAAATTTTAATTTTTACAAGATTCAACATGTAACAAAACTGGTGTTGGGGCCACATAGCTCTGTATGGAGTTTAAGTGAGTCATAATGCGGCGGTCACAACTCGTCGTAGGCTACGGGGCGCGTGCCATCAACGTAGCCTGTGTTGCATGTGCAATGCACGCACAGGTCCTGGGTCAACTTCTGCGATTCCTGCGTTCGTACAGGCATTGTGCCTTCAAGGTACCTCCGCTGCACGAATTTTCTACGAAATCCATCGTAGGGAGTTGCACGTCGAAGGTACGGCGAGTTGTGACCGCCGCATTAGATACCGATATAATTAAATAATTAAATCTTATGCAGCGGTCACAACTCGTCATAGGCTACGGGGCACGTGCCATCAACGTAGCCTGCGTTGAATGTACAATGCATGCACAGGTCGTTGGTCAATTTCTGCGATTCCTGCGTTTCTGTAGTAAGGGTATTGGAAAAACTTCTTGCACGTCGCACATGCAACGTGCCTCCGAGGTACCTGCGCTGCACGATTTTTCTACGAAATCCATCGTAGGGAGTTGCACGTCAAAGGTACGGTGAGTTGTGACCGCCGCATTAGCAAAACCATAACCCGCTTTATCCCGGTCATCGGATTTAGAAAAGACCTTTACCCGTACCCAAAATGCTCATATTCTCTTTTCCCTGGGAATCATTCACTTATGACACCATTTAGTCGGTTTGAAATTTTATGAACCTAGAAAAATTGTTTCCACTGAAGTTTTTTTGCTGATATGTGATCTCATTGGGTTCTAAAACAATTTTAGCTTGGTTGCAAACCGGGCAACTTTGAGCAATTTGCATAATTAGCATAAATTCAAAATGGCCGCCATGCTAAAGGGTGAAACTTAGCTTATGACCTATAGATCGCATTTTGAAGTATAAAACATGCATATAGGGGTAACTTTATGCATAGAATCCATTGGAAATGTTGCTTTTATGACTCGATGTCAATTTTATGAGTTAAAGGTCAAAAAAAGGTCAAATATAGTGAAATTCATTATAATTTTTTTATTATATTGTGAATATTAGATTTTAAATGGCTAATTACATGTAGATAAGACCAGGTGACATATCTTAGGGTTCTAAAACAATTTTAGCTTCGTTGCCAAATGAACAAACTTGAGCAATGTGCATACTTAGCATAAATTCAAAATGGCCGCCATGCTATATGATGAAACTTAACTTTTCAACTGTAGATCGCATATTGACGTATAAAACATGCATATTGGGGTTAATATATGCGTAGAATCCATTGCAAATGTTACTTTTTTGACTTGATGTCAATTGTATGTGTTGAAGGTCAAATCAAGGTCTAATATGTGATGCGTCACGTCGAAAGGAGAGACTAATCGCGATTTTTGAAATCCATTTTATTTGATATTATTGATCTCTGATTCATTGCCTTGAATTTGATATATAACCCGACTGTAAAGAGTAAATAGAAGTGGAGATATTAGCCTCTGAACGCGAGGAGAATTGTGCTCTTGGAAATCAAAATCAAGAGAAAAACGTCTGCGAAGTTTGACTTCCGTTTGACTCCGAGCCAGAAAAATAAGACCATTTTGTCACCGCTCTACTCACCGA
Source organism: Paracentrotus lividus (assembly GCA_940671915.1). Taxonomy (NCBI): domain Eukaryota; kingdom Metazoa; phylum Echinodermata; class Echinoidea; order Camarodonta; family Echinidae; genus Paracentrotus; species Paracentrotus lividus. The sequence continues at coordinate 22,916,004 of CALNVZ010000649.1, forward strand.
AATGCCCTAGCAACTACTTGTTACAAAGGTGAAACGATTGACCAATGAGGAGGCTGCATTCAGGTATACAGAGAACAATACTCGTCCGTCACGCATGATCGAGGCAAACGCAGCAAGCGATGTTGTCTAAATAACATTCAATTTTCTCAACAAAAAAAACTAAATTTGGTTAGTTGTTTTATATCTTCGTCAAATAAATAAAAACGCCATGTTCTTTCTAATTGTTTAAGAAAAAGTCCGCTCTTTTAAGAAAAGACGTTTACCAATCCTGGCGCTAAATTAGTTAGAAACAAAACTTATTTTAAACCTTTTGGGGGTTTTATTCCGATGTTTGCGTGCGTTCTTTGAATGTCAATCGCGTATACTCTTACTCATTATAAAGCGAGTCATTTTGATCTGAACTCTGTTGGAAATTTCGAACATAACAATGGTCTATAGACTAAATTATTCTTGTACAGGGGTTTATGCATTTTGTTTATATTCTTTGAATAAGTATATGATAGAGATAAGCCTCCAATGTTTTAAGAAATATTTGCGCCTCACGAATGTATTTAGAATTTCTCTGATCACGTTTTATGAGTGGCTAGGTTGCTTAAGACAATGAAAATAAAAACGTAAATGATTTGCTCGATCTCGTCTTTTATTGATCAAACCTGTTACCAGTAATAAAAGATATTAATAATTTTTAGAATGAATTATTTTAAAGAGTAAATCGTATTTGTTTCGTCGTGTTTAGTACTACGCTACTTTCTTAAACACGTTACTTTGTAAAATAAACTGCAGAAGACTTTAACCTAAATACTTGTATCAGAAGTATTATCACGTCACCTCTTTTGTATGCTCTATGTTTCCCTGATGGAACCAAATTTGTTAATAGGGAGGTTTAATTTCCCATCAGGACAACAGATATCGCGGCCCTTAAAATAAAATGCTGAAATTAACATTCATTTGGATCCAGATAGCTAAGTCAAGCAATAAGTAGCTTTTCCCCACATAACCCCCCCCCCTCTCCCACCCGATTGTTAGATTTGACATTCGTTTGCGTGCTCCGCTATCCCGATGAAACAGCTTTATTCACAGCAGGTTGTGGCATCGCACGCAAAATTTCTGAGTGCAGCTAAAGAGAGTTTAGTTCGCTATTCGCTCACAAAAACGAAACAAAAATCCAGTTGAAATCACACATCACATGACAAAGCCATGCGTTGCTAAGGGCGGAGCTAAACGGAGAGGGGAAATGAGCGCTGGACGTTCGCTTGTATGTCCGGAAAAAAAATTATGACCGAAAAACACTCGCCGAAAAACTGCTTTTTTACCACTTTCCGTTACCATTTTCACTCATGTTTTTAACTGAGCAAAGATGAAGCATGGTAGAACCAGAAAATCAACAAAAAATTTCTCAAAATTTTGACTTTTTTATTTAGTTTGTCGATTTACTCGGATCTTTGATCTGCGACTTCTCTCTCATTTCGACAAGACGTATCACATATATGGAAATACATTATAGTTTTATTATACTTTAAATGAGACTTTGAATGGCTAATTACATAGAGATAAATTAGTGAAAATTGATTTTGAGTTATGCAGGATCATTGCCATACACTATTTCTTCATTTTTTCCCCTCAAAGCATATCATCAGTGCTGGTCAATCCAAGGTCAACTTTCATTCTGGAAAAAAAAGACAGTGACACAGTACGCTGAGATAAAGGAATTTCTAGACTTCCAGAAAGCTGCCTTGCATATAACATCAAAAGAGACCCCTTGAAAAAAAGCCCAAGAAGCACTAAATGAGTGATTGGGACGGGGGTCTTATCAGGCATTATGGCCTCAGAGCCTGCTGCATTGATGGCCTTCAGTAGCCTCCTATCTCTGGAAGCAGCAGAGTGATCGAAATATCTCAAAATATCAGGAAAAGTTTTTTTCCGGGTGGCGAAAGGACTTTCTTTTTGTCTTTTCCAAAATATCTTTGAGTACATGGGCATGATGGGGACCAAAGTCTTTCCTCGGTGATAGAAGAGAAAACTGACAGGAGATAAGGGACATCCTTCAATGACCCAGAAGAGTTAGATTGGTTCTCATGAAGGATTGATTTGGAACCAGGCGAACATCCTGTCTTTCCCAGAGTATATGTATGCCCTGAAGCAATAGAGAGGGCATCAAGAAAACACTTACGTTGCTCCAAAGCATTTGCTACGAGGAAGACTGTCTTGGAATGGTCACATGAAAAGCACCAGAAGATAGCGGTTAAACAATGGAACGCACCAAGGCATCCGGGACCTTAGGTAAGCCATGGGGGAAAGAAGCAGTCTCAGAGACTTAAGGGATCTTTTGAGCAAGAATAAAAGAACCCAACAGATGAGAGACTAGTTGAGCAAAAGAAAGCGATGAACCAAGAACAGCTGCAATTGTTAAATTGTAACCTCGGGTCATCAATACAGATGAGATGAAAAAGACAGATCAGAAAGTTAGTGATGGATGGTAAAAAATACCTCCCTAGGATCAACACATATCTCCTTGCACCAAGAGAGTGCTTCTAGACCTGGAGTGGAAGTGTGTTCTATAAGACTCCCTCCTACTCTGAACTACAAACTGAGCGGCACGCTCAGAAAAGCCAGACGATCGAGCTCTCTACCTGATAGTGGCAAAGCAACCGTGTAGTATTCCCAATAGGGGCTGAGACATCAGATCCGGACTTTACGGAAACCACATCAGACGTTCCAAGAGGTCTGGAGACCAACGTCGAGGTATCAAGACCGCCCCCAGATTCTCTTTAATTCTCCTTAGAACCTGAAGAATCAGCAGGAACGGAGGAGTTCTCCCCACTTTCTCCACTGGATCGCGAAGGCATTCAGAGCAAATTCCTCCGGTTCTTGAACACATGAACAGAACAGAGGGAGGTGACTATTGAGCAAACGCGTGTACAAGTCGATATTGAGATTACCCAAAATCCTAATTAGCTGTTTGAACACAACCAAACAGAGAGTCAACTCCGAGGGTAGACGCTTTCTCCTGGAGAGGACCGCTAAGAGATAATTTTGGCCCGGGATGTGTGAAGCTATTAGAAAAAATGTCTTCTGAGCCTCACCAATTGAACGGTTGATGGCAAGTTCGTTCAGCAACATTGAATTAGTGCATTTCTGTCTGATTTAAGCCGCCACCGATGTACTGTCCATCAGAAAAGGACCAAAGTAGCTTCCAGGAGGCGACGAACATAACGATGAGACTCGAACATGCGCACGACCTCAGTCGCTTAAAATCACTGTCTGATGACAATAACCCCTCCCCAAACCTAGAAACGCCACGTCCATGGGGACAGGTCTGGAAGTTAGGGAAATCTGTTAGGGTTTGCCTTAGATAAGAAAGCAGCTACGAAGTCAAAGAAGAAGCAGACATTTGATCCAACCTGACAGAGGGATCATAATGTGTAATAGCTTATACTCTCGGCTTGTAAAACCCCAAGAGACGGAGTTGGAAATGTCTCATCAGCAGGCGACAATCGTGCAAGACACCGAAGAAACTGTAGAGCAGTTGAAGCCAACGTGTAGCTCCCGCATCACGAATTTCTTAGGGACTGTCCATGCTTCTTAGTCATTCTAGTTGATGATGAACGTCCAACTTTGCGTCTAGATGCTAGATGAGATGCGAGTGGGAATTCTCGGACTTTTCGCCACTGACCAGGAATCCCCCGGAATCCGAAATGCTGTGTGGTGTGAGGAAGCTGGAGATGGAGACAACAGAGTCTCAGACTCCTCCACTAACATCTAATCATTTAGATTTCTAGATTTCTAGGAACGTCATAAGGGTCAAAACTCCAGAGGCGACCCCCGACCATATTCCCCCTCTGTCTGTCTGTCTGTATCTTCCTCTCCATTTTCTCGCTCCTCTCACTCTATCTACTATTATATTTGATCGTCGATTATAGTGTTTTCGTTTAATGAGATGGCAATCGTACTGTTAATCACTATTTTCAAGAATGAAAGTTGACCATAGATGACCAGTATTGATGATATGGTTTGTAAAATTGAAGAGATAGTGTACGGAAATGCTCCTGCACATCCTAAACCTAGATATTCAGCCTTTCAAAAGTCTAATATTCACAGTCTAATAAAGAATATAATAATTCCCTATATTTGACCTTTAACACATAAAATTTACATCGAGTCATAAAAGCAACATTTGCAATGGATTCTGCGAATACAGTAACTCCTATATGCATGTTTTACACTTCAACTACTGATTTATAGTTCAACAGTTAAGTGTCATCATATAGCATGGCGGTCATTTTGATTTTATGTTAATTATGCAAATTGCTCAAAGTTGTCTATTTGGCAACCAAGCTAAAATTGTTTTAGAACCAAAAGAGATGTCGCCTGTTCTTATCTACATGAAATTAGCCTTTCAAAGTCTTATATTCTCAGCATAATCAAAATATAATGAATTTTCCTATATTTGACCTTTATTTGACCTTTAGCTCATAAAATTGACATCGAATCATAAAATCAACATTTCCAATGAATGCTATGCATAAAGTAACCCCTAAATGCATGTTTTATACTTCAACATGCGATATATAGTTCAAAAGTTAAGTTTCACCATATAGCATGGCGGCCATGTTGAATTTATGCTAATTATGCAAATTGCTCAAGGTTGCCCGGTTGGCAACCTAGCTGAAATTGCTGTAGTATCACATGAGATCACAAATTAGCAAAAAAACTTCATTGGAAACAACTTTTCTAGGTTCACTACACAAGGTATAGGAGCTTCAAATGGACTAAATCAAAGTGTTCACACAAAGAAGATCAATGAAGCAATGAAGCTCGAATGCATGGAAGTTAAACAAAATATTGAAGCGAGTATTTGCTTTCCAAGTCAAGCGATACGACGACTGGACTACGACAATATTACAAAGTCAGATTAGATGCATGTCTTTGGTACCATGCCGAGAAGGCCCGCCAAACTACCATTCTTTACACTTTTTTACGACCCCAAATAGCAAAACGCTCTGAAGCGCAAAAAACAAACAAAACAAACAAAACAAAACAAAACAAAACACCTACACACAAAAAATAAGAACTACTTTCCATGAGTAAAACCCTTTTGCTACTCTTGGAGGCGAGTGCTTTTATTCGTATATCACGTATTTTTACTTCAGAATCTGTGTTTCTGTTAAAAGTACACACCCGCTCTTCCAGAACATGTAAAGTTAATAAGGGATACTCAAGAAAAAAAAATTATTGAGTATATATACTCAATAATTTTTTTTCTTGAGTATCCCTTAGTAACTTTACATGTTCAATTACGTAAAACAATTGTGCAAGTAGGTTTCTCTTCAACTTGGTACGGCTTGGTGGATGATCAGGTGAAAACACGATTAGGTGCGTTTTGAAAGTAGCTTTATTGAGTGAAAGCACTCATGGATGTGTGTCACTATATTGTCAAAAATACTTGGATATTTGAGTGTGATCACTCATATATGCAAGTTCTCATTTTTTGTGTGTAGGTTACTGAAATAAAGTCATGTTTGTACTTTTGGTTCCACATAGAGCGACACTCGCTTGTTCTTTCGTGTACACAGGGTGCATGTTGAAAGAGCAAAATGTAGGGCAGGGCATTGATTTTCAGGATAGGGAGGTGGGCTATACAGAGTGAGTCAGAAAAAATGTCCCATCATTTTGATGTTGCATATTGAAAAGTATCAACAATCAAGGGTTTCATGATTTGTCTTGGTACAGTTATCCTCCTATAGCATCAGTTGGAGGATAAGGAGGATAAGGACCCCATGGAAGAACTGTGGTATTTCTTATATTCATGCACAAATACACACACCCACACATGCCCTTATTTACATAAACACAAATCACATACACACACACACACACACACACACACACACACACACACACCCATACATGCACACGCACATACGCTATCTTGTCCACACCAGCACACACACATACATTCACACACCAACATACACGCACCCCTCACACGTACACACATACATATATACACACCCACACACGCAAACACATCCTCACTAACACTCATTAACAGTTGTTAATGAATAATTAAGTCCCAAACATTTAAACAAAGAAAAGTAGAAATGTTTTTATGAATTGTTTAAAGGGAAGCTCTAGATCCAAAATAAGTTGCTTTTCTAAAAAGCAGAAAAATTAGAAATACAGACTAAAACAATTTAGAAGAAAATCGGACTTATAATAAAAAAAGTGATAAAAAAAATGATCGTTATTATATATCAGCTTGGTGTAGATGCAGCAGAAAGCTGCTTTACCGAGTTCCTACGGGAGTTACTTTAACAGAAACAGAAACAGAAACAGAAACAGAAAATTGGCAACATAATTATGTGATGTCATAGAGGCACAACTTGCCATGAATTGTATATTTGTTTTATGATAAATTTACACTTTATAAGAAACTATATTCCTCAAAACTTTGGTCAAGATATATTGATGGCAATATGTTATTGCATCTATGTATTTTGATAAAATGAGAATCATAATGACATTTCAAAAGAAAAGTGATATTTTTCATGAAATTCAACATCCATAAATATCTTTTTTCCTATACCGATAAAGCACTTAAAATCTTTGTTTTTGTATTTCTAGATGGGGTGCTGATTTTACAATATATGTATAGATGCAATAGGATATTGGCATCAATATATCTTGGCCAAAGTTATGAGGAACCCAGTTTCTTAACATATAAAGTGAAAATTTATCATAAAACAATATAGAAAATGCATGGCAAGTTGTGTCCCTATGATATCACAGCTTTGTGACTGTGTTGCCAATTTGGTATAGCGATCTATTATTTTTGTGCCTCGGAAAGATATTCATAACTTCCTTATTATTAGTTCGATTTTCTTCAAACTTTTTTTATTCTATTTTCTAATATTTCTGCTTTTTATAAAAGCAACTTATTTTGGGCCCAGACCTTCCCTTTCACTGAGTTTGTTGGTGAATGTGATGATGTGCGTGTCTTCAAGGGAGGATGTGTGTGTGTGTGTGTGTGTGTGTGTGTGTGTGTGTGTGTGTACACATATTCTGTCAACATTTTTTTTTCATCTTCAACCATCTACGTGGCAATGTTGAGAATCTGCTGACGCTACGTGCTTGTGAATGTGTGTGATGGTGTGCGTTTGTGTGTGGGTGGCTGTTAGGGGTGTGGTGTGAGGGAATTTGCGTGTGTAAGATGAGGTTCAGTTATGGTATGTGCATAATATTAACCGAAAAATGCCTTAGGATGATCGGCAATAAGAAAGCTTTCCTTTCATGAAAATTCAACTTTCCTCTTAATTTCATTTCTTAAATGATTGTTATCAAAACATATCAATTAACAGCCTTGTTACGACTGCGATGACGACGGGAGCAACTGCATTGAGTTTGGAGGCACAACCCCCGAGTCATCTGCTCTTTCTGACGCCGTACATTTTACCCTGTTCGTCGGCTCTCTGTCTACATCATGCGAAGAAAACGTTATAGCATACGCCTCTGCATGCTATATTGACGATACAACTGATAGGTAGGTTTAGGTGTGTCGAATTCGTATTGTGTTGAGGCGGGAGGCGGGGGGGTAGCTGTTACCGCAGTAAAACGCTGGACATGTTTTTTTTGTCAATAGTAAAATGACACTGAAAATGATGGGGTGTGTGGAAGGTGCCATCAACATTTCAAATTTGCCGATGTCTTCAAACTAGAAACAGTAAAGATTTTCTTATACACTGTAGTTAAAGGAAATTTCACAGAAATATGTTTTTGATATACTACGAATTCTTACTATGTTGGGAATTAAAGAATGTTCCTGTATCTATGTTATTTGTTTTGAAATTATTGGATAATGTTTGAGTTGAATTATCATTTCTCATTATTTCAGATTAAAATTAATTTCATTCCGATATCTGGAGATTGATGGTGAAGTGTTCTTCTTTTCTTGATTTTTTTTAAAATTCCGAGTTGTGTGCCTTTTTGCAGGATCTACCTTTTATTTTTTTTCTCAGTTTTCGTTCTCTCTAAATATTTATTAGTTTTAAAAGCGTGTTTTATATAATATCGAAATAGTTCGTTTATTTTTCATTTCACCTTTATGTCTGTTTACATTGTGAATGTTTATTTATCTTTTGTTTAAATAAAATTTAAAATCCAATTATACAAAACTAAATCAATGCTACTTTACTCCTCATTTCAATTCTATTTTCACACTCCACACAGGCCATTAGCTGGATTTATGAATATTTGTCCAATTGGTCTGGAACTGGAAAGAGAGCGATTATTAACTGTTGTCCAACATGAGATATTTCACGCTCTGGTAAGTGCTTTTTGATTCTAATTCTTCTGCATTCGAATAGTACAATAATGTACAAATGTTTGGAAAAATTTTCTGACAATAAACCATTTATACAATTCTAAAAAAAAAAAAAAAAAAAAAAAAAAAAAAAAAAAAAAAAAAAAAAAAAAAAAAGCTAAATTGTTCATATATTGCATTACACATTATTTGCGTCTTATCAAACGAAATGTTATTTTATAAAATAAATAACGTACGGCTCTCGTTCGTGCATTGGGTCATAAGGCGCATTTGATAACTTGAGAATTGTCCAAACCCACTTCGCTGGCATCGTGGCTTCAAACAATGACTAAAGTTATCTCATGCGCCTAAAAGTTCGACCCAATGCAGTCAGAGCAGCTCGTTATTCCTGTTAACTGTTATTGAAATGTATTGAAAGTTACTTTACTAAATTCTTGCAGGGTTTTTCACCCGGTCTTTACGCCCTCTATCGAGACGCCGATGGTAACCCTTTAACACCAAGAGAAGCGAATGGATTGCCACCACAAGATCCACAGTAAGTATATTACTTAAATACTTGAATAAAAAATAGTTGAATTAAACCAAATCCAATTCATTCATCATTTTACTTAATGATAAACTAAATATTTGCAATCAAATAACAATAACGAAAAAAATAAAAATAAATAAAAAAATAAAATCACAATATCATATTAGGAAAATGCATGAGCAAAGTCTTTTTACCAATAACTCGCTTTTCTGTATTCAGCACATTAATCAATTTTGTAAGCTAACATTCAATGATTATAGAAATAATTCCCCGTTCTTACTATATTACGGTAATCTTTTGGAAATGATTGAAAACATGATATGCGACGTAATGAATCATCTCATCATATCTTACTTTACCTTATATATTATAGGATTTCCCGGCCAATTTCATTGTTTTGTCAATCAATTGCATATTAGAGGCATTCATTTTCGGAAAAAACGCTGATGCATCGAAATGTTGCCAGTCAAAATCGTATTCAATCATCAAAATTAACGAGTGCTGTGATCGATTTCGTATTTGCCCATTCTACTTCACATAATGAGCATACACATTCGGCAATAACTATTCAAATTCGTCTTCATCCTGTCGACATTTCATTCCGTATACTTAAATTCTCATTAATTTGAATGCACAAATACTAAAATTAAATGCCTATATCCGAATTTAAACTTTTTAACCATTACTTTGTTTGCCTAAAAACGCATTTCAGAGCATGAACACGAAATTAATTGACTAAAGTCGGTCCGTCGCATCAAACACAAGAATTTGAATACACATTAAATGAAAATGAATGATAAATGTATGAAATTGGCCGGGAAAACCTATATTATTTGAGAACATTAATAACCTTTAACGTTAATTAATTAACCTTCTTCAGGACCTTCCTGTTCCAATGGGGTCCTCGTGTGATTCAGGAACTATCATTAGAATGGGATTACGTCGGTGGCACGACACAACGTACCGTTCAAGCTTTCGTTACACCAAATATCGTGGTAAGTTTATTACGATAATAATAATATTGTGTTTTTTATTGCGCTTTATCTAATTAAGTAACCAATCAAAGCGCTTTAATTACCCCGGTCATTTGAGCAATCCCATCCATCCTACCAGATACTCGTTTTAAGACCAAGATGGGATGCATCTGTCTGTCCCAAAGACATAAATGCGGTTACCGGGGACTCGCACCCACAACTTTGCATTCCCAGTCATTTGAATTTACCACTAGACTACTGCAGGGATGACGTCATTATGTCAATAAAAATAAATATAAATGAACTTTCCAATCATTTTAATAGTATGAAATAAAAAACTATTAAAATGTACCCCAAATATATCGATGATCAAATTCGAAGTGTATACTTTTTGAGGGGTTCATATCCATCAAGGTTATGGTCGGGTGGTCATCCGGGTACTTTGGTACAAAGGTAATTAATAGCAATGAAACTACACTTGAAGCTGAAGAAAACAAATTGTCACTCGGAGATTCTAGCATGAAGTGTTGCTAACTGTAAATAACGTCAATCCCTCGTCCACTTAAAGCGAGAAAGAGCGAATTGACAAACTCTCTCGTTGACTGTGTGTTATATATAGATAGTCTAAAATATACTTTTTTATAAAGCTATTAATAGCAATACAGTGTATAATTTAACCTTTAATTTAGTTTGTATTGGGAAACTAAAATGTTTTGAGGGGAAAAGTATTTCCTTCGCTTTCGGTAACATAATTATTGCAGTGTGAGTTCATTGAGTAGTGAAAATGTTTGGTATCATTTAAATAGGGATGTATGATAAGAACACACTCTACAGGATGTTGCATTATGGGTAAGGAATCAGGGCAGATTTGTAGTTGAGGACTTGGTGCTATACAAGGCTGCTAGTTTGTATTGGCTTTAAAAAAAAAATCTCTATTTTTTGGTTAACACCCCGTTCCATATTCTTTGCAGAGGGAAGCGAGAGCTCACTTTGGATGTCCGAGTCTTATGGGTGTCGAGATAGAAGATGGCGGTGGAGCAGGTACGGCGCTGGCTCACTTTGAGAAAAGGGTCCTGGCGGTAAGTCACGCAAGCATAATTAAACAGGTGGGGATATTGTTGTCGAATCGACCCTTTGTAAAGACAAACTCAGTCATCCCCGGACGCCACACGTCTCTGGCACTTCAAACATATGATATTGCGTCATGTACCCGTTATTAAAGCAGAAAATCTGCTCCGTTCATTGTCGTTTTAAAGGAGACAAATACTAGGAGTATTACACTTAATACTAATTACGGGTGTTTTGGAAGGAAAATAGGTAGTCATTGAAAACGTTTGTTAATATTTTTGTATCATATAGCTTATTAGCATTCGATAAATATGTAATGTTTTTTTTTTCTGATAGCCGGCTGGGGTCTTTAAGGTACCCAATTAGATTATGATTCTTCTACAACATTTCCTTTCTTGATTAACAGACGGAGTCCATGAATGGGTTTCTGACTCCAGTCCGTGTCTTTTCTCGAATAAGTCTTGCTCTTATGGAAGATACAGGATGGTACATACCTGACTATGATCTAGCTGACAAGCTCAACTGGGGAAAGGATCTAGGTTGTGACTTCGTACAAAAGAGCTGCAAGAATTGGATCGATACTAAAATGAACGCGTAAGAAAAGAACTTCCAATAACTTAGTGTTTGTTTGTTTTTGTTGTAACTGACCATAACTGGTCTGAAATTGCCATGTCAGGCAAGCCAATGAGCCGTTATGATGATTTGACCCCTGTCCCTGTTTCCTAACAAAACATTGCAAAATATGGTAGGCCCTATGGAAAGAAGAGGAAAATATGAAACACAAAATGGAAAATTACATAGAGACTAAACATTTGATCCAAATGCAAATGAATTTGAGGTAAACATTAATGTATCCTCAACATATCGGCTGAGAGCTTTAGTCCTCTTCAGGGATATGGCCCGTCTGACCACTGCTGCAAATGACGCAGTCAATCATTTATCAAATTAGAAGATCAATCAACTTATCAGACAATCAATCAACCAATCAATTAATCAAAGAATTAATTTCTGTTGTACCAGGGGACTGGCTTTTACACCATGGTGTAACGTGATTTTTGAGACTGCTTGTCACGCTGAAGGTGTGGACGTTGCTACTTGCTCCTTTTATCAGTACGACCAGATCCCTCCAATCTTCCAGGTAACACGGGCCTCATGTCACTTGGGGAGTTTCGGAGAGTTACGCAAAATTGGCAAAGTTGTTGAAAATTACCTAAAGTTTAAAAAAAATCAAACAGTTTCAAAAGGTATTGCAAAGGTTCTTAAAGTTGCGAAAAGTTCCGCAAAGTTCTGTAAAGGACAGCAAAGTTTAAAAAAGTTCCTCAAAGTTGCGAGGAGTTCCACAAAGTTTCTGAAAAGTTCCCCAAAGTTACGGAAAGTTGAAGAAAGCTGCGGAAAGTTGGGGGAAGTTGTTGAAAATTTATCGCAACTGTGCAAAACATAATGCAACTGTTTCTACCTTTTTGAAACTTTATTTAATTTTCAACTGCTTTATCAACTTTTTGTAACTTTGCAACCCTAACCAAGTGACATGGGGCCTTAACACTGACCAACAGATTCCTCAATTATCTCTTTTCCCATACACAGTTCTTCATGAATGTGGAATAATAAGTTTATGTTGCTCCAGCATCATCATTCTGCTCCTGTTTTAATCTCTTGAATGCAAATTGATTATATTCTTGAACGGTAGTGCCGCAAATGTGACCATTTTCTATTGAGACTGCACCCTTCAGGGGAAAACAATGCATTCTTCATGTCTTTTGGGGAACCATATTCTGTTCATTAGCGATATATTATACATAAAACAGATATTATAATATTATCTAGCCTATGACCTACTTGTTGGATAATCATTATATGGTTAAGAGCAAAAAAATACATATACATAATTATTATAGGGAATGCATGATAAGTCAAAGACAAAAACGTATTTAACAAGAACGAACAATATCATAAATGAGAGAGAAAGAGAGATGGATGAAACAGAGGGAGGAAGGGATGGAGGGAGAGAGAGAGAGAGAGAGAGAGAGAAAGATAGGGGGATAAGGAGGGTTTAGAGATAATGAATGAGAGAGAAACGCATGGAGAAATAGGAACATATTGAGAAGCAAAACATTTGTTAATATCACAACCTTTTATTGAAATGGAGTGAATATCATGAGAGGTGTAATAATGTATCTTTCAAAGGTTTTGAGTCAAAAAGAGCCTGAGCTTTCGATCCCAGCAGAATCTGCTAGGATAAAAATCCTGGGCTGCTTTTGACTCAATTCTAGTCCATTATCTCTCTCTTATTTATCTATTTTTTATTTTTCGTGTTAATGGTTTCTGAACTTATCTCACTAGATTTTTACGGAGCTTCCTTTTGTTGATCCATCCAACTTGCCGTTTTATGGAGGCAGTAGCTTAACTGACTACTGCCCCTACCATCAAGTAAGTCTACCTCTCAATGTTCATTACAACACTTATATATCGAGTGAGTCAAAAAAAACTTTACACCTAGAAAAATGTCAATAAAAAGAACACCAATGTATAAACCCCAAATTATTTTACATATTCTGAAAGAGTAACTCCTCCCGCATCTTCTGGTACCATTTTTGTGTGGTATGGCTTTACGCTTGGATGAACACGACGCATTGTTTGCGAACATGTCAATTTCGAACTGTGCCAGATGGGAGTAAAATCAAGACAACAAAAAGCTAGAAAAAATGCAAATTCATACTGATTAAAATAGCATAACTTTTTAACGAAAATGTCTTCCGATTAATAACTTGGCAGGGGTATTGTTACACATATTGACTACATTGTGTATAAAAATTAGATTGATTTGTGAAGTAATGCACGAATGAGTACACATTAAAGAGTAAATTGCCACTGACAGACCTAAAAAGGCCTCCTAATACTTTTGAAAAGTGATTATATTGTCTTTGACGTGTGCTCACTCATGCCTGACTCTACAGATCTATCTCATTTTCATACAAAATGTATTCAATATGTGTAACAACACCCCCGCCAAGTTATAAAGCGGACGACATTTTCGTTAAAAAGTTATACTATTTCAATCAGGGTGAAGTTGCTTTTTTTTTTTTTTTAGCTTTTTGTTGTTTTGATTTTACTCCCATTCTGGCACAATTCGAAATTGACATGTTCGCAAACAATGCGTCGCGTTCATCCAAGCGTAAAGATATAACACACGAAATTGGTACCAAAAGATGCTAAAGGGGTTACTCTTTCAGAATATGTAAAATAATGTGGGGTTTATTAATTGGTTTTCTTTTTATTGACATTTTTCTAGGTGTAAAGTTTTTTCTGACTCACTCGGTATGTCCGACATAGCACCCTTTCTATCTAATCTTGACCTCGAAATACAAGAAATATCCATATTGGCCCGTATTCGCAAAGGCGCCCTAATTTAAGTTAAGATAAAAGATAAATCATTTATTGTCCAAAAACGGAAATTCTTCTTCCACTGGTTTACAATTTGCAATATTAACATTATACATAGAATGAATGAAAACATATAAATTACATAATTCAATGTGCAAGGTTTAACATATTCATGGTTCCAAAGGCGTCGTTAAGCCTAAATCTGTGGTTTGACTATAGGTATTAAAATGTGACACAAAATTGAAAAGTAGATGTACAATTTATAAAGTTTTTCTAACCATTATAGCACAATTCTAGAATCCAGTAAACTTGCAAGGAACATGCAATGTGAACAGATTGTGTCAAACTTTGCTACCCATAGTTAAACCACAGATTTAAGCTATGGCTTAACGTAAGACACCTTTGTTATTACGGGCCAATATGTTATGGTTAAAGTAAAGTAAATAGCGAGCTGTCTCTTGGAATTGCAGTCTATATGGGAAATGCTAAAAATAGAATAACCTAAATGGATGACGAACTTCTACCTTTTTATTATAATCAGATATATTTCGCACAAAGAAGTTTTTTTTAAAAGCACTATTTCGATAAATACCCCGTTTTACTTTAATTCACTATAAAAAATGATATCTGAGTTCAATAGTCGGATGTTGTCATAGATCATTATGTTAAACTTTTCTTTAAAAATTCCCACCTCCTTTAACAGGTTGATATAAATGTGCCCCGAAACCAAACGGCCAATGACCTCGTCTGCACTAATCAGGAAAGTAAGTATTACAATATGCAACAAAGGATACAATATCCAACAAGAAATTCAGCATATTATATGTAATCAAGATACAACAAGAAATAAATCATAATATTCTATTAATGTATGCAAACGAGTTAAATTTGGTTTCCACCACGGGCGTAAATCCATTTGCGGTTTCTATTCATCAGGGGAAAATGGCGCTTTGTATTATTATGTAATATCCCCCCCCCCCTGAATGAAAAGCATTCTTACGGTTTATGCCAGTGGTTTCCACAGTTGATGTACAAAGATTTTTCGAGTAAATACATGAATACTGGTACATAAATATGTCACAATTATAGAAAAAGATCCAACAATAAACACGTACCGTGAATGAGAGTGAAGAAAAACATGTGATCATTGATACTTGAAGGGTTCTATAGATAAAAATTAGTTATCATTATTTAAGAATTATTTCAGTATCAACACATCAAGTTATTAAGAATCGAAATGTTATTACAATGGCCCCCACCCCCCCCCCCCAAAAAAAAAAAAAAAAAAAAAAAAAATCAAGTGTAATATAATAAACATTTGAAATGGGATGCTTTTTCAATACCATCAATAATTATTGTTATATATATATGTAAACGGTTGAAGATGGCAATGTCAGCCCATTTTACATAAATGGAAGTTGTTTGTACAGCAACCTTCATTTTTTTTTTCTTCTGCTATAGTAATAAATAACTGCAGGGTTCGTGAATGTATGAACGGTAGGGCTTTATTTGTCTTTTATCATTTTGAAACAACTTTTATCCCACCGCTGCCACCATGTAATGATTTGTGTGGTTCTTATTCAAGTACGATGAGGCTGGTAAATGATGAGGTCGGTAATATAAGAAGGTATCTACTATGTCTACAGTGAAGTTAGCGTACTATTTACAATATGATATATGCGATGTAGCTAGCTATGGTATATTTAATGGTAACGTATATCACAACAATTATACATTTTATTTTCTTGTGTTAGTAATAAATGACTGCAGAGTTAGCGAATGTATGAACGGTGGGGTTTGTCGTGATGTCATCAGTGGTTACTACTGCGACTGCCCAGTAGGATTTGCAGGTGCTCTCTGTGATCACGGTAATTTATTATTAATTTATTCTAATTTTTTTTTTGCACGTTTGTTTTCATTGTGTGCTAGATTTAAAAAAAAATTATTAACAATTGAATGAATTTTTATGTGTTACTTCAATGATATAGAAAACCATTTCATTATAATGATAATTATCGAATGTTATCATCAATTTATTCTGATGTATTGTTTATCTGTAATTTGTTGCTAGTTTTTTATTATTACAATCATTGGCTGCGATCCCGGGGGGGGGGGACGGGGGGAAGTGTCCCCCCTCGATTTTTAAAGCTTAACATATTTTTATGTAGTGATTAGCTTGTGAAGCTAATAAAGAGGTAAAATGTATGTCAAATACAATGCTAAATGTCATAAAAAGGCAAAATTTTCGGCTCGCGCTTCGTGCTCGCAAATATTTTTATTAGTTTTTGCATAATGCGCGAAGTATGCGAATTTTGAATGTATTATTTTTTCAATTTCGGATGTTTCCGTCCCCCCCCCAGTCGTGACATGAAATCGCCGCGCTTGATTACAATGATTTTTCTCTCCCAACTTACACGCAGTGAATGCGGAGTGCACGGGGAACTCTAACTGCAATGTGAATGAGGTTTGTACCGACAGCCAGTGTGTATGTGAACGGGACAGGATACGAGACCAGAATGATGTATGCATTGGAGTGGAAGGTTTGTTATCTCATTTCTTGACACTTTAAGCGTGATTTTACGATCTTCATTTCGGTATACATGTACATGTATTTTTAAGGCTTTTCTATCACTATTACTTTAGATTACATGCAATGATAAGATAAGATCATGATATACCTTTGAAATCTATTCAAACCAAAATTGAATTAAGGAATTGTCAGTTCATGACAGTTGTCCTGGGGTAATTGTGTGTTGATGAGGAAGTAATTGTCCGGGTCAATGGCGGCGGCCCCGGGGCGTGTCCATCTCGATGTTTTTCTGGGGGGATCGTCCCAGCCCGCAATTTTTAAAGTTTAAATTTTTTAATGTAGTGATCAGCTAATGAAGATGGTGAAGAGGCAAAACATATGTCAAATACGTTGCTAAATGTTATTATAAGTCAAAATTTTCGACTCGCGCTTCGCTCTCACAAACAAAACACAAGACAATGATTAAGTGAAATGTTCTTTCCTCAGGTCGGTAGTATTCATGGAATATGTTTTAATCTGTTCCGATGCTCCATTCTTTAAATTGTCATTAGTTTCTGCATTATATGCTGAGTAGGTCATTCTATTTCGAATTTTGGATATACTTTGGAACGCTTTATTCCGATTGAGTGTATTATTAATTCATCTTCCGGGCTTTCCGCCCCCCCCCCAGTCGAAACATGAAATCGCTGCCCTTGGAAGGTATATGTCGTGAAGGGGTAAGTTGTCCATACCCATGGAGATTCGTCCGCGGGTTATTGAATGCTTAAGGGGCAATAATCAAATAATATTGGAATGTTCTTTCGAATATGTTTTGTATAGAAATTCGCAATATGAATTTACACATTATTCTCTCTTACAGAGGTGAAAGAGTATTCGATGACTGTAACAGTGTCTGAGGTGAATGGAGAACCTGCTGTGTATGACCCTTCATTGGTGGGCACCGCTGGTGATGAATTTAGACATGGGTTAGAGTATGAGGTAAATAGATAAAAGTTTTGTTATGAGTTTTGCTGTGGAATAGTCATTTGGAAACGTTATCTAACACGCCTTTGAATTTGCAACTTTGAAAGCTAATTGATTTTCTCTCATTATCATTATTTTTAGTTTGTAATTTTATAATGTGAGATATGAAATTGACTTATTTCTGCTCCTTTGCCACAATACATTACTTTCATATGATAATTTGCAGTAAACAATATATGGCTGTATAAATCAACAGACTATAAGTGTCATATTCGTGATAATGATGATTGTGATGATAGCAAAGACAGTGTATTCAATTCATCGATGATTAGCACAAGAGGGTGAGGATAACATGCAAACTGTCTTGCATCACATGCACTCTAATTCTACTTCATCCAGATTCGCCAGATCATAGGGAAGGATGCGTCCCTTAGTGTAGCCTTGATAGACGTAGTTACCAGGAGTTTATCGAGTGGGAGCATCATCGCTGACCTTGCTTTGATCTTCAGGGAGAATAGCTCTGATCCCTCAACGAATATCAACGAGGCTGCTGTGGTAGCTGCTACTACTACTGATGAGAGTGTTTTGAGTGAGGGTGGAACAGCATTCACAGTCGTCTGGAGTGAATCGGCAGTTCAAGGTTACTGCTAAGTCTATTATCAGGCGCGGATCCAGCATTAGCTATGACAAAGCATTTGGTCGGCCCTTTGTTTAGGGACTGTAAGAACTATATCATGCTTGCACATGGACCACTACAATTCTTTATAAGAGCTCTTGCTGGATCTGCTAATAACTACTGGTACTACTACTATACTACTGCTACGACTCCGAAATGATTTCCGTTTGTATGAATTTCATACTTTGTTTAAGTTGCTGCTGCTTCTACTTGTACTACCAATATAATAATAAATATAACAATGCTGCTCAATAAAACCAGCTAAAATGGTAAAACAATATTATTAAACATAATAACATCAATAAATGCGAAAATTGGAAATTTAAATCCTTTATTTACTCTATCCTTAAGTAAAATTGATCTTCATTCTTCCATTCCTATAATATTGTCTGTATTCTCTGTAAAACCATCAATCATCTCATCGTCATTGCTTTCTTTCTCTCTTTATTTAAATCAGATGCAAATGAGTGTGATGACGTAGCTGGTAATGATTGTTCATCGTATGCCATGTGTACAAACACAGATGGTAGCTATGAATGTACCTGTCTACCGGGCTATGAAGACGCAGGACAAGCTGGGGGACTTGTCGGTAGAAATTGCATAGGTAATGTACCCGTTTAATTTCGATTGGTCATTAGGGTGCTTTCGCTGGACTACGGAGGAGATAATCTAGAATTATGAAAGGCTTTATTTTCAAAATAGCTCAAACCCCAAACTCCTGCATACTGTTAGTACAGGAAAAGGAGTGTGTAAAACTGGTATTTGCTAGAAACGGCTGGCAAGCGTTTAAATTACAAGTTTTCGTGTGCACAAACGAGGGTTTCCCCTAGCTACAAGAGATAGCTCCCCGTTGTCAAAATCTACAACGCTATTTTGGGGAAATGTACGTTCTCCCAAAACGTAGAACGTATAGGTTCTCAGCGGAGAGTCAGTTATAAGCCAATAAGCGAGCGCTTTGATAGGAATGTATACAGGCATTTCCCCCTTTGCTAAAACATAAAAGAAGCATACTTTGAGTTGACTAATCATAATGGCAGGGCGGTAGGTTATTTCTTTTCATATCAGCAATGTTTTAGGTCAGCTGTTATACGCATAGACGCATTTGACACAATAAAACCTTGTTATGAAAAAAAAAGAAAGAAGTAGCCTTTTGATTGAATTCGTATTGCAACAATAGACGTTACAATATCTCACAAGCCAAAGGGAACATGTGCGGTTACCATTGGAAACTTTTATTCAAAGTTATTGAAGAAGATAGAAAACGAGGATTTGCAGGCATTTTGAAAATAGTGCCCTCTTTTATGCTAACGTTCTAGATAAGCTCCCCGTAGTCCAGCGAAAGCTCACTATTAATATGGATACATCAGTTCACTTTATTCTTGATAAATTCAAATACCATTATTGGTAGAAATGTAAGGGATACAACTGCCTTACCGAGGGAAAATTTCTCATTTATGTTAACTGTCATTTCTTTAAAGTAAATATTTTGATAACCCTTACCCTTAAAACTTTGATAAATATAATTTAAAAACAAGCAATAAATTTGCAGGTATATTCCTCATCTACATTCGAAAATCAACAAAACTTAGTTTCAGGTGGAGAGAAACTTTCATAAGTGATATGATTGTTTTGGTTCATTCACGTGTTACACATTTCTTTTATCAGATACCAACGATTGTAGTTCGAATCCGTGTATGCATGGAGCAACGTGTACTGATCTGGTTAACATGTATCAATGTGTGTGTCTACATGGGTATCAAGGGGTTAACTGTGAAACAGGTAATGATCAAATTAAACAACTTTAATAATAACCTGATGTTCAAGGACTATTTAAAGGACAGTCTGATGTGGAATTTGCATTTGTACGGGCCTGCAGCTAATTTCCATTGTAATTTACATTGCAATTTTGACAATCAAAAATATAATACCCACTATCAAGCACTTACAATTACACTCTGACGGCTCTCACTTTAGAGGTTCAATTATACAATTTGCTATCCCTTCAATCCGAAAATTGCTTTTCCAATCACATTTATAGGTTTTGTATTGATGAATCAGACTTTGGCCATAATGTTGTATCCATAAGTCCATTGTGATATCAACTATTATGTTGATTCATGCATGAGATTCACAGTGTTGGGAAAAAGAATCCAGAAACAGGCAAAACCACTTTTCTACTTCTTTACAAAACAGATCTAAACGAATGCAGCTCGAATCCCTGCCTAAACGGGGCGACTTGTACGGAGGAGGCCAATGGTTATAGCTGTACGTGTGCTGATGGATATAACGGAGATGATTGTGCGACAGGTAAAATATTAAACATTGGATGATAATGACAAACTTTTTTGGGGTGTGTACTCTCTTAAACCGGTTTGACCACAAGAAAATGACAAACATTTAACTTAGACCGAGTTAAATGGTAGCCACTACATATTGGTTAAGATTTGTCAAAATTTTTACCAATTATCGGTATCCGAAGTAACAATTGCCCAGAAATTTTTTTAACTAGCAAACATTTCCCAACTGTGATCCATTGATGTTGCCCAACATTATGCAATTCACGTAATAAATCTATGAATACCCAGAACTGTATCGCGGTTTTATATTGCTCAATTAGTGTCTGTTCCCCTTTGTTATACCAAAAGAGTAAATTGTGATAGCGTATAAGAGATCGGGCAACTATTAAAGTGATCATAGGATTCAGAGGGTTAAGAAAGAAATTCTTAAATAAAATGAACCATTTATATTGTCTACCCCTTCACAGATCTAAACGAATGCAGCTCGAACCCCTGTCTTAACGGAGCAACCTGTACGGATGAGGCCAACGGGTATACCTGTGCGTGTGCTGATGGATATAGCGGAGATGACTGTGGGACGGGTAAAGTATTAACATTAAGCCAATGGTTATAGTTGTACAACTAACAAAATAGCTTTAGATTTTTGAATCAGTGTTTTGCAATGGTTCCTATGGCTAAAGCTGTATCCTATTAATAAAGCGATCGGGGACTAATAAAAGGTGATACATGAGATTCACAGGGTTATGAAAGATATTCTCAATATATTTCTATTAT
This sequence comes from Paracentrotus lividus, assembly GCA_940671915.1. Classification (NCBI taxonomy): domain Eukaryota; kingdom Metazoa; phylum Echinodermata; class Echinoidea; order Camarodonta; family Echinidae; genus Paracentrotus; species Paracentrotus lividus. The sequence goes on from CALNVZ010000649.1 coordinate 22,937,516, forward strand.
CCCTCCACGTAACAGATCTAAACGAATGCAGCTCAAACCCCTGTCTAAACGGGGCGACTTGCACGGATGGAGCCAATGGTTATAGCTGTACGTGTATGGATGGATATAGCGGAGATGATTGTGGAATGGGTACAGTATTAACATTAGATTATATTAAAAAACCTTTTATGGTATGTAATGTATACACTCTTAGAAAAGTTGGGCTAAAAATTGACGAACATCTAACCAACATTTAGCAAAATGTTGGTCTCTACATATTCAATTGGTTATAGTTTGTCCAAGTTTTCAACCTACTCTGGGCACTTGAGGTAATGGTTTCCCAGAATTGTATTTTTTAAACCAGCAAACATAACCCAACTAGAATTCACTAACGTTACAGACCATTATTCATCTTTACATACGAATGTATGAATACGTGTGGTCACAACTGTAACCATGTTTTAGATTGCTGATTCATTGTTTTACAACGTTTCCTTTGGCTAAAGCTGTGCCCTACTGCATTTAAGCGATCGGGCAACTACTAAGAGATGATACATGAGATTCACATGGTTAAGATTAAATTTCTAAACAGAACCTCATATTTCTATTACCCCTCTACGAAACAGATCTTAACGAATGCAGCTCGAACCCCTGTCTAAACGGAGCGACTTGTACAAATGAGGCCAATGGGTATACATGTACGTGTGCTGATGGATATAGCGGAGATAACTGTGAAATGGGTAAAGTATTAACATTAAATTAATGGTTATAACTAACACAATAGGTTTAGGTTTCTAAATAATTGTTTGCAATGTTTCCTATGGCTAAAGCTGTAGGACCCTATTGCATTAAAGCGATTGGGCAACTACTAAAAGATGATACATGTGATTCAGAGGGTTATGAAAGACATTCTTAAACGGACTAAACCATTCCTGTTCACTACTCTTTCATAGATCTAAACGAATGCAGCTCAAATCCCTGCCTGAACGGAGCGACTTGTACAGATGGAGCCAATGGTTATAGCTGTACATGTGTGGATGGATATAGCGGAGATGATTGTGGGACAGGTATAAAAATATAAAATGACATTTAGATATTAACTTAGAGCACTGAGATTTTGTCGACATAAAATGAATACAGAATTATAAAGGGATACTATTATTTAATCATCGATGTAGACAGTGCATGTGAAATTGTATGTGAGTATCAATGAAGTCTGTATTTATTTCAACGGAAATGTTTGTTTCAGATATGATATGGAATAAATAGATTTAATTCCAATGTTTATATATATTTTCTGATGCTGTAGATGAAGATGAGTGTCTTTCATCTCCTTGTGTGAATGGTGGATCATGCAGTAGTTTAGCAAACCGTTACATCTGTGAATGCACAGCGGGCTACAAAGGCGATCAATGTCAGACAGGTAACTATGAAATCGTCGGCTTGGAGCCAGAAGGGCGCTATTGCAGATCAAGGATGTTCCGTTTGGAGCCAGAAGGGCGCTATTACCATTGACTTTGTACAGTAATAGCGCCCTTATGGCTCTCAACGGAACATCTATAAGATGCAATAACGCCCTAAGGCTTATGGCTCCCAACAGACGAAATATTAATCATCATTATAATAATATATATAAGTTCTTGTATAGCTCATAATAAATATTTAGGCCCAAGGATTATGCACTGAGGAAAGTTTGTCAGACATTTTTAGATTTCTGCACTCTTTTCGTACGTCAGATTTATAGTTTCATTTATTAGAATTCAGTTAATATTCTGATATTAGACTAAACGATTATTAATATTCAAGTTTAAATATTTCTATATATATCTTTATATATATGCAATCAGTGTTGAATTGGCATAAAAGGAACTACAACATTAATTCATTTTTAACAAAATATTTTCAACAATTATATATTACAGCACCGGTCACATGTACAAATGATAACATATGTGGCGATACTGAGATATGCAACAGTGGAGGCATGTGTGAATGCGGACCTGATTACATCCAGAATGAAAATGGGCTGTGTCAAGGTAGGTGGGTTAACATCTACAACAACTTCAGGTAAAATTATGTAAATGTTTTTAATGGTTTTGTTCTTGTTTTTGTTCTTTTTAGGACATAACGATGAAAATAGTAAGCTCTCTAAATACTACAGGCATTAGGTCATCTTATGTATTGGGCGCCAAGTATTCGCTACGAAATTTCGTCCAATTTACGCCATTCCATATACGAAATTTGTTTCAACGCATACGAATTTCATTTCGTCACAACGAAGTGGAATTGGACGGAATTTATTAGCGAAAACTTGGCACCCCATACTAATGAGACTTGATTTAACAATGTAGTTATGTCTAGTCCAGTTCGAGCCTAGTAGCTGATCCAGCCTTGGCTCTTACAAAGGACTGTATCGGCTCTGTAGTCAAAGCCGATGTTGGATCTGCTCCTTGATTACGTCTATGAACTTCGTTAACGGACCGTAACGAATTGCTATCCGTCCACTCCATTCGAACGCGGTTTGAGCCAGCTCGACAAAATTTTAAAGATTCAAGTAACGATCACTTGAGTATGAGGAGCGTTCAAAAGTGATCAATCTCTATTTGTCCCTTGCCAAGGATCAGACTTCGCATTGTTAACCAAAAGTCATCTTTATTATGCATAAATTAAACAGATTCAAACATCTCGGTCCATGTATAAATTCGGTTTTAGTTTAAAAACAAAGTACGAGTTACTGGCATGGGCAACGAATGACATTCGGATCAAGATTTTCCTTATCAGTTGATTATTTTCATCACTTTTATTCTTTGTTGGCTTCATTTTTCAACAGTTGCTTACTTCTTCGAGATTACTCTGACTATTACGTCACTGAATGGTGTAACGATTGAATTCACGGCTGCACTGACTGATATTACAAGTCAAGAATATATTACACTCGCCACCATACTCAGAAGATTGGTATGATCTCTATTGAAAAATTCAAATGTCCTTCTTCGTTACTAGCAATAAGGACATCATTAATGTCAACAAATACATTCTTTCTCTAAAATGTCCTTTGTAAATGTTACCTTGAACTAACGAATAAATAATAAAAGATTTTAAATTCATAGTGAATGTGCACCCTACTATTCTCCCTGTTTTAGTTTTATAAAGCTGTCACATAACGCTCTTGGGGACTTGTCGTAAGAACAGTCACATAATCATATTATTTAACATATAATTAATTAAAATCTACGTCATTTTCATAGTTTCAAGTATAACTTGCTTGCACATAATCACGGATTTTTTATTTATTTATTTTTTTTTACTTTCATGACATTAAATAAAATCTTCCCTTTTTATTGTAGCTATTACTTCAAGTACGCCTTCTCCGTCGACTCGCCCGTATTCTGTTCCGGAATGGGAGCGTCATCGCCGTAATGGAAGCCGGTGTCAATGAACCAATGACGGCGGCTAATCTGCAGGAAATGATTATCTCTGATTTGGGAAATGGAAACATCACATCTAATGGAAGTTCTATCGGTGTTGACCCTGCTACCTTGTCAGCTACAGGTCAGGGAAAAGTAGTATTTAAATTTTGTTTTTCAACGGTATGTCATCCTTTCAGGTTGGCTAGTCTTAAAAATGTACTTTTTTTAATACTATTATTTACAATAAATTGTGAATAAGCCTACAACTTGCTCAAAAAACACTCAAAATTTGATTGTCCTAAACACAGGTGAAACGGAAATTCTTTTTGTTTCCCCTAATTGATTGTGGACCCAGCAGCCGATGAGCAGCGCCAGTTAAACGTTGCTCTATCCCCTTTGACTCCAAACAGGGTAGCAGCAACTTCCATTTTGGAACGTCCTTTGGGACAACGCGGGATCGAACCCACACCCCTTGATTATGGGGCGGACGCTATATCCACTGAGCAAACACATCGATTTATATCTTTGAAAAGTATACAAATGAGGAAATAACTATTGAATTATGTATACCTGTGCACCGTTCACGAATCAAACTATGGATTATTATTATTGCTCAACCTATTATTTACAATTTTTTTAAAAACAGATGTGAATGAATGTCTAACGGCCTCAGAAAACGATTGCTCAACGAGTGCAGACTGCACGAATATAGAGGGATCATACTCGTGTAGTTGCCGTAGCGGTTATGATGACGAATCGCCTGTCGCTTCCAGGCCAGGGAGAGTGTGCACAAGTGAGTCCGTAATCATTAACGTTTTTGAGAGACAACGGAAGGCAGTAGACCGTTTCACAAAGTTATTTTTCATTTGTAGGAGGCATAGTATAATGAGGTATTCAAACAACCTCTTATCAAAGAATGAACTGCAATATCTGGAATCCAGTTTGCATTTATTAGTTGTTACTATGTCTGACAGGCCTCTGACAAACTTTCGGGTCGTCAAGAGCAAACTTTGTTTATAAAGTATGCATTGTGAAATGGTCTATTCCACATTCGTGTGACCTTTAACCCGTTTCTGTTCTGTTGATGGCGTCTGTCAAGTTTGAATAAGTAATGATTATGAAGGCGAATATAATAGCCCTTTCTATATATATATATATTTTTTATTATAACCCTTCTATTTGTATCCCTGTGATATTTTCCCTTCAATTTATGCACTTAAACGCTTTATATTTTCTTGTAAATATCGTATTATCGAGAAAACACAATCAGGTTTACTTACGACTCGATTTCTTTCCTTTCTGTTGAAAGTCTCAGGTGGGAGTGGGCTGTCAACAGGTGCCATTATCGCCTTGTCTGTCGGCCTGGGTGTCGTGGGAGTCCTCTTCCTCATTCTCTGCTGTATATCATGTGTATTCATGGAAACCAAAGCGAGACTTCTAGCTCCAGGACACGTCGACCCTCGATCTCCTCATCATATCCCTAGTCATCATCCAAGTCGATATGGTAGTCGAAAGACATTGGATCGTGACCCCTATGGGCAGTTTGGTTCTCCCCGTCGTCTTCCAGGGGTTTTATATGATGACTATGACGACAGAAAGGACATGAATTGGTATTTACGTGACGATAGAAGGCTCAATGATTCTCCTTTCTCGTGGAGGGGATACCCTAATTATACGGTAATTATATTTCGTTAATAATATCACTGAATAGGCTATATAGCGCATATTACTATATAAATCAATGGCTGCATGAATGTGCTCTCCCAATGTAATTAGACGTTAAAATGATCCAACTAGTACAAGGACAACTACAGAGTAGAAAGACAGCAGTTATCATGGTTATCGGGGTTGCTTTTTGCTATTTAGTAATTTCACAAGGCAAAGTTGTTTAAGTTAAATGCTCTGTACTTGCAGTTCCTTATTTTGTAACACCATTTCAACTATTTTCTCTTCGTGTAAAGCCCCAAAGAGGCAGCCTAACCCGACCACCGTCTCGATCACCATCTCGTAACCATCAAGAATCACGATACACAGCTTCACCTATCGGTCGTCAACCATCATCTCGTCATGTCTATGAAGAACCTCTACCTCCATATTCCAGACGTCCCGCGCCTGCCTACGACTACGATGACAACAACCGTCCGTATTATGTTTCCAGATATTAAGGAATTGCACTGATTTTGTTATGCCATTTTAGCGTGAAGATAATAAGAACAAAAACCCGAGCTGAAAGATATTCAGAAAAACACGGTGCTGACTCCTGGAGCTTGTTCCCCGACCCTCTGGCATATCGACACCATGTTATTGATTGGGGAAGGACTGAGATGTAAAGTCGAAATAACCTTCTTTAAAGAATACCAATGAAGGTTATATCATATTTAACTGAATTATTATTTTCACTAAACATGTAACCGATCAATAGGATTGTAATGCTGTCTTCCTCATGACCCTTAATTTCAACGTAAAGTTTATGTGCTATTTTATATACTGGTATAACTATATAGTTTCACTTGATACAATGCTTACCCTGATATTTTTTTCCAAGTTTCGCTCCTACATCTGCCAAAGAAATTAATTCTTTTGATGTTTCATGTTTTTTTCCCCTTTAATCCTGAAACAATATAACGAGAATATAATGAGCTCCAATTCTTTTACTTTTGTGACGAATTTCTCTGATTTAAATTGTACATCTGCCTTTAACAGTGCATTAAAACAGAACGTAAACCTAAATGCAGTCCCTCCCTATTTGAAACTAAATTATATATATACTTTGTAGTCATGTAAAGGTTACGTATATTTATCAAATTAATTTATAATCGATGTCTCCGGATTGTTGCAACAATTAGTCATTTACATATTAATATGTATTGTATATATTTCAATCTTGCAAAGAATCTTTGAAAAGGTTCATTCCTAAGTAGCTATTGGGTATTAATTATGCAGATTTTCTTGCATTCTATATCTGATTGTATAGTATGTAGAACGGCCTCCGTCAATAGACGTAAACTTATGAAATTTCTCATGGTTTACTTAATATATGAACTCCAAACTTGTATTAAAGACTTCTTAACATCATAGAAAGACGATCCAATTTGTCGTGATTCTCTTTCCCCCTTCCCTTCCCCACCTCTCTCTCCCCACATCTCTCCCTATCTATCTCCCCTCTCTCTCCCCCTTTATTTCTCTCTCTCTCTCTCTCTCTTTGTCTTTCTCCCACCCTTAAAGGGAAAGTTCACCCTGGGTTTAAATTGGTTTTAAAAAATGCAGAAAAATGAAAGAAAAATATGAGTGAAGGTTTGGAGAAAATCAACAACAAAATAACGAAGTTATGAATATCTAAAATATTGATTTTGTGACGTCACATGCGAGCAGTTCTCTTATGTGTTATGTAGTGTAAATTCCATAAAGTGTCGTTTTTTTTCAGAAGAAAATTAATTATTTCACCTGTGCGGTCAATACATCATTTAACATAATGTTAATATACATGCCTCCATCAAATTGACCCATTCCTTTATCTAGAACCATGGAAAAAGCAAAATTTATGTAATTTACATACACAACACATGGGAGAGCTGCTCGCACGTGACGTCACAGAATAAAAAGTTTAAATATTTATAAATTCGCTATTTTTTGGTCGATTTTCTTCAAACTTTCATTCATATATTTCTTTTATTTTTCAGCAGTTTTTAAAACCAATAAAATTCCTGGGTGAAATTCCCCTTTAATACTTAATACTCCCCTCGGTCTCCCTAACCTCTCTTAATCATTTTTTTTTTTTTTTTTTTTTTTTTTTTTTTTTTGTAAATAAACGTGATGAAAACCAAGTAAAGCTAAATGTTGTCGGGATTCTTAAAAACCGATGCAAGAGACAACCCGCCAAATAATAGGCCCACACAATATTTCAATATTCCCAATTTCAATACATTTATTCACTAGAAAATAGTAAGGATAATAATCAGATAAATTTCTAATTTTTGAAATATTGAATTTGATTAAATTATTAACAATAATCTGGCAATACAAAATAAGTCAGGCCGCTCCATGACGAAAAGTTAGCAAATATAGTATAACATGAACATTTAAAATTGGTTAGACAGTGGCATCACATTTCAAATATGTGAACCATGACCATAAACCGCTAAAACTCGGTTGTAAAAGAAGACACATAACAGAATTAAGCATTATTATATATCATTTGAACAACTAAGTTGCTTTGTATTGCGGCTTGAGCACCTAGAGATGGATATGTTGCACGGTATAAATATTGTCATTATTATTATATAAAATTTTTCAAGATTCAAGATTCAATTTATTTCAGTTTACAAACATAATATAAACATATCCAAAAGTACATTCAAATATAATATAAACAAGCTTGTTCAGTATGAAATCAAACGCATATATTAAACAATGTCAACAAGAACTGAACAATAAACAAAACAAAAAAAATATGTTGAATATATATTTTAAACGGAGGGACTTGCAAAAACGCAGAGCTTGTAAGGCGCAAGCCACTATAACTTAGTTACTTACATAGTTATGCTCAAAGCAAACAGAAAGAAGAAATTTACAATTAGGTAAGTGCATAAAGTGGTTGAATTGTATTATAACATTCAGATAATTGAACCATATTACGGGGCAGCACTTTTAGTGCACACGCTTTAAACACTACATACATATTATGTAAGTGCATGTCAGACCAAAATTGCTAAAAAAAACACAAAAAAAAAAAAAAAAAAAAAAAAAAAAAAAAAAAAAAAAAAAAAAAAAAAAAAAAAAACACGTGATTTTATGTACAAATCCATTGCAAATTCTGTTTCTAGTCTTTCACTGAATTGAAGGCAAGAGGATAAAAAATTTAACACGATTCTGGTATAATCCATCCCTAATGATTTTAAATAAAAAAAAAAATATTTAGATTCAAAATGAAAGAGGAATAATTATAAATTATTTAAACAACTCCCCTTTGAGGGTTATCATATGGCAAGACGCCCAGAATGAACCACCACGTTTAATGTTTCTCTAAGAAACATATTGCTATAGGCAATAACAATTTCGTGCATTTTATACACGCACATATAAACAACTTACACAAAACAAGTATAAACGTTATTTCACTGTTAAATTGCACCTTGCACCGCATCATGATTAGTAATGTGGAAAATGTTTGAAGGTTTAAAAAGGAAAGTAATGAACGATTACTAGTTTCTGTAATCTATAATCTATATCATAATCTATTTTCCTTGCTAGTTTAAAGTGAAAGATTTGGTAAAGATTAGGTAAAGATTATTACTATAAACGAATCTTTCTTTGCAGTTATGTGCAAAAACAACCTATTTTTGTCGTGACATTGCCTCACAAAAAGTCATATGGCGTCGTAACCCTAAACCGTTAGACATCATGGTCTCAAAAGTTAAACAAAAAGAGTCTCAAATTTTCACAATCGTACTTGTGTGCGTGTCATAATTATTGCGTTAAACTTCAAGGGGAGGGGTTTGAAAGATCCCCAGTCTTTTGGGGTTATAGAAATTTGTCAAATATACTCAATATAATTAATTTCATACTTTTCTTTGAAAAATGTGTACCTACGAGAAACGATTGAGAATATTTGCTAATACTAAACGTTTAAAACGTTAAATGATTAAAAAACCCTCAAAATTTGCGGCAAAATTAATAGCGATTTCATTTTCAACACGACATCAAATTTCATTCTCCCGCAAACAAACAAACGAAACCTATACGCAAAGGTCTTGACAAGAGACTACATGTAGTCAGGCTCGTATCCATGGTTACGTCTGGAATGATGAGGCTGATGATGAATATTGCTACTTGGCAGGTAATAGGCATGGTGATGATGGTGTCTTGGTAGAGGATGGGTCGGAGATGGCTGGTCGTAATTCTCTCGTGAAGGCTGTATTTGGGAGAAAAGAAGTCAATATGGTTAGCGTAAAATCTTGGTCAATCAAGATGCTTTAGACATTACAATAATTTTGGGAGGCATATTTAGAAAAAAACTTTTAGACCAGTCAGGAGTAATGAAATGTGGTAATGCTGCTTATAGATAAAGAGAGAGAGAGAGAGAGAGATAGAATCTGTGTCAGTCAGGAAAGAGGAAAATGCCTTCTGGTGAGAGCTCGAAGCAAGCGAGGAATTATTACATAAAGATGGTGGTATACTTAATCGTTTTGGATATTTAGTCAGTTGGTACAAATCAAAGAGTAATATTTACCTCGTGATAGTCCAGCCCATTCGACATGAACGGGGAATCCATTTGGCCTATATTATCTTCAGACAACCGAGTCCCCTTGACGTCACAATACAAAGCACTAGGAAGTAGGCGGGGCTTATGCTCGGGACGATGGTGGTTATCGAAGTGAAAAGGGAGTGCGAGTTCGTGACCTTTTGTCGTGCCGCTTCGTACGACGTCCCGGTCCTTCGTCTTTCCTCCCCGGTTGAACCCTTGACCTTTCGCCTTGCCTTTCCGGTCGAGTTCGTGATTTTTCGACTTGCCACTTCGGATGAAATCGTGACCTTTCGTCTTTTCGCCACGGTCGAACTCGTGACCCTTCATAATACTGCTCCAATCGCAGTCGTGATCCTTCGCCTTGCCACCTCGAATAAAGTCGTGTCCCTTCGCCTTGCCACTTCGGATAAAATCGTGACCCTTCGTCTTGCCGTTCCCATCAAAGACGTGAGTGTGACGATGAGGTAGATGGTTCGGTGATCGAGGGTCATACGGATCGTGGCGTGATTGTTTTGTTGCTTTCTTGTTTCGGCAGACGATATACCCGATGGTTGCGATGAGAAGGGAGAATAAGAAGACACACCCCAGACCGACAGACAAGAAGATTATGACAGTCAACGAAAGCCCGCCTACAATCAAAATCATAATGTACTATCATGATTATGGTATGATTAATGATAAAATATTCGTATTGCTGTAAGTATATACAACAATCCGCCAACTTGCCCCGCAATGCGGCGTCACATTGGAAAATTGCCCTAATAACTTAAAAAGATCATCTAAACATTACCAAACGGATTTGGAAGCTGAATAAAGCGCCCATATTTTTAATATGGCTGCTTTTTGTCGTATTTTTAATATTTGTCTAATTTTTAATACGACAATTTCCCCCGGGCTTTAATTCGATTTAATTCTACGTTGTAGGATAGGATAAGGGTTTCAATAGGATTTTATGTTGGGTTTGGGTTTGGGTTTAGTGTTAGGTTTAGTGTATGTGGTATATTGTTATATTCAAGGTTGCTTTTATTCATTTTATTGGTGTGCGGAATTTACAGCGATGCCATTGTCGCTAGAGCAAATAATATGGAATCACTTTTGTGGACATGGGTAGCCGAACATTACATGGAAACATCCCCCTCCTCGCCTTGTACATGAAATTTCAATTTTACATGGATACTCTCAAGACTCACCTCTTTTAATGCAGACTCGCCCTGGCCTGCCATCGATGAGCGACTCATCATCGTAACCGTCTCGACATCTACAGGAGTATGACCTATTCGTGTTCAAGCACTCTGCATCGGATGAGCAGTCATTGTCCCAAGACGAGAAACATTCGTTTATATCTGAATAAAATACAAAGTTATTGTAAGAAATACTCTCGTAAGTTTTAGTCACTTAAATTGTGAGTATAAATTTTTAGTCAACCCTAGCATCAATATTTGGTTTTAACATAAGCAAAACTATAGAAATACATCATTGAAGGCTTGTCGAAATCTGATAAAGTACAAAACCGTAACAAAGTCATGAATTTGTAAAGAAGTCGTTGACCATTAACAATAATTTTCGGCAATCCTGTGTTTCCACTTGCAAGGAACTTTTCAAATACTGTGAAGGAAAAGGTTAAAGTTTAGACACCCAGTGTACGATTATAAATACATTTACCAAAAAGGTAGTTTAAGCATAAATTTGTGTTATAATGGAAATGCTTTTCCAAAGGGACATCACAGGGTTAGCAATGTGAGTTTGATCGACTGCATAGCTTAACAACTTTCGTAAATTTGGTTTGTAGTTTCACTTCCAATGATACAACTGTTTTTTATTACACTTATTTCATTCTTGTTATCATTGAGATATGCGAGTATCTTACCTGTGACGACTAGAGTGGTCGGATTAACGCTCAGCGAGTGAGCCTCCGATCCTATGTTACCATCACCCAAGTCAGACTGCATCCGGCCTTCGAGATCGTTCGGCGACATCGGATTCTCGATTGCAACGTTGAAGTCGGCGATCACACTCCCATTTTTGAAAGAGATGTTGTCGATTTTTCGCAGGATGTGGAGTTTAAGCAAGAGCTATATGAACCAAAATACAAATCAAACAACTCAAATTATTACCCAACATTTTGTTATGACCAATGTGAACCAGAAGGAAAAAAAAAATAAAAGCAACTTTTGTGCTAGTATATTACCATGGATTATTCCTGTTAAGAGCTCTTTGCAATGAACCAATTCCTAGGCCAATGGAAAACTCTAAGATAAATGTCAAAAAATTTATTTACACACTGTACTTTAAGATTATTTGGCACTTTAGTCGGCAAGTATTTAAAAAAAAAATCACAACAATTTAACATTATACTGCTAACATGTTTCGTTTCTTAATAATAGAGAGAGAGAGAGAGAGAAAGAGGGGGGGGGAGTGAGTTTAGAAAAAAGAGAGTATGAGGACTTCGTGTATTCTATTCATTATCATTGCTATACTATTCATTTTAATTTACCAATCTCCTCAGAGCCGATGACAGCATGACGTACTGTTGGTTTGTGACGTCATCCAATATAAGGGTAAACTCTATCGAAGCACCATTCATACTTGTAATGGTCAGGGAAACAGCATAAAAGTATGCCCCTGAAAAGGTACAAACATACAACACTAGACGAAGTTAATAATTGGTGAGACAGATCTGTGTTTAGCTTATCATTTTGTATTCATTTTCTGATCTGTATGATCTGTATCGTTTTAAAAGTTTATTTATAATGATATTTATTTATTTTGTCTTCAATTTATCATAATTACCGCCATTACGGAGCCAGACGGGCATTACAATAAGGTTACATGGATTATCATGACAAATAACTAAAGAAATATATGACAAGAATATGCGACATTTATTAAAATTTAACTATCCTTGGCCCTAAATGGACGTGTATTTTAAACCTTCAAAGTTAAATAAATAGTTAATTTTATACCTGTCTTGTTTCGTGTGATTGTTCCTGTTAGGATATCATTGTCTACAATTCAAAAGGGTCAACCTACCTATACATTCCCCATTGTGGTTACGTATATAATCTGAGCAACATTCACAAGCCCCCTCATTAGAGCAAATCTCCAGGACTCCACATCCAGTATCATCGGTGCAGATCTCATCTTCTGAAAGAGACCAAAGTTAAATCAGACAAAAGGTTATGAGAAATTCAAACATGGTTTATGAAGTTCAGCTTATTTTCATATTACACATTTAGTATGTAACAATCAATAATATTTTAAAGGAAAAAAAATCGTTCTACACGTTTCTTTATAGCACAGTCAAACAGTGGCGTAATGAATATGAAAAGAAAAATTACGGAATATTAGAAACAAACTTCAAATCATGTGGTTTTTTAAATCTTTCATAATGGAACTTTATTGAGTCTCATTTGCTGCCATCGTTTATCTGACAAGCGCAATGTAAAATTTAATATGCGATCAATCTTACGATTAGAAAAGATCGTAAGTTTAAGATAAACCGTGTACTAAGAGTTATTATATAACTCATGCTAAGAATATTGAATAATCCTGTCCTCTGATTGGTCGAAAGTCTGGTCATAGTTTTAGCCAGGCCTGGCCAGGAGGCTGAGCGTTCAATAGTCATAGTTCAATAGTCGTTTTTGATAGTCATTTTTCAACCGCAGTCAATTGTTCACGTATGCGCTCGCCTCTCGTTATACACGCACTTTGCAACATAAGATGGGCGCTGACATTTTGCGCACTAAATTTCACATTTCCGAACGTTTTTCTTCGGTATATTTTTTCTTCGGTATAAGTTTTTCTTCGGTATATAAAATATATAGTGACTGCCTTAATATTCGGGGCATAGTTGTTTCTAAAGGCTCTCGGGGGCCTTCCATCCAGCTATGACCCCTCGGCAAGCCTCGAGGTCATAGCTGGATGGAAGGCCCCCTCGAGCTTTAGAAACAACTATTGCACCTCATGGCAGTCACTATATCTATACTATCGATCGTAAGATTGGTCCTATTACAGGGCACAGGTCCATGAGCTAACTTACCTCTCTGGCATAGGTCTCCTGAATACCCCTGAGAGCATTCACAAAGGTAACGATTTGCCAAGCTACTACATACTCCCTCGTTCAGACAGGGTGATGATAAACATTCATCTGCATCTAAAATACAAGAGAACAAAGTGGGTAGGCCCCGGGTATAAGGCAATCTGTTACCCTTTAAAGTATTAAAACTGCAAGGTTCTTGGTTCAACTCCTGCCTCACACTCGGTCCATTTGAGATGAAAAAGAAATCCTGTAGAAAGGGATACTGTGACAAGAACATTGTCACTGCACCTATGTAGAGCTGGGCGTACAATAGCATAAACAAAATACATATTTTTGGAGGTGCATTCAGACATTGTCAAAAGAACGAAATTAGCTAGGCCTGTCGGAACGAATTATTATTAAGTTTTCTTTCTTACACGCATACTGGCTATATAATCTATAATCTATTCATAAATGTGACGTTATGTTGTATACTAATTTGTCGAGAAGAAATTGTCCAGGGCCCCGTAACACAAAGGTTTGTGATCAATTGTAAAACTCAAAGGGCAATTGCAATTGGTTGCTGATCAGTCTTTTGAACAAAAAAGCGTATGTAACAATGATCAACTATTTCCATTTTGTGGCTGGTTGTATACCTTTGTGTTACGGATCCCATGCAGGTTAACGCTTGAAGGCTTATTATCAGAGTTTCATTAAATGCTCATTTTTTATTGAAAATGTCGAATTATCATGTCAAAGATTGCACAATGCTGTGTCAACTTTTTCTTTTATTTAAGCTTCTTGCCAATTATGAACATGTTTCACAAAATCAAATCAAGTCAAGTCAAAGACAATGAAAGAGAGGGGTTAGGGTGGCAGGGGTGGTCTCCAATACCTACCTATACACTCGCGGCCGGGGAGTACCCCTGGCGTTCTGGCGTCTTCATAGCCCGGTAAACAGGTACATTCATAGCTTCCATCTGTGTTCGTACACATGGCATACGGTGAACAATCATTACCAGCTACGTCATCACACTCATTTGCATCTGATTTAAATAATCATATAAGAAAACAAATAAAGATGAGATGATTAACGGTTCTACAGAGTATATATGGCATCTGATTTAAAAGAAGAGAGAAATAAGAAAAATAAATTTGAGATCGTAGATGATAATGAAAAAGTTATTGAGAGACAATCCTATTACAGAATGAAGAAGAGAGGTGTAGACAGCCAGAGAAAGAGAGTGAGAAAGAGAAAAAGGAGGATAAAGAACAGTATATAGAGAGAATGAGAGAAAAGGATATATTTGAGTGTCTATCATCCTCCACAGTGGGGGAAAGAAAGAAAGAAAGAGAGAGAGAGAGAGAGAGAGAGAGAGAGAGAGAGAGAGAGAGAGAGAGACGGGTCAAGAGAAACTACTCTTACTTTCATGTAAATCATAATAAAATTATAACAATTCCACTCCACCGTTCTCAATGCAAGTGATATTTTGATTTCGTGAAGAAATATTTTAAGTTAAATCATAATTTGAACTTAAAGTACTCATATTCACCTTGGACTACCATTTTTCTTGGCAGGATCGTGTACGTAGTACCACTCTCACTCAAGACAACACTCTGTATAGTAGTAGCAGATATCACTGAATCTAGAGTGATGTTCGTAAAGGGATCAGAGCTATTTTCCCTGAAGATCAAACCCAGGTCTACAACGATGCTGCCATCGGATAAACTCCTGGTGATTACGTCTATCAATGCAGCACGAAGAGTAGGATCATTGCTTATGATATGACGAACCTAGAAAGATAATCATAATATACCGGTCATTGATTCCAAGCTCTATTCATGTTTTGAGATACAGAAAGTGTTTTGTATGCTTGCATGATGTGAAAGAATGTTCCCATAAACCACCCTTGAATCGAAAGACACGTTCCAACAAAATGAAAATTAAGACTGAATTAGAGCTATACACTTATGTTTCATTACTCATTATTTACTCTTTCGTTCGACAACCACTTGTAACACAAAAGAGAGCTGCGTATTTTGTTGGAGAAACATATACCAGCACTATTATTATTTACCTTATGGATGAAGGTTAACGTTAAAATAATTCTATAAGTCCATATTGTGATACAGGGGACGCGGAGCGTAGGCCTATAGAAAAGGGGCTGAGCCGAAAGTTGGCGCGGGGCAGGGGGTCGTGAAGGCGCTGCTAAAAAAAACACACCACACACCAAATCTATAATGATTTTCAACTTTTTGTACACTTTGCAAAAAAAAAAAAAAAAAAAAAATGGTAACTGAATCTCCAGCCTCCTGCTCCGCGCCCTTCTCTCTTTTTCTTATTTCTTTTGTATTTGACCCCGGCACGTCTAAAAGATGATTATTATTCTTACCTCATATTCGATCCCATGTCTAAATCCCTCTCCTTCGATCCCCATCAATGCAGGATTATACACGCCATGTACTCCATTCACACGTGTCACTGTAATGCTCATTGAATATTCCTTCACATCTAGAAATATATAAACATATAATAAATAACCATGTTTAGCTTTAGTTTCCATCATGTTATGAGATGTTGTAACGATAATTTAAAGCAAGTGTTTTTCGTAAAAAATAGGTACTAACAAAAACACAGAAAATTATAGATATTTCTTTAAATCCTTCCTTTATTATAATTTTTTCAGTAAACTTTTAAAAAGAAGTTTTGGTGTAGGCATATTGCAGTATGCTATGAATGGGATTCGATAACTCTGTGAGAGATTACGTTGACAAAGAAACAAACAAATACAAAACCGATATATATAATACAAGGGTTTAATAACTATTATTAGTCTAGGGAACTAAAAGAATATTCACCTGTTACTCCAATACATATGTTATTTTGATCTCTTGCTCTGTTTCTCTCGCATACACAACGATTAGAAGAACATACTTCGTTTACATTGCAGTCCGAATTCACGCTGCATTGACCGTTCACTAGAAGAACAAAAATATAGGGGAAAGTAATTAATTATTTATGAAACAAATAAACAAACAAACAAACAAACAAAACAAAAGAAACAATCAAGGCAAGTATTAATGCAATAAAATCTTAAATCTAAATAATTTCAGGAAAAAAAGAAGACACTCAAATCTACATTAGATATAGACCGAGGCTGCTCTGTCCTCATCGTAATCCCCTATGAGGACAGTCAGCTTCCATTGCGCGTGCTGTTCAAAATGCAGTGTACATAGCCGAGTGTGTTTTTCGGTGATCATCTTATAGATCTATAAGATTATGAACGTTATTCCACTTACCGCATCTGAAAGTAGATTTTCTCTAGAATCTGTTTCTTGTCCTTGATGCCCAACTGTCTTGTTGAATTTGGGTTTTGGGGGTTTCTGCAAGTTTTTCCCATGAAATTTGGGGGAATTTAAAAGAGAATCACGACACTGCAGTTTAAACAGCTCGCGCAATGGTAGCTCTCTGTCTTCAGAGGGATACGATGAAGACAGAGCAACCTCGGTCTACATTAGATGTGAACACAGTCTTTAAATGAACACAATGATGTAGAATTGAATACAGGAGACAGACAAATAAAAGCTGATCACTGTCCTTTCAAATCCAATACGAACCAGCAGCTTTATGTAGCACCCTCTCAAGTCCTCATTTACTTAAATATGACCTAGTTCATAGCCCACAATGCAACATTCCGAGCCGTATAGTCTTATAATATAGACACATTTGAACGATAAAACACTAAATTACTAAGAAATACATAATACCACAATGATTATTTCACCAAGAAGCAACACAAGTACTTTCCCTCTCAAAATATTTTAGTTTCTTTATATAAATAACACAATAGGCCTAGGCTATTTCATTCACTGTAGTATAAATAGTTATTTCTAAAGGAATATACCAAGACTAGCTATAGCTGTTAATTACAGAGTTTGTTTGTCAGTTCGCTCTCGCTTTAAAACATTCATCAAAGAATTCAGCCCCGGGTAAAAGTTTAAGTTTAGGGGGCAAAAGAGAATCTCACGACTTTTTCAGATGTTGGTAGAACCAAGAATTTCTTTTAACAAAATCAAAGTTTGCTCCGTGTGACGGGGGGCGGATGGGGTGGGCATCCCCGCTCGCCATGCATGGCTCTACGCCTGATAGAAGTTTATTGAAAAACC
This sequence comes from Paracentrotus lividus, assembly GCA_940671915.1. NCBI lineage: Eukaryota > Metazoa > Echinodermata > Echinoidea > Camarodonta > Echinidae > Paracentrotus > Paracentrotus lividus. Next base: position 22,955,334 of record CALNVZ010000649.1, read on the forward strand.
AATACGTACCATGATCACAATGGGTACCTGAATACCCAACAGGGCAATTACAATAGTATCCATCGATGACGTCACGGCATACCCCACCATTCATACAGCTAACATCTCGACAGTCATCAATTACTAAAACAAAGAAATATGAAGTGACAAAGTGTTTTATTGTGTAATGTATATTACACAAGAGCATTGTATGGAGTAAAAACAGTGGCGGATCCAGGCGGGGGCGCAGGCGAAATCACTCATTGACTGTACATGTTAAAATCGGAAAATTTCGCCGGCGCCCCCGCCCCCCTTCCTATTGGACCTGGCGCCCCCTTCTATCCTGAAATCCGGGATCCGCCACTGTGTAAAAACATTTTATGTTTATACAAGATATCTTAAGTACCGGAACTACCCGTAGAAAAGGACTTTCTCGTGCCAAGAAAATACCCGGCTCCCACATGAAAGTTTCGACAGGGCAACTATCCCAGGACCACCACTACCCCAGGTTAACTACCCCAGGACAACTACCCCAGGACAACTACCCCAGGAAAACTACCCCAGGACAACTACCCCCAGGGAAAACTCCTCCTAGTCGAAAACTCCCCCAGGACAACTACCCCAGGACAACTACCCCAGGAAAACTACCCCAGGAAAACTACCCCAGGACAACTACCTTTATACACCAGGACAATTATACCCGGAGCAGCTACCCTACCATAAACTGCCCCTTTAGGACAATTATTCCTTGGACAACTACCCCAGGAAAATTATACCCGGGCAACCACCCTACCATAAACTGCCCCTTCAGGACAATTTTCCCAGGACAACTACCCCAAAGACAACTGCCCCAAAGACTATTCCAGGCAGTACTTACTTTCCATATTGGTGCAATACAGATCAGTGACAGCTTGGTTTCGAGGCGTATGACGGTTGACCTGTATATTACAATAAATTATATTTCAAAACTGTGTTGTGCTTTAGAGATCAGATTATGTCTCTTTTTATGACTCTCCTCGTGATTTAACCTCTCTTATGGATAGAATCGTAAGTAATTCTCAATTTATTATTTTGCGATACCTGATGTAACATCACACGTAAAGTACATGGATGTTTCTGAGAAGCCCTTCTTGTCTTGAATTAAAAATAGTTTTTTATTATTACATTTTTTCTTCCGCGGACTGGACCGTTTTTCCTTCTTCTTTTTTTTTTGTTCTGCATAAGCAAACACGCTGGAATGTCCTTTTTGTGTGTTGACATCGCTTCTGTTTCGTCCCTAGTTATGAATTTTGTCATGATTATGTTTTATACAAAGGTAACAAGAATGACATTAATGTGAAAGTGTGCCATGTTTTTATTTTAACAATAATAAAACATAAAGGGGCAATAAATTTAGTTTAAATTTCATTGGAACAATGATAAAACATTTACCTCAAAATAAGGGCAGTAATCGGCCAGGAAGTTTCCTCCAAACTTTGCTAGGTCATCGGGACTGACTCCGCTAATTGATGTGAAATGCTGACAAAGACAACCATGGAAAATATCAATTATTTACCTCATACATTATTTCATTATGATAAAGATTAACAATAATCAAACCTGCGTCAATATCACACAACGAAAATTTGCAACTCTTTTCGCAATTTTTCTTATTATTCAGAAATCGTCAGGACTGCATTTATAAGTCCATGAATTTGATCTGGATCAATGAATGTTTTTTCTTTTAAACAACGATTGATTTTAGCAGAGCACTTTGATGCTTGCCCAACTCTGTTACAGTATGGATATAATATGGCTCTTTTTTTTATTGCCCTTGCCTAACACAGCTACTACATTGACATTAATGGGAGGCTATATTATTGATATTTGTGTTATCGCTAAAGCTTGGCAATTGGAAATCTGCACCTTCAAAATGTCAATATAAACCCTTCATTAACTTCATTAGTCCTCACGGAAATCCTTAATAGAAAACTGTAAGTTATCAGTCGATCAAATCGTCGTTTTTGACGTTATTCGTCGATAATCCGCAGACTGTTCGTAGTAAAGTTTAAAACGGATCTTTGAGTTGCCGAAATCTCGTCATTGCGAGAAACTTTTCTGTCATCATGGTCTTGAAAATTACAACAAATCTTGAATTTGACATATTTGAATGATTATACTCCTACCTGATATATTTCGGGGACGAATGAATCGTACTGTTTGATATTACAATAGGCCACATCCATTCCTTCAGCATGACAACCCGTCTCTAATCGGTTGGTACACCACGGAGATGGAGACAGACCACTGAAGAGAGAGGGATGAAGATAATTAGTTTAAAAACAGGTATGGTAACAAAAAAAAATATGGAGAAATTTATATTAAATGAATTAAATTAATACAGTCATTGTCCATATATCAAAGCCAATAGGAATTAGTAGGCTTGTAAAGCACCACTTCAACAAGTACAAGTACTTTTTTGTTAAAACATTTTAGTCTCCTGGTAACAAATAAATTAAAGGCTATTGAGTTACTGTAATATTGATATTCATTTTAAAAGGTATATTTTAAGACAGGCTATTTATAACGCACAGTTAAAGAGCTTGAACGGGGCTTTCTTTCACCTTCCTATCTTGGTATCGATCCAATTCTTGCAGCTCTTTTGTACGAAATCACATCCAAGATCCTTGCCCCAGTTGAGCTTATCAGCTAGATCATAGTCAGGTATGTACCATCCTGTATCTTCCATAAGAGCAAGGCTTATTCGAGAAAAGACGCGTACTGGAGTCAGCAGAGCATTCATCGATTCCGTCTGTATTTATTATAGGCGACACATTTGAGGAAATTCATACAGTGTATAAATAAAATTGTTAACATTGGACGGCCACACGAACATGGTCCAATATCAAGATTCAAGAAAAAACTTATTGATATATATCAGACATGCTGAAACTTTGCAATAATTAGAACATTAGAAATTAGAATGCAAATAACTCAAATAGTTAAAACAGCTCAACCAACTGACTTCTCATGAAAGAAAGCATGAATAATAAACTTTTGCTCTGTCATTCAATTTTGGAATGCATTCAAATCAATAGATTTCTTTCTCCTGTGAGCAAGACATCAGCTGTCTTGACTATTTGCGTTATTCGTGTTTTAAGTTCTATATAATATTCTGATTATTCCGTAGTGTTGGCATATCTGCTATATCCACACTTTAGCTCCGGCAACATTTTCCCCCTTTCATTTTTTCCCCTTTATATCTCATAGTCGTGTAGTTCAAGGATCAATCTACATTACGCCACTCTGAGCCAAGAAGTATGAAGTAGTGACTTACCGCTAAGATCCGCTTCTCAAAATGAGACAAAGAGGTACCGAAAGGACCTCCATCTTCCAACTCAACACCCATGAGAGTAGGACATCCAAAATGTGCTCTTGCTTCCCTCTGTCAAAGAAAAGACAAACGAATGAAATAATATAATTCAATGTCCAGATCTCTAATCAAAGGGCTTGTCACCGAACGCTTGGATAAAGATCGATTTAAATGAATGGTATACCCACTAAAAACATGATTACCGAGAATGAATAAACATGATAAAAGCCGTCCTTGTCATGTCATGGCTTATACATTTATACATTTATATTATTTGTATTATTTTGTTTTTAACATAATAAAGAAATTTGGTGTAATAATTGGTTGAAGCAGGGGCTCCTCCCATCTCCCTGGTTCAAGTTTATTAAAGGACTTTTTCATCCATAAAATCGTTTAATGGTTCCAGTCTCCAGATGATTATTTTTTTTTCCTCAAAATATTATCCTGCTGAAGACTTGTACATTTACTTAAGTTTTTATTTTGATTTGGATGGGAGCGTTGAAACTTACTAATACATTAGGAGTAACCAAAGCCTGTACGGATCGCTGCGTGGTCCCTGTACTGTACTCCCAATCAAGGGTCAGGGTTCGAATCACTCTCTCACTCCATACAAACTGAAATGTCCTGCATGATTATGATGGATATAAATACAAGAAATTTTTATCATACGGGTTTATTAATATTATATATTATTTAAAACCGACTCAGTAAGTTTGTTGAGGATATGTGACATTTTGAGTTCATTATTTGGATGATTGTGTTGTATCATAATTTCCATCATGATTAATAGATAGCCATAGGCTACATTTACATATTCTACAGAGTTATCAAACGGTGTATGAAGATTGATCAGAATAGAGAAGAACAGAGTATTCCTATTCTTACTATTACTATTATCGTATGAAAAAATGAGCAAAGAAAACGGGGTACCATCGGGATTCGAACCAGAGACCTCCTGGTTACTATTCAGGCGCTCTACCATCTGAGCTATAGTAAGCCCCGGATGTGGTCGTCCCTAATACCCGTCAACTCTTCAATGCTCGAGTGGTCAGAAGCTGTTGAAACCTGGCATACTATTATCATTACCAATACTCCTTTACCTACATTCTACATTGTAGTTAGAAAAGCAACCCTTTAAGGCGCCATGAGTGCCTCTTAGCACTTCGTGTCAAACATATAACTGTATAGACACATTATTATCACAAGAATTTTACTACACGTAAAATTGATCTGTATAATGGCCTATATCCTATTAAACTTAACAGCCTTAACGTGTACTGTTTTCCTCAGGAATTTCTGAGATATCTATGTTAACTATACCCTATACATGGCACAAAGGTATAATTTGAGTGGCAAATTAAGAGTGAATATAACATGTATGTTACCTAGGATCTAGTTCTGGTAACCCGTTAGGTTCTCTTGGAGTCAGTGGTTTCCCGTCAGCATCTCGATAAAGACCGTACATCGATGATGAAAATCCCTGCAAAGACAGACAATCAATATTAATCATTCTTGAAATTCAGATGAGGTCCCGGCTGTTTCTCAGTCGTATTTAAATCAATTATATCAAGCTTTAGGCGTCAATCTGGATACTAGTCCACAGGGGTTTAATGCACCATGTAGAGTTTCTGCTATTTTATCATTCATGTATTAACGTTAATTTATTTTTTGTTTATACTCGAGTGAAAAGGGAAATGACCCCATCCCCTCCCTATGCCCCTAGCCACTGCTTAAAGAGGGACACACATGAATTTATATTTCACTGACTCTTGCGGAACATAACTTGGACAAACCATGTTTTTCGCCTGACATGCTACAACCCCATGATTGCATACCTTAATTAAAAATAAAAAAAATGCATAAATAGAAGAGAATCTACTCAACAAAAAAAAAAGAAGAAAATAATAAAATAATAGAATGAACAAGAAACGGAACAAAGATGTGTCTTACCAGAGCATGAAATATCTCGTGTTGAACAGTATCCATGAGTCGTTCTCTGCCAAGCGTCATACCGATAGGGCAGATGTTAATAACACCAGCTACAGGCCTGGAAAAAATGAGAGTGAGAGAGAACGACAACCACAATAATAATGATTTTATGTTTAAAAGAAAACAAGCGCCTTGAGCATCCTTTGGACGGATATGATTGCGCAGTATACATGTAAATGTCTTATTATTATTATTTTTATTATTAAGGGGTAAAAAATAATAATGAGGGGGCAGGGAGAAGTAGGAAAGGAGAGAGGTTATTCTTAGGAACAGCGATGAAGTAAGATAGGAATAGAATTTAAGAAAGACAGAATATAAATTAGACATGACAGAGGGAAGAACAGATGAAAAGAAAAGGGGATGAAAGACGAAAAAAAGGAAAAGAATCAGAAAAGAGAAAAGCGAAAGTAAGAAAAGGAAAGAGTAGAGACGAAAATGATGAAGAAGGAAAGGGGGGAAGCATCATTTGCGGATCCAGGCACGGGCGCAAGGGGCACACGCCCCCTATAATTTAAAAACCGCCTGAATTTGAAAATTAAACTCCTGGATCTGCCTGGTTTCTGGTGAGGAAAAATAGAGAAGAGGGAAGCAAAACAAATAAAAAATGAAAAGAGGTGGAGAGGCGATGGAGAAGATAAAAGGAGATGGAGATAAATAATTTTAAAAAATCATACCTGTCAGTGACATCATCGATTTTACAAGCGTATGCATAGGCGATGAAATTATCTTGACAAGATGCGTTGAGAGACGCCACGAATAAGGTATAATGAACGGGATCTCTGTTGGCAGGTGGGCCGCCTGACTTCGTGCAGTTTTCTCCATCGTTGTTACAATGGAGACATGGCTGTCAATAGCAAAATATCAATTCAATTATTCTTTTAATCCTCTTTTAATTTTATTCTGCTTTTATCAATTTAATTATTCAAATATAATCATGTACATCGTATTTTAATGTTTGTAAAGGAAATGAATATGGTTCAACCTATCAAATTGTTGAGACACTAATTAAAATTGATAAAAAATTAAACGTTATTCTTAAGAATGAAATATTATGATTATTATATAAGTATATACTTAGTCTGTTACTGTTTTGTCAGCCAGTTGATGGAGGGGGGGGGGGGCACGTACGTGTTAGTCATGGCACCTGCCCTCAATAATATTCCAAAACCTTCCACTGGCGCGTATCTTGCACTACCTTCAAATGTTTCTATTCATTTTAAAGTCTTCATGGCTATCAAGAAAACATAGAAATCCTATCGCCAACCTTTAAATGACCCAATGACTAATGAAGCGAAAGGAATCAGATCAATTAGTTTTTGAAATAGATAATCTGGTTTTGGACAGAGAATTAAATAAGGCATTGATGATTCAAGGACCAAGCAAAGCATGTGCTACATTGCACGTGTAGACGTCATAATGCATGATGGCTACTCGTGCACATTTTTTCTTCACCAAAGATTTATGTGACTCTTCAATATTTCACTAAATGTGGTATCTCACTTTGCAGAACGGTGGAGAATCGGAGACGTTTCCGCAACGGCGATACGTCTCAGAGACGTCTTCGAGATCTCATAGATATTGATGAACTTGTTCGATTTCTCCACTACTCATGGGACGTCGCGGAGACTCATGGGACTTTACCGCGACTAGTTCCAAACCCTTCTTAACCACTTGACTGCTGCATGGTACTGATTGCACAGTACGGGTATGAAAAGCTTGGCGCTGGTGTGTCAAAACAGACAAAGCTCAGACAATAGCATAATCACGTAATATTACGTGGTCCGCGCACAGTGTACAAATGCCAAGCACGTAATATTACGTTTTCCGCGGCCAAGTGGTTAAGCTTTTCTCATTCTTAAACCTGTCTGAAAGTCGTCTCATGGGAAGCCGTATCCTACAATAATAAATTCAAGAGCGGCATATAATAGATCAAGGAAACAATTATAATAGGAGAAAGTCATGTTCCGTGGAAATGTTGTTTTTGATTTCCCGTTTTTCGTCCTTCTGTTGACCCTAGACCAATGCCATACCAACAAAAATTGGATTTTCAAGAGCGGCATATAATAGATCAAGGAAACAATTATAATAGGAGAAAGTCATGTTCCGTGGAAATGTTGTTTTTGATTTACCGTTTTTCGTCCTTCTGTCTTTTTTTTTCTGGCAACAGCAGATGATCTTAATTGTAGTTATTTATACAATCCTGATGAGAGAACAATGCTCTAAAAGCGGTGTTTATATTTTTTATGGGAGGCACTGTCTAAGAATCATTCCGAAGTGGCGAGAACCAAGTTTCGGTCAGTTTTGTTGATAAATAAGAATGTATATACATTTTCATGTCACTTTGAAAAAAATAAAATAAAATCAAGAAGAAACGTTAGGGCATCATGTAAGTATGATTTTATCGTTGGTGCATTATGGGAGCAGCTCTCTACCGGTTGGTTGGTTGGTTCTCCATATAGATGGCGCTTGTCAATCTCGAAGATTATTTGCGCCAGGCTCGATCGTGTAAATAGTTTTGGCGCAGGCTTCAAAAGGTAAGCCCACGAGCGACTTTCCTTTGTGAAGTTTTGTTAGATATGGGTTTAAATTAGTATTATGAAGAAGAATGAAAAAAAAAAAAAAAAAAAAAAAAAAAAAACACAAATGTTATTAAATGCATCAAAAGCGAAAGGTTGTGTTTAATTGCAACATTGTTCATGGAAAACGCAATTTTCATATGCACCCATAATTATAAAAGCGAAAGGCGTTAAAATGCAGCATATTCATGGAACTCCACGAAAACTTCCTTCCATCATATCAAAATAGTTCGGATCAACAGAGGGATCCACGATAGCTATCTAAAACGATTAGTATCATGTATATAAACTAGCAATTCACGTGTTAATCCTGCGTTTGACATCAATAATTGTTTCAGACTAGGATTGTTCAGTTTAATCCTTGATTTTAAGAGATGTCTCTCATTGTGGTATTTTTTGCAATGTAAAATAAAATTTCACATAAAACTTCACATAAACCAGTATCATGCTGATTAATTTGAAAATCCCCTGAGTAAAGATAACAGGGGATAGAGGGCGCACTCAACATTGGTCCTACTGACGGTTTATATCCCCTTGCTCGACTAGCAGTTGGTCCAATTCTCTAATACCACATGGGTTAAACCCATTTCGTCTACTACCATTTTGGTCGAATTGCCCTTTGGTCTAATACATACTTTTTGTAATTATCACTTGGTCAATAGACAATACGTCTTATTACTTTTTGGTCTAATTGCTTGTTCGTCTAATTCCAAAATGAATATTGAATCTATTACCAGTTTGTTAAGGGAAGTGAACGAGTAGTCGTTGCCAAGTGGATATTAGACGAAATGGACAAAAGACGACATGGGAATTAGACGAAATAGTAAATAGGCGAAATGGTCCTTAAACTGAAAGCTAATTAGAAGAACTGGTTAGTAGGCGAAATGGAATTGGACCATGTGGGATGAGACCAAACGTGCATCAAAGTGGGTTTAGACCAATTGGCAATTTACCTTACTAAAGAAAACTTACCTGAGATACGGTTTGTGAAGCCATAATCTCTCCACAATAAGAGTAAGAACAGCCACCCACAGTGCAATATTCCTCATTGTTAATAGTCACAGCTCGCTGGGGTTTGACACAATGTCTGCAAGAAACATTAATAAGTTGAATCAGTTTCATACATGATATGTTTAAAAGCCTAAATCATTTAATCCTAACCCTAAACAAATAAGTCACATCAACACTAACCTCACATCTTACAACTCAAATCAATTGTCGTCGAAGGAAATTTCGATTATATTACACATGTACTTTTGAGATTTTCACTTGTCCAACCTCCCACACACACAAAAAAGCGCAACAACAAGTTTTTGACACCAACAATAATTGCACATGTGAAATAAAATATCATCAAATCAGTCGGTGATAAAATCATTGATCAAATCATTGATTTGGTACATTACAAAGTCACCACATTTCGTTACAGCCTCTTAATATTTTTTCTCATTATACCAAATCAAAGTTTAACTCACGTTTCAAAAAGAAAATTGCCTGGACCTTGCTTAACAGAAAGTGTTCTTGATACGCGATCCACAACGTCAGCTACAACGCTCTATCAAAAATTAAAAAATAAAAATAAAAAGGGAGAGAAAAAAAGAAAAGAGGATATAAATTATTACACAAAAATACGCTGGTAATACAGAATACCAAAAAATCTAGAATCAATACAATTGATTTATGCGATACAAATTCGAAACTTTCAAATATGAGCAGTTATCATTCCCTTTAGATTGATTCACAGCACGATATTTTACATAATTTGGCCGAAATAACAAAGTTTATTATTTATTTATTTATATATTATTATTATTTTTTTTTTTTACATTTTGAAAACTAATTGACTCAGCCTTTAGTGTAAGTTTTACAGGCTAAAAGAAAAGTTATCAGTCTTGGTAGTCTCACGAAATTCTCCGCAACGGGAAAAATCTCATATGAAAGTGTTTGATTTTCCTCGCCACCAACGCGGAGACTCATGATATGAAACTTGGTATTTCATTTGCCATGAGACGGGTTTGAGACTAGTCTCAGAGACTTCTCCTGTGTCTCTGCGACGACTCATAAGTCTCCACGACTTTATTGAGTCGCGGGAAGATCGAACATACTCGTATATATGAGATTTTTGCCTTCTCCGAGACTCTCGTCCTAAAACGTCCTTGGTTGTATGGATTCCTAAATGTCTCCTTTTTTATCGGAATTATTTTGAGTTTCAAGGTCTTTAAGTTCTTATCCTTATCATTCATGTTTTGCTCAAAGAAACATAGTTTCAACGATTTCTAAAAATTGTTGAAACAACACTTTTTCAAAACTTTTTACATATCCTTGAATATACAAAATGAAGCAATCTTTCATGAGGGAACGAAACGTGAAGAATAAGATATACATATGAAAACGTGAACAATCAAAAAGGACAGTGTTATTTTATACCAAACACGCACAGTTCCACTACAGTGCACTAACGACCAGAAAGAATCTTACGGGAAATGTGTGTACTGGGTATAGACTCTCTCTACGTCTGACCGTCGATATCGCGATAACAATGCCCTGAATAAAGACCGTGTAAAAGGAGAGTGCAAGCTGTGCAGTCAGGATCGAAGTATTTTATCATGATATTTTTTTTTATGATATCAAAAACGCGGGGGAAAATATTGACCAATCACAAAGAAGTTAAAATCATTGGAAAGAGAAATTAATATATTTACTTCACTCAGCGTAACTAGGAAATCGATGCGCTGCTGAATTTTACAGAAAGCTTTTAGTGACTGCTGTTTGACCAAAATATCATTTTCACACAGAAAAACGACCCAAAAATGACTAAAATGGGAGATTTTAAAGCTCAAAACGCGAGGGTTAGGGGTAAAAAAATATTCTTCCCAAGGTTTTATCTTGTTTTATATACATTAACCCTCATAAAACCTGTGTAACTAAGTAAATGATCTTCTCGATTTTTTTTTATTCTAGTATATTCAACAAAACTCCCGTTTTTCGGGCATTCCTTCCATTGACAATCGGTGCGTGAAAATGGTTTTCCTAGAAAGAAGCCCCAACGTTTTCATATGAATCAAGTAAATAATAACTTTGGCGCCACTCTATCTTTAAAATAACCCCAATAACCTTGCTCCGGTAATCTACTGTTTTTATGGATTAATTGTTTTTACCTTTGATAAGATATTATTTACCGTGGTACTGAGGTTTTAGCGCTCTTAAATATTTAATATTGACATTTTCAAAAACATCAAAATTCTATCCGATTGTTGAGGTGGTTGATATTTTCAATTAATGTTTTTGTTTATAGTTTTCGCTTTTTTAATAAAAAAAAAAAGAAGAAAAAATCCACACATTCTTTCGCCCCTTTTTTTGTTCATATTTTTTATTGTTGTGTTTTGTTGGGGCTTTTTTTATTATCTTTTTTAGCGCAGCGTCTCTAATTATTTTAAAAACCATTATGTCTGGTTCTATTTTAGAATTGTTATTATTCTCATTTTTCATGGATATTTTTTACCAATTCATGAATTAACATAACTCATACAATCAGAACCTGTGTATTATAGCTGAGTTACACCAGTGAAACCGACTCCATACCGACCACTAGCTTGTCATTCATGATAATGCAATTATTTTATTCGGTTTGGTGTCGGTTCGGGGTTCGTTTCACCGGTATGACTCAGCTATTAGTATTATACAGTCTGTGTCAAATAAAATGGTACAAGTGGAAAACATTTTCTTAAAGTATGAAAATTAACCACATTTTAAAAGTGGTTGGTATTTCCATAAAGTAGCAAAATCAGGCTTTCTTCTGCAATTTATTTCATCCCATTTGGTGCTGTAGATCTTGAGATATGACCAGTTTTCTATGATCAAGAAAAATGTACTTAGCACATGCTTTTCTCGGAGTTTCGCACATAATAGCCATGAATTCAGCGCACAGAGACAATAGATGTGTATAATTTCGATTAGCTCATCGCCACACAAAATTTAGCATAACTTTTGTTTTTATAAAAGCAAATTATACTAAACAAAGTGCATCAGCAAGAAGAATCTTTTGACTTTAAGTTGGTACCACATACACATATCAATTGAGAAGATGTCATAACTAAATAATTTTTTTTCCCGATTGTACCATTTTTTTTTTTTACACAAACTGTATTACTAATAATGTCTATCTTCAATGGAAACCTTAATATTATTACCTGAATTTGTTGTGATATACCACTTTCTAGCACTGATGTGTGGTAGTCTACGTGAAACTTCATTCTCTGATCTGGGCTGAGAATTCTAGACTGTGCTTCAGCTCTCTCCACATGAATTCTGCTTTCCTGTAATCAAATGAATTATGATACAATATGTGGATAACTTTTAAAGCCAATCTTTAGAACTGAAATCGAAAAATAAAAATGACTCAAATTGATTCGGCAGGCACACTCAGACCATGCGCATGTCTGCCCGATTCCTCAGTGTAAGGGATGAATTTTAGGGGCTTCAGTTCGGCGAAAACCCCGAATAATTAAAATTATGAGGAATCTTCGCATTTTTACCCAGAAAAATTTGTAATTTGAGGTAGTTTTCAAAATTTCCGGAACAATTCTAAAGAGGGTCCCGAATAGGGTTCAAAAGCCTGTAAAAGGGTTTAATTTTGATGGCTTCCCTTTCAAAAGCCTGTGGAAAATGGGTCAAAATCCTCAAGGATCTGGGTGGTGTTTTGGAATAGTGTCTTGGGTGCTATACTGATCAAAAGTTTTATAATCTACATGATCTAGCACAAGAACTTATCACCAGTTTCGTAAAAGTCATTTGTAACTTCCGAACGACTTGGTGAAACACAGCCCTGAAACAAGCACGAATGTATGGTTCACTGCCTGTGCTCGAGAGTGTGTGCGGGGGGGGGGGAAGAGTATGGAGGGCCATCCACGCCATATCATATCATTCACTCACTCACTCGAGTGAGTGAGTGACTGGTACACATTTAACAACACTCACTCTAGTGAGTGAGTGCTTGTACAGTTTCCACCAATCAGAGAGCTGGAACCTCACATTCGACCCCTTCGCTGGAGTGGTTGTACCATCACTCGAGTTGTTGTATGTTCACTCGAGTGAATGTACAACCACTCATCAGTGGACGACCAAAGTGGCTGCTTTTATAACATCGTGCGGGGTCAGCCAAAATCGTCCACTCGGGGTAGCCACATTGAAACCTGTGTAATATAGGAAGACCGGTTTAATGCGGACGCATTCTCCTTTTCTTGTCGAAATTATTCTCAACATTCCAATAACATCGACAGGTTTCACACTTGCCATGTTTACGATAGTCTCCCCATTCAGACTCGGTTGCACAACGCAGGTCCGGTATAATATAATAATCAATTGATTGGAGTTGAAAGGATTTTATGTTTTAATAATAGCATTCAGAAGACTTAAAGAAATACTAAAGACGTGAGATTGTTCAGTATTAAACAGCTGATAATTAGATTGAGAAAATATACCCTCATCGACATATATTATGTATCATGACATATAAATTAACCTTCTGACGGAACGTAATTAATGAAGAAGAAAAATAATTGATGTATGGCTGAATGAATTAAATTTAATATGTTTTGGGGTAAAAATAAAGCGATAAAAGAAATAGGACCTTCAGTCAGCCATTAATTTGTTATTACAGTCTTATGCCATTTGCACGTAATTGCTTAAAAAAAAACAAAAAACATCCACTCTGACATGCCACGTGATCGCTCTAACAAACGTTCACTCACTATGCAATCGCGTGATTGTATTTCCAGATAGTCTCTCGCTTCCGGGTCACGTGATTGCTTCTCATGCATTCACTCACTCTGCTGTTAACAAAATCATTCGCTCTTGTATAAAGTGGACGTCTCTAATCGCATCCACCCCACCCCACCTCTCTTTGACAATTGGTAGTTTTTTTTCTTCCAAACGCCCTCTTACTGCGGCGTTAATACGAGTTTTAAATTGTTCTCTTCTTTATCTTATTTAATCTCTCTCTCCCCCCTCCCTCTCTCCTGCATGTTAGAGACCAGAATATTCCCAAATGAAATTTGATATAGGGCCTACATTCAGTCATTTATTTATTAAAGTCTTTCGCCTATTAGCACGTGGTTGATAACAAAGAAAATCCACTCTAACATGCCACGTGATCGCTCTAACAAACGTTCACTCACTATGCAATCGCGTGATTGTATTAACAGTCATCCACTCGCTTCCGGGTCACGTGATTGCTTCTCATGCATTCACTCACTCTGCTGTTAACAAAATCATTCGCTCCAGTATAAAGTGGACGTCTCTAATCGCATCCACCCCATCCCCACCTCTCTTTGTCAATTGGTAGTTTTTTTTTTCCTTCAAAACGCCCTCTTACTGCGGTGTTAATAATAAAGTTTTATATTGTTCTCTTCTTTATCTTATTTACTCTCTCTACCCCTCTCTCTCCTACATGTTATACACTACAATATTGCCAAATGAAATTTGTCTGTGGAACAGGAATAGCTCACTTCTGGTGTCTAGCATGCAGGAGAGAGGGAGGGGGGGGGAGAGAGAGATTAAATAAGATGAAGAGAGAACAATATAAAACTTGTATTAACGCCGCAGTAGAAGGGCGTTTGAAAAAAAAAAACAATTGTCAAAGAGAGATGGGGTGGGGTGGATGCGATTAGAGACGTCCACTTTATACAGGAGTGAATGATTGTGTTAACAGCAGAGTGAGTGATTGTATGGGAAGCAATCACGTGACCCGGAAGCGAGTGACCGTCTATAAATCCAATCACGCTATTGCATAGTGAGTGAACGCTTGTTAGAGCGATCACGTGGCATGTTAGAGTGGATGTTCTTTGTTATCAATCACGTGCGATAAGCAACGACTGTAATAAATGGCTGACTAAAGGTCAAGTCCTTTTATCTCTTTATTTTTACCCCAAAACCTATTAAATTTAATTCTTTCAGCCATTCACCAATTAGTTTTCTTCTACTACTTACGTTCCGTCAGAAAGTCTATTTATATGCCATGATACATAATATACAAAACAAATCAAGAAAGAAATGAATAGAACAAGAATCAATGATGGTAAATTTTCTCAATCTAATTCTCAGGTTTTTACTACTGAACAATCCCACGTCTTTAGTGTTTCTTTAAGTGTTCATAAATTCATTTAAACATAAAAGCATTTCAACTCCAATTTAATGGTTATTATATCATACCAGACCTGCGTTGTGCAACGAGTCTGATTGGGGAGACTATCATAACAATGGCAAGTGTAAAACCTGCCGATGTCATTGGAATGTTAAGAATAATTTCGAAAAGGAGAATGCGTCCTCGTTAAACCGGTCGTCCTATATTACACAGGTTTCAATGCGGCGACCCCGAGGGGACGATTTTGGCTCACCCGGCACGATGTTATAACACCAGCCACTTTGGTCGTCCACTGATGAGTGGTTGTACATTCACTCGAGTGGATGTACAACCACTCGAGTGATCGTACAACCACTCCAGCGAGGGGGTCGAAGGTGAGGTTCCAGCTCTCTGATTGGTCACTAGAGTGAATGATTGCTAAATGTGTACCAGTCACTCACTCACTCGAGTGAGTGAGTGAATGATATGATATGGCGAGGATGGCCCTCTATAAAAGAGATACCGCTATTCAGTAGCACTAGCTATTGTAAGTAGGATTGGGATGATCTATTTATTACCCCCTTCAATAACAACAGAGAGTGTCTGCATGCCTTAATGCCTTTGGCTTTGTAGTGCTGGGGTAGTTCTAAAACCGTCCTTGCCCGTTCCTTAATGGCGAAGTCACATGTACGACGCATGACCAACGCATAAGATGCACTGGGTGTGCGTTACTCATGCGTCGAGCGCGCTGGACCAACGTTGTGCATTCGTTGCGTATTCTAACATGTGGTGTCTATGTACATGTATACTCTCTGTGTGTGCGTTGTAGGCAATTTCCCCAAATCTCTATGGGCTGGTCTTGCGTTGAGTACATGTGACTGCCGCATGAAGGCTTGGAATAGTTTTGGCAAATCTAAAAATGTAATAGGCCTAGTCATATTATGCACATTTGCCATTGTTTTTATATCCAAATTTTCATGTTATACGTGTTTTATCATATAATCATTCATTCTATTCCAAAGTATATTCAAAATTTGAAAAGTTCTATTTATAGAATTACCGAAACTATACCCAGCTTTAAGGAACGGCAAGGACGGTTTGATAAAGGCGTACACTACTATATCATGGCTATAGAGTCGTTTCCTCGCACCTGGGTGAAAAGCACAATAACGTTTCAGCGGTGTCTAACATGTCTAGCCTTGGATCAAAACGGGTGGGGGGGGGGCGTTCGGGAGGGGAGGGGCAAACGGTTATTTGTGATCGGATAATTTTTGTAATAATGCAAAGATTAACTTTTTTTTTTTACTACCGCCCCCTTAAAAAAAAACAATAGTAGGGTTGCTATCATCATTTCAACCCACCCAATCAATCGACAAGAAATGGTTGGGTGATCGATGTTTGAAATAATTAATTGCAATTTGTGTGTTCTGTTTTTTTGTTTTGTTTTTTTTTTTTTTTTTTGGGGGGTTGATTTGTCGAGGGGGTCCATCAATTTGTGTAATCATTGCAGAATCATTGATGTTTCGGGTTTCTTCGAATTGTGACAATCAATTAAGATTCAGATTTCCTTCATAGTCTAGATTTGATTTGTTAGATCATCAGCAAATCTTTATATTTACAAACCAATCTGGTTAAGCAAATATAATTCATTTGTTATATTTGCAACTCAATATTTGTCTCAACTCAATGTCTATGTATGCTCATTTTTCAATAACCATTCATATTTTCTTTTCAAACCCGGATTCGCTTGGCAAATATAATATTATTTGTCATCCATGCTCTTCAGCCTCAGTTTCGTTTTATCCCGAGAGAATTTCATTTCGTTCATCACAAAAAAAAAGGTTCCCCGCAAACACCGGACGATGAAGATAGATTACAATTGTTTTAAAGAAATGTCTGATCAGGCTATTATGTTCAGATGGGGTCAGATAGAGTACACGGGTAAAAAAATTAATCGATTATACATAGGGTATGGGTAGTTCTTGTAAATAAATCATAAGATGATCCAAGAGAGAGAGAGAGAGAGAGAGTTAAAAGATAAAGTATACTTTTTGTACATGTAAATTTACGATACACATTTGGTACAGGATTTCACATTCGATATAAATATAAATGTACAAGATTTAGAACACATTACAAAATAAATCAGTCAATCTATTTAGTTATGATCGAGAAAGGAGAAACGATGCACATAACTGCATGTATTATCTTTCAGTAAGAATTTGATTTTATGAATTTTTATTTCAAAGAAAACTTCTACCACACAGATAGAATAAAAAGTCAAGTTGGAGGGGTAGAACGAATAGTTTACACAAGACTTTTTCACAACCTCAATCAATATTCTTTGTTAAATAATTCTCATTATGGTTTCAGACCACATCATTCATGTGAACTTGCAGTTAATGATTTGCATGATCGATTTATAACAAAGATAGATAATGGTCTGCATACTTTTGGAATATTTTTAGATCTATCCAAGGCATTCGACGTAATAAATCATGTAATTCTTTTGTATAAATTAAATAGTTTTGGTATTAGGGTTATCCCATTACAATGGTTCCGCAGTTATCTCACCAAAAGAACACAATGTCGATCCTAGGTCCATTAATTTTTCTATTATACAGTCTGTGTCAAATAAAATGGTACAATTGGAAGAAAAAAAATTGTTTACAGTACGAAGATTAATCACAACCTGATATTGTTAGGTATTTTCATAAAGCAGGAAAATCAGACTTTTTTCTACAATTTTTTCATCCCATTTGGTGCTGTATATTTATTTTTTTATTTTTCTATTTTTTTATTTTTTTTTTATAGATATGACCAGTTTGCTACAATCAAGAAAATCCACTTTCGCACGACGTCCATTCTTTTGTGTAGGTTTCGCATAATGGAACAATAGAAGTGCATAATTTCGATTTGTTCATCGTCGCATAACTTTTGTTTTATGAAAGCAAATTATACAGAATGAAGCGCATCAGCAAGGAAAATCTTTTGGCTTTAATTTGGTACCACATACACATATTATTTGAAAGGATTTCACACCTAAATTATTTTTTCCCCGACTGAACCATTTTTTTTAAAAAACACAGACTGTATATTAATGATTTGTGTAATGTATCAAACTTTTTTGAAATGATATTATTAGCTGACGACACCACCATTATAGCTTACGATCAAAATATCCATAATTGATACGCTCAACAAACTACGAACTCCAAGAATCAACGAAGGTTTAAAGCAAATAAATTAATTGTCAACATTTAGAAAACAAATAATGTATATTTTACAAGAAAGAATAATTTGCATGATCAAAATAATTCAAATATATTAATGAATGGTACCCAACTTAAATTTTCTTAACATGTAAAATTCTTGGTATTATTTTTGACGTTCAAATCAACTTTAGCAAATATAGATCAGAAATTTTTAACAAAATATCCAAATGTATCGGAATTTAAGTCAAACTGCGACCCGTTCTACCTGAAAAACAATTATTCATGTTATACAATTCATTGATTTTACCGTACCCTCAATATTGCAATACGACCTGGGCTTGTACTGGTTCAACCAAATTAGAACCAATATTTTAACTTCAGAAAAAAGCTTTTTGGTTCACTCTTAACCATTGTTTTTAGACTAAAGACTCTCAACGTATTTGATATAAATATTTACCAAATTGCCGTTATTATGTTTAAAAATGGAAGTGCAATATAACCTACTAATATTTCTTCGCTCGTCCAATTTAATATGCACATTCACTGTTATTCTATTATTTTATTTTTTCTATCAACTTGTTCTGAAATAAATGCATAGACAAAGATAAAATATAATATATATATATATATATATATATATATATAAAATTACTATATTTAATATTTCACTAGGTGGCTAGTACACTCCCCCGCTTACATTGTGCAAGGTGATTAGAAAGGCAGATATTTTTCGACAATACATTAGGCAAGGCCATGTAAAAAATACGATATATTGTAAGAGGACGAAAGAAAAAAATATGTTTAACCTCAGAAAAATAAATTTTCCATGTAAAATGGGAATTTAACTCTTGAATGTGTTTGTATGTCACCTGTGTGTACATAGTATTTCAAACGGATCCAAATCAGTTCGCCCCCCCCCCCTCAAACGGAGTCGCAAGCATTTAATCCAGATAAATAACTCAAGCCACATCAATACTAGGAATTGTTTAAACTGATAGCCCATACGTATATCTTTCGATTTTATTTTTTTTCTCAATTTACATAAATCGTAATCATTTACGGTTTTGCAATTTGATAATTCATGATGGTTTTATTTTTGAAATTAAATGAGTATTATGTATAAATTCATTGGATCTTTTTGTTCTTGTTTTATATTTGCTTAAGAGTAGACCATGATTATGTTAACAGAACGATTTTATATTGAACTAAAATTTGGTTGAAATTATTTTGTATCAGTGAACAATAAGTTGATATAGTAATTATAATGTGTGTTATTTCAAAATGTGAAAATCATAGAGCCGTTGTGGAAAGCAGCTTTGTAACTGACCATGCTGACAACGACAACCTGTTTAGATAAAGATGCTAAATATGAAAAATTACAGTAAATCAATTTAATTCAGTGCTCTGTAACACAAAGAATTACGATTGATTAAAAGTTAAGATTGTTTTTTTTTCTAGGTAGCCTCATTTGGACACCAGGTAAATTCATAAATTAAGATTAGAATATGATTAAGAATAGGGTTAGGGCTAGATATAGTATTAAATTAATCAGCATTTGGGCACCCCGTCCATGATGAGGCTACCGAGATAAAATCGATCGTAACTTTTTATCCATCTTAAATCTTTATGTTACAGGGCACAGATCAAACATAATGCATACACTTGGTCTATGTGAGATATAGTAACTTACCATTGTGAGTGGCGCGGGGTTGTGGCTGCATTCCTGACTATGTACCCGAATTGATAATCAATAGAAGATAAAGAATGAATACACTTCTCAATATATACGACATGACTTGGATCAATCTAGTCAATTTTAAAAAGTCATGCATCTGAGTCAAATGTGAAGACGATGGCCGGCCTTCGTCGAATCTTGCCCACATCACTATGCGCTTATTAGTTCTGCCTCTCCGCGTTTATATGATACAATAATTATCAGATTTGATGCATTCACGCACGAGTGATCAAGTAGGGCTTCAAACCTGTAATGCTCCTCATCGGGAATTATTGTCCTCAAGATTTGAAGACTATTTTACGTCACAATGATTTAAAGATCAGGGATAAGGACAGATAATGCTTATGAGATGCTCCAGTTCCAATTATGTTCATA
Organism: Paracentrotus lividus; assembly: GCA_940671915.1. Lineage (NCBI taxonomy): Eukaryota > Metazoa > Echinodermata > Echinoidea > Camarodonta > Echinidae > Paracentrotus > Paracentrotus lividus. The sequence goes on from CALNVZ010000649.1 coordinate 22,975,675, forward strand.
AAATGATACAGGTCGCAGTGGAAGGTTTCACGGTTCACCAAGTATTATTTTCATCGGGAGGTTATTAGTGAACCTACATAAGGGGCTGTCCCACTGGAGGCGATCGTTGTGGCGACAACTGGCGATCTTGCTGTTGTGAGTGTGGTAGCAAGTTGTTGTTGTAGCCTAGCTTAGATAGAGTCGTATGTAGGTTTATAATCGTCTTTTTAAAGACGAACTCCTTATAATTATGAAATTATTAGGTTGTCACCACAGCGATCGTCGCCTGTGGGACAGGCCCTTTACTCTCATCGTTTCTTTCCAACCGTGTGTAGTTTATTTGTAGGTCGAAAATCCTTACGAGGAAATATAACGAGGACACTTGTGCTATAAAACAAAATTTACTTTAATATGTACATTTATGTGAATATCTGAGGCGTCGGAAAGCTCCGATGAGGAGACAAAGGATTGGTAGGGGCAAGCGATTGTGTGTTAACATAACGATGGCTACCCCTCCAATTTTTTGTCTCTTCAGAGCTTTCCGACGCCACTGGTGAATATGAATTTGATATTAATGGGAAACAACGTGGCATTATATTGTACTGGCATGACTGGACGAACACGTACCGAGCATTTTCTATTACGTTCTTTAATTTGGCTACATGTACTTTTATGCGTCTGCTTTTTGTTGTTTTAATCTTTTTATTTGGAGAAAGTGCATGACTTGCTGTTGGTAATCCAAGCTGTTATGTTATGTTCTTTCCTTGTATAGACAACTTAAAGGGGAATCCAACCCAAGGAGAGAATCAACCTTACAGGAAAGAGGAAAATGAGAGGAGCAATCTAAAAAAAGTTTCATCAAAATCGGTTATAAAATAAGAGAGTTATGGAAGTTTGAAAAGTCTAGTTGTTCCTTCTATGGGGATCCTCAAATTGGCATCATCGGCTTCAAAATGGCCGATCTCATGGACAACTCTCCATTCATTTTGTACACAAATTTTCAGATTTTCCCCATTTTCTTTCGAAATATATCTTACCTCCTTCTGAGCTCAAAATATGTCTTGGAAAAATATATTTCACACAACATATGTTGAGCTCAGAAGGAGGTAAGAAATATTTTGAAAGAAAATGGGGGAAATCTAAAAATTTGTGTACAAAATGAATGGAGAGTTGTCCATGAGATCGGCCATTTTGAAGCCGATGATGCCAATTTGAGGATCCCCATAGAAGGAACAACTAGACTTTTCAAACTTCCATAACTCTCTTATTTTATAACCGATTTTGATGAAACTTTTTTTAGATTGCTCCTCTCATTTTCCTCTTTCCTGTAAGGTTGATTCTCTCCTTAGGTTGGATTCCCCTTTAAGAATGGAATTGGAAGTCTAAACGTCCTTGAGTATATGCAACAATGAATACCACCAATGAGTCGATAAGAACGTCTGACTCGGAAATAGGCAATGCCTTGTATCATACACTGTCCGCCATAAAGGTGGAATATTTTTTTAACGCTCGAGCAACATGATTTTGCTCCGGCTTTAATTTCTTGAATATGTTTGTCTCTGCTTTTGCTTTTCGGGACCCTTGCTATGTATTGGACATTCTAACAAACCTTCCCGGGGATTGTTTGCCAACAAAGTTTTGTCAACCCCCATGATGCCCATTTTTGTCATTTTTTGTCATTTTGGGGCCCCTTTTTGTTTATGCGACCCACCAAGGACCCCTCAGTCCATCTCCAAGGAAACACGTCTGAGGTGAAGTCTTGTTATTGTTCTTTGAGTTAAATCTTGTTTAATTGTTAAAGGCTCAAGTCTTTTGTCTAGGGGAGGGGGTCAAAATTTATTTTGATTGGGGTTCAACATTGATTTTATTCATTATTACAACATGGAAATTTCAGTCTTCGCAAAAATGTATTGTATTATCTCAGCCAAACATAAATAAAAATGAAATATAATTTATAGTTACCTTTTGCAACCTTGTCATCAAGGATAAAAAAGAAATCATGAGAAAATGATAATGATTAAGGTATTAAGGTTGTTTTCTATTTCTTTTGTTTTCAGCATAAAGTTGGAATAAAAAATATTCCGAATTTTCACCAATCACACTATTTATTTCAACCCCACCCCTAGACAAGAGACCTAAGCCTGTCACCATAAACCTGGATTTAACTTAAAAGAACAAAAACCACAATTCACTTCAGACGTATTTCCTGTGGATAGGACTGAGGGGGGCTTGATCGGCAGGGTAAACAAAAAGTCCCCCAAAATGACAAAAAATGACAAAAATGGGCATCATGGGGGTTGACAAAACTTTATTTTGAAAACAATCCCCGGGAAGGTTTGGGAGAATGTCCAATACATAGCAAGAGTCCCGAAATGTAAAAGCAGAGACAAACATATTCAAGAAATTAAAGCAGGAACAATATCATGATACTCGAGCGCTAAAAAATATTCCACCTTTATGACGGACAGTGTATGTATAAAAGCGAGAGCGAACTGACCAACACTCTCATTGACAGTGCTATAAATAGCCAGTCTTAATGAATACCTTAAAAAAAAAATTTAATGTTAGAGTGACTGACTAAAATGCCTTTAATTTTATTTGTATAAAGGAAACTAAAAAAAAAATTGAAGAGGAAAGTTGTTGTTTTGCATCTTTTCAACATTATTGGGGTATGACAGTATTGAGTTAGTGCGTTATCATTCAAGTGGGCCTGTAAGACTTGGTACTGCTCAGGATGTTGCATTATTGGTTAGAAATCGGGTCAGAATTGATTAGTTGAGGACTTGAGGTAGTGCTATAAAATGATGCTGATTCGTATTGGCTGTAAGATGTTTAAAGGTTTGTCTGGTGGTAAATCGCCCGGGAACCTGATAGTGTATTTTAATGTCCCGAAGTTGCCTTGTATGATTACGACTTTAGCTCCGGCAAAAATAATTGCCCCACAATTATATATTACCCTCACCCATGTATATTACAAGTAGAGGATTTCATTTTCCCCCATATGAACAAGAGCAACATTTTCTCCTTAAAAAAAAAATGACAAAAAAAAGAGGAAAGTTCTTGCAGCAGGGTTTTAAGAACATATGTAATCTTACTGCTTATTGGTATATACGAAATGAAGTGTTACAAATTTCCTTTAATAAAAGACTGTTCTTCTTTTTTAACAGACCTGTTCTGTTAAATTACAGAAAATTTCCAGAATATACAAAATGATTCTGTATTTTTCTCTCCTTAAAAAAACAAAAAACAAACAGGAAAATTCTTGGAAGCAGGGCTTCAAAAACAATTTTAATCTTACTGCACAATACTGGAAATTTTCTGCAATTTTACAGAACAGGTCTGTTTTAAAAAAGTAAAACAGTCTTTTATTACAGGAAATTTGTACAATTTCATACCCAATATACCAGCTTTTTGTAATTTTACTGCAAATTTGGCAGTGAGATTACAGGAGTTCGTGAAGCCCTGCTGCAAGAACTTTCTGATTTTTTTTTAAAACTTTGTAGGTTGTGCAAGTCTAAAATAACACACAACACCTACATAATTATAAAACATTCATCTCTTAAATATTCTGTCATTACTACTTTTTAAGTCATGTATCAATTCATGATTTTGCCCTTCTTTGAATTATTCAAAGATTATGTAAGAAAAGAGAAAAAAATAATAAATGGTGTCTATCCACTGATCTCAGGGATAACTTTGCCTTTTAGTTTTACAAGAGCATTTTCTCACCAACAGAGGGCGATATTGGTACAGGCGCATCGAGTTTGGTAGAAAAAGATTGTTTTGTGACTTGAACTAAGGGTATAAAAATGGAACTGTTATTTTTATTTTGCGTTTCCTGTTGACGACTACTGAAACACAAGATATCAGTGAACCCTTGAATAATTGATATTATTTCTTCATCCTGATTAAGGCAATAAATTATGGTACGTATACGAATTGACTTTCATTGTGATGGACACAGATTCATACATTTTTTAGACGATATAAATTATCATTTATCCCAAATAGATTGGTCAATCAACTTCAATTTTAGAATACTGTTCAATACTGTTCAATACTGTTCAATAGAATACTGTCCATAACCGGACATGATAGCGCAATCGGTTAGAGCACCCGTACAAAGGTAGCCCACCTTGCTTTCATGAACGGGAGGTCGTGAGTTCGAAACCCGGCCGAGTCATACCAAAGACTTACAAAAATGGTACCTAAAGTTGCCTTTTTACAAGGAGCTTGGGGGTAATAATAACATCATGCAGGGCCCGCTGGGAGAACAGTTGTCAGAACTGAAGTGGCTACCCTGGGTAAATAAAACCATATTATTATTATTATTATAATCATACTTTCAACCTTTGGCACAGATATCACTGATACCTACATGTGAGCCCGATGAGGGGGCCCCGACATAAAAACAGATAGAGGTTAAGAGATGGCTTCAAAAATGAGTATAAAAGAGGTGAGCGAAAATGAACATTCAAAGACAATCAGGACATCTTGATCATGTTGATGCAAAAGCTGGGACAAATGCATTAAGTGGCGGTGCTTACGGGATTTGTGCATTATTCGCAAGTTTGTTTGGTCTTCGAGAGACTTGTATGAAACAGATATGATCATTTATGTCCTATACCGACCTTTATCATCATCATCTGAAAGTCTGGGACTCGAACCTTGGTCCGATACCTGTACTGTCAATTCGTGGGCTGAGACACCCTAAGAGCGTCTGCATTTACCGCCCGACTGACTCCTCATCCCAAACTTTCGTCAACGACACAATGTGCTAAATTACAACAGTCGGGGATTAAAGTATAGCTGGCCTGTCAAATCGTCGTCACCCTTGACATATCCATTTTGAAATGCCGAACGCCTGGCGAAAAGGCAGATAGTTACATTTTCTTTTAAGTTTTTGGTACTCGAACCTACAACCTCCCGGTCATGAGGTAGGGGAGGGCAAACAATAACTTTCCGGCAAACATTTGATTCAAAATCATTAGTTTAAAGACATAGGGGCTCCAGTTTTCATGGGGAGTGGATCAAAATTGGCTGATCCCCGTCTTTGTGAAAAGCATTGGCAATACCCGTCTTGAAGCTTAATTTCTGTACCACAGCAAAACAATCTGTCTCACCGTAGACAGCTTCGGGAATGATGAGGCAAGAGAAAGGTAGATTTAATGACTTTTAGATGGAGGGACGGATAGAATAACAGGACATTAAATAAGGTAATAAAATTCAGGTGACATGGAATACCTGTTACTGGCTAAGCATCCATGGTGTCAAATTACCCATAGGAGCTGCGGACCTATTTCTTTAAGCGAATTATCTATGACATATTGTTAATTCTTTAAAAAATCCATTATTTTTATTATATCATTCTCATAATAATAATAATAATAATGATAATAACTAGCATTTAGTGCGCTCTTCATAGTAAACTATATCACAGCGCTTACAGTATTTATTACCCCGGTCAATGGATTCATTTACGATCCCGCACTTTTACCCTGGATTACTCCATGCTTTTACAGTGCACAATCTCCATTCCCTGTGGAGTATTCCAGCTGGTCGCCTGCTAGGTGCACACATGTTAACGCGAACCACATAGCATTCGCAATCCTATACCGGGTACCCATTTTTATCACCATTTTCATATCACCTATTAAATCTATTTTTTTAACCAATGTGTTGCTATATAATATCAAGTTATATGATTTAATACAAATCTGGCCCACTTCACAAAATCATTTTTGTTTTTAATTGTTTTATTAGCCTTCCCTGAGCATCTCAAAATGAACCCCGACCCTTGCGTACAGAAGCTGATCCAGTAATCCAATAACATTTAATGCTGCAGTCACACAGACGCGTACACGTTAAGTTACGTTTTTGTTGTTTTATCCTTATTATTTCCTCTTCTATTCTATCATTTCCTATGTATTTCTTTGTTTAATTGGAGGAACAAAGTTATCACTATTTCCACTGTTGACTATGACGGGAAGGCATCCGTGGGGATCCGCAGAAAAGAAAACAATATTTGGACGCAACCGGACGTAACTTAACGTAAGTGTCTGTGCGACTGTAGCATAATGCTACAGTCACATAGTCACTTACGTATAGTTACGTTAATGTTGCTTTAATCTTATTTCATCTTCTATTCTATCATTAATATGTATATTTCTTTGTTTTATTGGATGAACGAAATTATCACCATTTCCTCTGCTGACTACGACGGGAAGGCATCTGTGGGGATTCGCAGAAAAGAAAATAATTTTTGGACGCAACCAGACGTAACTATACGTAAGTGTCTGTGTGACTGTAGCATTACTGATTAGACTTTGCGTACAATAAACCAGACAGCATTTCCACTCTTACTTTACAAGGTGTTTCAAATAAATGTAAAGAAATAATTGCGAAATTGAGTTTGATTTAAGACCCGGATCACAGTATCACTCCGGGACCACCTCAATGCAACCCTTTTTGCCCGACCCTCATTACCAAGATGTTATTGGAAAGCATTCTAATAATGATTTATATAATTCTGAATTTCACTGCTAGTTCACCCTCTCCACAAAGATGTCGACAATGTCTTCTGCTTTTTGAAACGCCCTGTACAATAATAAAGTTTGTTTCTTTTTATCAAGGACCTCTGTAATGCTACAGTCACACAGACACTTACGTATAGTTACGTCCCGATGCGTCCAAAAATTATTTTCTTTTCTGCGGATCCCCACTGATGCCCTACCCGTCATAGTCAGCAGTGGAAATATTGATAATTTTCGTTCATCCAGTAAAACAAGAGAAATACATAAGAAATGATAGAATAGAGAATGAAATAATATTTGGACGCAACGGACGTATCTATACGTAAGTGTCTGTGTGACTGTAGCATAAGGGTGGTATCTCATTCACGGAGACGTCTCCGCGACAGAATATAACATTTCGTCTCCGCGACGGATACAAAAGTATTAGAGACGTCTCCGATATCGCGGAGACGTCCCCGAGACGTCTCCGTGACAATTTATGAAAAAGAAAGTCTGAAGTCGTCCCAAATCCGTCACCGAGACGTCTCCGGATATCGGAGACGTCTCTAATATTTTTATCCGTCGCGGAGACGAAATTTCTATTCTGTCGCGGAGACGTCTCCGCCAATTGAGATACCACCATAATGCTACAGTCACACAGACACTTACGTATAGTTACGTTTTTGTTGTTTAAATCTTATTTCATCGTGTAACCCTATCATTTCTTATGTATTTCTTTGTTTTATTGGATGAATGAAATTATCACTATTTCCAATCCTGACTATGACGGGAAGGCATTCGTGGGGATGCGCAGAAAAGAAAAAGATTTTTGGACGCAACCGGACGTAACTATACGTAAGTGTCTGTGTGACTGTAGCATTACGTTGAGTCCAAAACTTATTTTCTTTTTTGCGGATCCCCACGGATGCCTACCCGTCTAGTCAGCAGTGGAAATTTGATAATTTGTTTATCCAGTAAACAAAGAAATACATAAGAAATGATAGCATAGAAGATGCAATAAGATTCAAATAACACAAACGTATCTATCCGTAAGTGTCTGTGTGACTGCAGCATAAGATCCACGGTTTTACAGACAAAAAGATCGATGGAGTCATTTAAGCTCGACGATCCTTTGATTTAAATCATTACGGCGTGTAAGAGCAAGGACGTATTACCTGTTCATGCTTGTCTCTTCGAAAGTTATAGGCCGATAAAAGATAATCGTTTCATTCCGAAGGACAGCTTCTATTTCCACAACAAGAATTTTTTTGTTGCCTTGTCTCACTTGTGGACATTAACCCACATACATGATGGAGGAGAGCAGTCTAAGCTACTGGATAGTAACTTTAATGCTTGTTCTTATGTCCGACCTTCGCCATGTTGAGGCTAAGAAGATGGACCAAGAACCGATGAGATGTGGTGTCTCAGACATGCCAAAAGTCGAGGAGCTGAAATTAGTAAGATCTTTGTTTTAATATTGACTGCAGGCTGCGCGATCATTGCCCCTCTAATCATGGATACTACTAGAGTATCCATGTATAAACGAAGGAAAATCATAACATTCCCTACAAGCTCCTACGCTGGTATTGGCGCTTTATCTTTCGGAACTAGTCTGAATTTCACGTAGGCCAACGTGGAATTAAGTCAGCCTTGATGATCATGATGACGATGAAGATGATAAGGTGATGGTCATGATCATATGATGCTCTTGTTTGTGTTTGTGTTGTTGTTGTTGTTGATAAGTGGCGACCTTCTTTCTATTCTGCTTCTTTTCTAGCCATACCTCTATAAACATCTTTTCTCTTTCCACCTTTCTTTTACCTCTTCTTCATTTTCTTGTTTCCTTCTCTCCTTTTGTATGCTGTTCTTCATGTTGGTATTATTGTTATTTTAATATATATTGGTCTTATTGTTGATTGTGTTCGGCGATTTCCCATTCTCTTTATAAAACTTTTTTTTTCAACACTTGCAACAAAAGATCTTTTAACAACACAAATAAACACCCTTGAAGAAACAAATTGTAATACTTAAATCAATGCCATTTCTTAAGTCTGGCTAAAGTCAGGAGATGTTCACTCAACTCCATAGTTTACGACTTTTTCTATTTTGTAAACCCATCATTGTTACATGTCTCACTCATTCACTATTGAATAGATATTATTTTGTGCAGTATATTATCACTTATCAGTGATAAACCCTTATACGTGGCCGATACAGTTTTGACAATGTTATTTTTTAGAAACTTCTTTCTTTTATTTTCTGTAAACAGAATATAGGTCCTATATATTATAAGTTGAATGATAAGATTGCGTTTGTTTGTCAGTCGTGAATGTATAAAATTTTCATTGAATTGAATTTATTCAGGTTATGGTAAATTTGTTTTGTTTGTTTGTTTTATATTTGTGTGTTTTTTTAATTGTTTAAACCGTCTATTGTTTGTTGGTATCAAAAACTGTCAACTTTCAGCACCTACGCCTGAAACGGTGTCAATTTCTTGAAAAGGGACTAGTATCATTTCCAAGGCGCCACATGTGCATTTATATTTGCGGGTATATTTATTTTGTATTGGCGCCTGCACAGTGCATCGTAGATCTAAAACTTATAATAATAATGATGGTAATAATAGAAATATTTAAAATTTATTCCGCGCCATGTGTGTCAGAATAAAATTTGATTATGGCATATAGCCTACAAATTACATGATTAAATTTAACTTTATAACATGAGTATAATGATTGACATAACTGAGTTGGAAATTTATCATAGAATTGAGAAAAAAGTTTTATGTTTCATCAAAATAATTATTGCTACTTATTGTTAAAAAACGGAGAGAGAATTATCGATGCTTTGTCATAACCTAACGTCCTAATACTAATCTACTAGCTTATACTTTCCTTTTCTATTTGATGTAACTCGTAATAATGGAAATTTCACGCATAGCGAGCCAAGCAATCTGGATCAGCGGCACGATTATGGTTTATATCTGAATTTCAAAGAGAAAAATCACATGAAACTTAATTTTCTGGCAATTCATTTAACTTTTCAATCAGGATATCTGAGCTAAAAATATTTGATATTTTTTAAATAATGCTAACATTTACATGGTTCTATCAAAGGAATTCGTTATTTTGGCTCCCTAACATAGCAACAAAATGGTTAATGCATGCAAAGTTGAACAAACTGAATAGTGGGTAAAAAGATAAAAGCTAACTGTTAGCACGAGATTGGTAAACAATCAACATGACTTTATTATTCCTGATTTACAGAAATATAGGGCAAAAGGAGAACATCTGAAAAATATAATTTTCTTTTAAACATTTAGGTACTGTCCGCCAACTGATTTCTTAGTACTTCTCTGGTGCCACTGGTTGGGCAACACAACAATGCTAAATAATTATAGTAACTTAGTAAACAGTTCTATTAGTTAACATTTACAATGGATTTCGTTTTGATCTTGTCCTCCTCATTTTTCAAAATCAGTTCACACCGGGAACATACACTACCCGATCATCAAATAGTCGGTCTGAACGCAACACGTGGCATCAAATGAAGTTTGAAGTTCATTACGATGAGACGGTTACAAGTTCATCTCAGAGAGACTTGATAATGGTAAGCAGTGAACTATTTATACACAATGCAGATTTACGGTTTGAAAATATGGCAGTAGCGGACGCAGGCCGACGTCATACAATGAAAGTACCGGGCCCATGCGTAAACATAATAGGGCCGCTTTTGTCCCCAGACAATTGGGCCCGAGAAATGCGTTCAATTCTATCTTCTTGGATCCGCGCCTGTTTGATGTTGATATAGTTAAAGCTGGGGTCAATCTTAAAATTAAATAGACCTATAATAATAATAATAATAATAATAATAGTTACATTTATGTAGCGCTTAATACAAATATCCACCTTGGTGTTTCTAAGCGCTTATAGTGTTAACTAGTTATTACCCGGCTTAGCTAGGCTACCCCGAAAGGTGCTCACAGCATTCAAGGAATTGCTTCCTACCGGTACCCATTCACCTCACTTGGGTCAAGTACGGCAAATGAATATTATTTCTTCAAATTTTTAGATTTTAGACTGGCGACTTGTTGTGATGTGACCACCGCATTCACAGCATACCATGCATCATTTATTGTCTAAACCCTAACTAACCCTAACCCTGGGCTATTTGCGAGCTTAAAGTCCGGGGGGGGGGCTTTAAGGCACCCTTAAGATCTCGGCCGAAGGTAGAGAATGACATAATTGATTATAAAGATGTTAATGAATTATTTGTATTATTTCCTTTTCTTTCATGAAAAATACATGTGAAATTGAATGATATGGAAAATTATCAATCAAAATCCAATTCAAAATCATTTCGTCTCTCAATTCAGAACATCACCCAAGAGTCGGTGGATTTGATATCTCGTCAATTAGAAGTGAGGGAAGCACCTGCAGATATTATACTCTCAAGGTAACCTATACCAATATCATTGATTACAAAGAAAACCCCCAGGAAACCCAACATGCAAACTTTTCACACCTTGGATTCCTATCATGAAACCGTTGCAAGACACTAATGGTCAAATGGGGCATCAACACCGAAGGACGGCCAGTTTGCGAACGCGGAGAGGAGGAGACCATGAGTCACCTCCTACAATGCCCTCTCCTGCCTAACCCCTGTTACCCAGCTGATCTTACTACCCTTTTTCCTAATAGGATCGCCTGCGTTCAGTATTTAATGGACAGAGTCTGAATCAATTTCTAATTAAACTCAAAAAGAAATCACAAATACACACAAACAAAAATTGAGAGAAAGGACTCAAGAAGAAGAAGAAGAAGATCACGAAACTGGCAAAACTAGATTGTGATTAGGCGCTATATAAATACCCATTAAAGCCTTAAGATCCGTATTCACATAGTTGTACTAAGTTATTAAAGCCCTTGCTGAATTCTGTGGTTTAACTATATGGTTAGCAAAATATATGCTTCTTACGTGTTCACTGAATTCTAGAATCGTGCCTTAATGGTAAGGAAAACTTTCTTATGCGGCGGTCACAACTCGCCGTACCTTCGACGTGCAACTCCCTACGATGGATTTCGTAGAAAAATCGTGCATCGCAGGTACCTCGGAGGCACGTTCCATGCACGACGTGCAGGAAGTTTTTACAATACGCTTACTACAGAACGCAGGAATCGAAGAAGTTGACCAGGACCTGAGCGTGCGTTCTACATGCAACGCAGGCTACGTTGATGGCACGTGCCCCGTAGCTTACGACGAGTTGTGACCGCCGCATTACTTATCATTACTAAGCAGTTTTTAATAGTTCAATACCTAAAATTCTGATAAAATCGAAGATCTACTGGTGGAGATTTTGCTACCAATAGAAAAAAAAGTAGATACAGATATCTAAAATAAATTACAATTTAAAGAAGGGATGATTACTTTTAAAGAAAAATCGAAGGCAATTATGAGAATACGAGTTTTTGATTGCCAGCGCTTTTTTCACCAAGCCTTTTGGACAGATATTGAATGTGAGGTGGCCTTTTGCCAATAATTTACTTTGATTCACTTTCAGTGGTTAGTCCTCCTACAACGCTAATGTTTTGAAATGCATTTTCGTGTTGTTGTTGTTGTTGATGTTGTCTTTTATTTGGGATTTGCTTTCTTTAGTAAATAAATTCTTACCTGATATATCACCATGCAGTGAATGTTTGAAAACTTTTCCTTTTCTTATCAGTTGAAATACATGTGAATGTATGAGGTTTGAGGGAGGGGTAGTTTGGAGTTCGCTGTGGTTGTTAAAGAGTTGCAACATAGTCGCTAACAGTTTTTATTGTAACGGAGATCCTTTGCGACAGTAAAAACTGTTTGCGACTCTCTGTTTGCGACCTACACAAACCGACAAATTCGTTACTGCTGATAGCAAAGTAGTAGTTCGCAAACATTCGCTTACTCAGAGAGATACCCCAAAAGGAGCTGCTCCAATATTGGCTCTGACATGGATTAACACTATTATCCCGAGACAATAAGACCGATAAAACCATTTGTCAGTGCCCATTCTGGATCCGTCCCTGCAGACATCAACGATAATTTGTTATTAAAAATCTTTCTTCGACTGCAGGAGTTGTGATACTGGATCCTATGTGAATAATGGAACGTTATACAACTGCACGTGCAGTCGACCAACGTGTGCTTATATTCAGATTCCTGAAAAACATTTAAAGGTAATGATTAACACTAGAGTATCAAAGTGACAATTGAATGAATATATTACATGAAACAATAATGGTTCAAGATCGAGAGCGGATTTGGTTTTATAAATACATCACAAGAAATTATACATTTTTTTTTTGTTCAGTGGCGGATCCAGGATATCAAATAAGTTAAGACTACAACAGTACTGTACTATCAACCAATCAGAGGGCATTATTTATGAAGTTTCTTAAAATGTTTACCTTGAAATCTATCAAAGTGCTTATCAGTTGGCTTAGATAGTAACAAAAGGCGCAAACAACATGAAATTAGGAAGTGTATTCCAACAAGTACAAAAATATCTAAAGTGTGGCGGTTAATCACGAGATTATTCTTAAATCCCATTTTCATTCAATATTTTGGTGACATTCAGACAACAGTAATATAGCCTATTGATGAGCTTGGGCCATTATTTCCTCATTGTTTTTTGTTGTTGAAAGTCTTACATTTTTCGTTGTTGTCCATGCAGCCATGTCTTGATTGTAAGTTTTATGAGAACGGAACCGAGTATGATTGTGAACCTCAACCTGGTGGACCAGCCAGTCGAGGAGCGATTGGTGTCCATTATATTCTCTATGTCATCTCTATAGCCTGCCCTACAGGAATCGTTGGGTTTGCTAGTGCCTGCTACTTAGACACCACGTATAACAGGTGAGAATGTATACTGTCAAAATTGAAATTGAAATTCCGTGAAGTCAATTAGTTATGTTATGGTTAGTTATGGTATTAAGTCCATGGATAAAAATAAATAACCATTCTGTGAGTATTCGGGCAATCGTTGGCAATGGTTGGTGGAGCGTCATGGAATCCGATATCTTATATTCTTAGCGAAACATATTCTATTATGGCACTCTCCGTTTTTATCAAAGCGGAGATGTCATGGTATTGGAAAGTACCCATTTGAAATAATTTGAAAATTAGACTTTTGATTTCTCTAGTTTCTTTATCAAAACTATTATTTTGAAAAGGCGATTTTCATGGTTAATATTTGTCCATTATATTCACCATTTCTTTAAAAAAATTAAATGGTGGCTTCCTAAAAAATAACGTTAGTTACTCTGTGAATGGTTGTCTTATTGCTTGTTAAAGTCTTAAATAATTGTATAATAATGATAAAGGAGAACAATCTTACTCAATATGAACAGGGGTAAGGGAGGATGCAATAAGGCAATATCCTGACTTCATAGTTCAAAGTGACATTTTTTCTTGTTTTTTTTAAATATTATTAATTTGTGTTATTGATTCTTCTCCTAACCCCAGACCTAATGTGGGGTTCATCAATTTTTGTCCAGACTTTCTGGATATTTTAGGGGCGCCACTACTTCAAACGACAGCGCAACATGAAATCAACCATGCCCTAGTAAGTATAGATACTGATAATTTGGGCTTTTATTCATTCTTTATTTGTATCTTTTCTGTTTGTTTCTTTTGTAAATCTTATTTTTTAATGTTGCAGACTCTATATTATCTACAAATTAAAATTTTAACTGAAAAGCATTCATCCATCCATTTCTTCTTTAATGAATATTTCCACCAATCCCACTATTTTCACTACATTTGCATTAACAAAAGGAAATAACAGGATTTAAATTACATCTCTTTAAAACCGGTCATATCTTGTCATAACCTTTTCATTTTTTGCAGGGGTTAGCATCAGGATTGTTTGCTTTCTACCGGGATGAAAATGGTGATCCTCTTACCCCCCTTGGAGAAAATGGATTTCCTCTTGAACGCCATCCCGAGTAAGATTAACAAAATTTACTTAATAGTTTTTATAGCGCCTTATATGAATTAATTTCATCTCTAAGCGCTTTACAATTATTATTACCCCGGTCATCGGATGCTTGTGAGTCTTTCTCACACCTGTCCGATCCCAAAGGGATCATTCAGAATCATGGCAGCCTTTAAGGCGCACTTTTGCAATTTCCCCTGGGTACCCATTTGGCACCTGGATGGGGAGGAGCATTGTAGACAAAACGCCCATAGCAAAAAGTGTGCTTTATCAATATGACGTTTAGTAATGATAACTACAATAGCTAAATTGAATGAATATTGAAATAACAATCAAATTATATATTTTAGCATTCAATAATAAAAAATTTAAAAAAAGAAACAGGTGAACGAAACGGCGTACTCGCTTTTTTTTTTATTGGTTAATGGATTTCACAATGATTTGCTACATGCATGTACTTAATACTTCACGTAGTAATCCCTTTAGTAGCTCTGTAGAAAGCTAGACTAGGATGAAAGGGTGCTATCTCACTTCGCGGAGACGTCTCCGCGACAGAATAAGAATCCATCTCCGCGACGGATAAAAAGTATTAGAGACGTCTCCGAGAGGTCTCCGAGACGTCTCCGCGACAATTTATGAAAAAAGGTCTAAAATAGTCCCAAATCCGTCTCCGAAAATCAGGTGGCCTCTCCGAGACGTCTCCGAGACGAATTTGGGACTACTTCAGATTTTCTTTTCCATCAATTGTCACGGAGACGTCTCCGCGAAGTGAGATAGCACCCTTAGGTGTCGTTGGCAGATGGTTGATAAAATAATAGCGTGTGTGCCAGTCGGATCAAATTTTACTATATCATGATCAAAATGAACGTGTATAGACAACAATTGTTTTTGTTTTCAGTTCTAGCCATTTCTGGATCAAATTTTATCAAAATAAAAAGAAAATTAAATAATAATAATAATAATAATTAGCCATGCTTATATAGCGCCTAATAGCATTTTAGCTATGTTGCAATACCAGTCAGTAGTGAGTGTATTGTTCGGATGTGCACCTATCTATTTGACTTTGCGAGATTAAATCTTAATTAATCGCTGTTCAATTCCAGCAACACGTGACAAATTAATTAGCCATTTACGATCCCTGTCGCATATCTACACATATTATATTAACGCAGTTAGATGCAGTAAAAAAAAAACAAACAAACAAAAAACAAACAAACAAACAAACAAAAAAACAAACAAACACGCATCCACACACAAACAAAAACGGATGTTCTGATACTACCATCAACTCATCTTTTTCGTCTTTATTTTTTGTTGCAGCCGAAACCTGTTTCAATGGAGTGATCAGGTTGTTCGCACTCAAACCTTGGAATGGGATGTTCGTGGGGGTACTATAGAACGAAACGTATCGATCATGGTGACACCAAACCTGGTAGTAAGTATTCATGTGATACAACAAATCTTATAGTAAATACTCATAGGGTACACCATACCTTATAGAGAGTAGTGATATGATACACCAAACCTTTAAGTAAGTATTCACAAAATACACAAAACCTTATAGTAAGAGTGCTTAGGATATACCAAACTTTATCATGTTTATAGTAATATTCAAAGTATGCACCAAACCTTATGGAAAATCATTCGTTAGATACACCAAACTTATAGAGTAGCCATAATATCAAACCTAATAGTAAGCATGCAAAGTATATACCAAACCTTTTAGTAAGTATTCATAAGATATACAAAACCTTATAGTAAGTGTGCTTGGGATATACCAAACTTTATAGTAATTATTCAAAGTATGCACCAAACCTTATAGAAAAGTATTTATAAGATACACCAAACTTTATATAGAATAGGCATAAGATACACCAAACCTTATAGTAAGCTTGAAAAGGATATACCCAACATTTTAGTAAGTAGTCATAAGATGCACCAAACCTTATAGTAAATATGCAAAGGATACTGATACAAAACCTTATAACAAGTATTCATAAGATATACAAAACCTTATAGTAAGTAGGCAGGGCCCGCTGGGAGAACAGTTGTCAGAACTGAAGTGGCTACCCTGGGTAAATAAAACGATATTATTATTATTGTTATTATTATTATGTGGTTAGGATATACCAAACTATATAGTAAACTAGCTGCCTCGGCGCTTCGCGCCTCGGCAGCCAGCATCGGTGCTACGCACCTCCATCCCCAGGCTTGTCACGCTCGAGCGTAAGCGAGTAAGCAAGGGTGGCGATTACATATATAGATATTCAAAGTATGCACCAAACCTTATAGAAAAGTAATCATAAGATACACCAAACCTTATAGTAAGCATGTCAAGGATATACCAAACATTTTAGTAAGTATTCATAGGATACATCATACCTTCATAATATAAACAAATCCTTATAGTAAGTATTCGTATGATACACCAAACCCCATAGTAAGTATTCTTTACAAAAAAAGTATTCATTAGATACGCAACCCTTAAAAAATGAGCCAATCCTTATAGTAAGTATTCGTATGATATACCATACCCCATAATAAGTATTCTAAATTAAACCATAGGATACACGATGTCTTGTAGTAAGCATTCATAGGATACAACAGTATTTATAGGATATATCGAACCTTATGTCGTGAATATGCTCCAAATATGCTCATAAAAATATTAATAAAATGATCGAGAGATTCAAGATTCAAGATTCAATTTATTTCTGTTTACAAACATAATATAAACACTCAATATAAACATATCCAAAAGTACATTCAAATATAATATAAAGCTTGTTCAGTATGAAATCAAAGGCATATATTAAACAATGTCAACAAGAACTGAACAATAAACAAAAAAAAAAGGGCATTTGTTTAATATATATTTTAAACGGAGGGACTTGCAAAAAGGCAGAGCTTGTAAGGCGCAAGCCCGTTATAGAAATTATTCATAAAATATCAGCGAGTGAGACGGCTAAACTCACTGTCACTCAAATTCGGATGGTTTATGTCCTTCATTTGAGTGAAAGTTCCTTTGGCTCTAAATGTAGATCTAAATATTTACTTGTAAATATTTAAGGGAGTTTTTTTTTAATTATTTGGTTGAGCTAATTTTGACCTCATTTGTATCGACAATTACGTTTACAGAGAGAAGCTCGAGATTTCTATGGATGTGACACCATTGAGGGAGTCGAGCTAGAAGACGATTACGGAAGAATCCCGTCTGGAAGCGCGCTTAATCATTTTGAGTTTCGACTGATGCCGGTAGGATAATTTATTGAGATCCATCAAATTTGATGATCGCATTATATCACAATAAGAAGACGACCTGATTGCATTTTGATAATGATAATGATAACTGTCGAAATAATTTGTTTAAATAAAGATACAGTCCCATTCGTCAGTTACTGTTTCAGCCGTGTCTAACGTCCTAAAGTAACGCCATAAGAATGAATGTATTCTCACATTGATTATGTTCCAAACTTTGTTTTAGACCGATCAATGAGTCTGTCATCACGTTTAGTAGACGAGCTTTTCTCGATTCACTCTGGCGTTCTTTGAAGATACCGGATGTACCGAGCGAACTATGACCTTGCTGACCCCTATGAGTACGGTCCGTAACTAGGATGTGGTTATGTTCAGAAGAGCTGTAAATGGTGGATGGATACTCAGAGACAGAGGTGAGACCCCCCCCCAAAAAAAAAAAAAAAAAAAAAAAAAACAACAACAACAACAACAAACAAACAAACAAACAAACAAAAACAAACATCAAAAAACAAAAAAACAACATAACACAAACAACCAACAACAACAACAAACAACAAACAAAAACAACAAACAACATACAAACAAAAATGAAACGACATGAAAAGAAAACAGAAAAGGAGATGTTGGTTTACTTTGTAAAGTAACTTTGGAGATAAAAAAACGCGCATTTTAAGGTATTTGCTACTACGTACTGATGGCGATGCCTTGATGAACACAAACAAAGTAAAACGACATAACTTTATGCTACGTCACACAGACAGCTTACGTATAGATACGTTTGTGCTGTTTAAATCTTATTTCATCTTCTATCTATCATTTCTTATGTATTTCTTTGTTTTACTGGATGAACGAAATTATCAATATTTCCACTGCTGACTTATGAGGGTAGGATCGTCGGGGATCCGCAGAAAAGAAAACAATTTTTGGACGCAACCGGACGTAACTCAACGTAAGTGTCTGTGTGACTGTAGCATAACGTCGGCAATATATCGGCGCGTCTGATATCGACAGATATGGAACATTGGCTATCAATTTGGTTAGGGAACAGGATTGCCCAATGGAAAAGTTAAATGCATGCCCTGGGGAACATCAGTTGACCAATCAGGTTGCTTGCATTCATGACCCAATCTTTAAAAAAGTATCTTCTCAAAAGTATATTGATTAAACTCTTCTAAAGATATCATAATGGAAGAGAGACGCAAATGAGCTTTTCATGCTCAAACATAATTTTAAAATATTTATAATCAAACGATAAGGAAACGATTTGATTTATACGTTTTCAGATTTTCTTTCAACATTGGTCATGGAACAATTACAAAGTTTTATATCAACTGTAAAACATGAAGAACTCATCAATGAGTTTTCGTGGTAATGAAAACATTTTCATATCTGTAACTTTGTTTTCTTTGTTTACTTTTATGCCACAAAGAAAGGAATCACTGAGTCCGTATTGTGAGAATCCTCTTGAGCTGGTCTGTTCTGTAGAGGGTGATGCTCCAGCTCAATGTACGAACAATATACATGATGAACCACTACCACCGCAATACCAGGTATTACCAAGGATTTGATGTTCTTTGAAGGTAGAGGCTTGCATGGTAAATTCGAATACTGTGACGATGTTTACGGTTTACCATGGGGTTAGTCCTGAAAAGGACTGTTTAAGAGAATAGAAGAGAAAATAGAGAATTCCAGGAAGCAGAAAATTGATAGGTGAGATAGAGAGTAGAGAACAGAATTAATTAGAAGTATTCGTTGTTGATTGAGTCCTGACTTGACGTTTCGGACAGGTTGACTCTCCGTCTTCAGGATTTATTCAAGTGATTTAGAAAAAGTAAGGTTTATTAAAGTTATACTGACTTATTTGCATTTCAATCCTCAGTTATCCATTTATTTTCACGTCAGTAAAATAAACCGTCCATTGAATTTACATATTAAAATCGACAAATTACAGCACACACCCCCTTCCTTATGTCCATATTCTATATCAGCTGCTGCAGATAACGAGGTTCGTACTAACCTTTTGAAGAAAATACTTGTATACTAATGAGCTGAAATACATTGATCCCTGAAAAACTTATTAATATTTTTTAAACAGCACATTTGAATTACTAAGTTCTACCTGTCCATTTTATTTTAGATTTTTTGATATTTTATGAGTACGGCCTCTGGTAAATAGAACATTGTTGCTTCATGACCCTTCTTGGTTCTACATCAGTTCTTAAATCTTGTGTTTTATATCTTATTCTTCTTTAGTTTTTCGATTCATTTCTCGACTTTAACGACACCGAGCTTGGGAAGGTTGGGGGATATGCTGATTTTGCTGATCACTGTCCATTCATCTACGTAAGTACCCAATTTTTAGTCTTTATTTTCACGTTTAAGGGATTTTGAATCTTTAAGGAGGCTTGAAAAAATCTTAGCTATTCAGCGCCTTGCATGCTGACAGACCATGTAATGTTCGGCAAATAGGAAGGCAAAAATTTCATTATAACATGCTTTACAGTAGAGAATTGCATTTGACATGATATCATACATATGCCCTCGGGAACAGATTTGCAACAAAAGTATATAATTCTCACATTTTTCCTTACTGTTCATTCCTGCAAATTGAAATTTGTGTTGTTTGTCAGTTTTGTCATTTTACTTTATATATTTGTATTCGATTTTAAAATCTACAGCCTGGGTATCCCATCCAAACCAATGACTACAAAAGACAGACTTGCGACAAAGGTTAGTTAGGGTGGTATCTCACTTCGCGGAGACATCTCCGCGAAATTAAAATTTCGTCTCCGCGACGGATAATAAGTATTAGAGACGTCTCCGATATCGCGGAGACGTCTCGGAGACGTCTCGGAGACGGATTTGGGACTACTTCAGACTTTTTGTTTTTATAAATTGTAGCGGAGACGTCTCGGAGACAGATTTGTGACTACTTCAGACTTTTTTCCATAAATTGTCGCGGAGACGTCTCACAGTGGGCCAGAATGAACTAAAAGTGCGACAAAACTAATTCCTCACCGAAGACGGATAAATAAATTCCCAAGAGAAGTCCTTCTATGGTTTTCAGACCCGCGGAATTCGATGAGAACAATTTCAAAAACTTATGACGTCATTAAAATGCTCTTTTCTGATTGGACAAGACAAATATCAATAGTAACACATAGACATATTCATTTTACTTTGATTAGTGGGACTTATAGGGGGTTTCAAGACATGAGAAACACCATAAGAGTATTTTCAAATGTCTATGACGTCATTAAAATACCCATTTCTGATTGGTTAGAGCGGATTTCTTTGTAAAAGTTACATAACTGATATTATTTTCATAAGTGCGGTGTGTATGGGGTTTATAGACCACGGAAACATTGATTACATGATTAGAGTATCTTTTAAATTATCTGACTTCATTAACATACTGGGTTTTTTTTACTGGACGAGGAAAAATGCATTTTTTATAGAGATTTATATATTATTTGGAACTTTAATGGGGTTTTATGGACTAATGAAAGGGGAGTCTCTTTTTTTATTCATAAAAATACGGTCTTCCTGATGAGACCAGTAGGCCTATTCATCAAATAAGTAGAAAATCATTTTGATTTTGGCTAATTGTTCTTGATTATGACGGTAAAGTTATTGCAATTTATATATTTCTTCTCTAATTGAACTCATTGTATTGTATTGTATTTTATTTTCCAAATCGCAATAATAAAAAATACAGTTATCATATAAACATATAATAAAAAAATTATTAAAAAAAAGAAAAAAAAAACAAGCACAAATGGCTTTATGGCACATTCAGCTTTGTAAACATTTTGTAAACATAACAATGCTGATCTTCCATGGGGTCCAAAAAGTACAGAAATTCGAAAGACAAAATAACAATGATATCAAACTATAAATATATATAAAAATGAAAGAGAGTATAATGATAAAGGCACAGTTAAAATGTGTTATAAGTAGGCAGTCTTACATGTTCTCCTGACCGCAGTAGCAAAACATATATGTGAATACAAATCATAATTTAAGAATGATCGGTTATGACTTTATAACATAATAATTGTTGGGAAACAAACGATAATAACCTATTATGACATAGGTGAGCCTCCAATTAAATACCATAATACTATTTCAAGATTGAGATCAATTCAGATGGTCATGAAATTGATAGGTTTGGGGGGGGGGGGTAACAGTCTAAAGACTATATAATCACCCCCATAAGCACACATGTATTTCTGTATTGCATGAAAATCATTGTATTCATGTGTTTTGGTTGTTTTGGCTTTTCGGATTTCAATTGAAATATTTACGCCACTTATGCCTTGGTCACAAGCCGCCGTACGTTTTTGTTGGCCGTACGTTTTTGGGGGGAGGCTACGGTCGCTACGTTTTTCTGAAAACGTGGAGGGAAGTGGCAAGCGCACGGTGCGAGTACGTCAACGCACGGACTGCGCAAGGTGTAAGTACGTGGCCGGTACACCATGTATGGTAATGGGCGGTTGTGTGCATCGTACGTTGCGCACGTTGTAAGTGAGCTGTATGTGCTTATAACGTAGGATCTCCGTGCGTTTGAATCGTTATCGTACGGAGGCCGTGCTTACAAGTGCACCTCACGTACGGTGTCAGTACTCACGCGCATGTTGTAAGTGCGTGCAAGTGCGATGCACGTAAGTTTTTTATCTCGATATTTGTGGTGGATAATGTATATATATTTTTATTTATTTATATTTATTCATTTAGATTAATTTATTATATTATCATATTATGATATCATAATCAGTATACATAATAAACTGATATAAACCTATACCATCACAAGTATTGCATCATAGCTGATATACATGCTTTTTTTCTTTTTTACAAACAATTTATACATTTTGTTTGGTATATTATGAAATGAAAGTTTTGTCTTTTTCAAATGGCATAGAAAACACCTTCTCTATAGAGAAGAAAGATTCTTTTACGCCGTTGCCATGGAAGATGTGCATCAAAATGATTGATTATACAGCAAAACCTAATGAAATTGCATTAAACCTGTTTTTGCAATATAGGACTCAATTTAAGCAACGCTAGAAGCAAATTTATCTTCTTTGAGTGTTGTTGTTTTTGTTTCTTTTTACTTTGACAGTTTCATGGTACATTTTGGCGAGTTTTCATTTTACAAAATGTATAAGCGAAACATGAAAACAGTTTCAAGGGGAAACTTGAAACTTGTATCATGATTTTGTTCACGAAATCTATTGACTAAATAGGCTACCCCCAAGGGGAAAAAAACAAAAACAAAAACAAGAAAGAAACTTTTGGAGATGGAATTTATCAGTAAAAAGTAATAATAATCGTAAAATGAATATTTGTTTACATTTATTCGAATGCTGTTGAAATGTTTCGCTTTTTGCAAATTAATATTGGAAATAAGTTAACTTTGTTTTTACGATGCTGTGGATCATCGTCATCATTATCAAATTCAAATAAAAAAAGGAGGTCATCAAGGGGGGAACATCTTTATGCGATGGTACTCGGATGATACGTGCCAAAATGACAGGCAGTCATTAGTCATTATCCAGCAAAATATAATAAAAAATTTACAAAAAAAATAGATTGTTGTTGTAAACTACAACATAATTATGTTAATAAATTGACTATGATTTGGTGGAATAAAGTTGCATCAAACAGTATTTGCAATACAGGACTAAATTTGTCTTTGTCAACGTTAAAATTAAATTTCATCTGTTGGTAATGCTGTCTGCCGTATATGCTATCTGTTTTGTAAACATTTTTTGGATAGAAGTATGAAACATGTTTTTTAAGTTTTCATTTATTGATAATGCCCACCTCCCATACTTGTTCAAGTCATCTACTGTTCTCATGTTTGAAGATTTTCTTATTTCAGGGCATACAAAAATAGTCGACAATATTCAGGCCATCAATGACATGTAATATCATAGAGACTCATTAAAAAAAATGCAATGCTGCAATACTTTTTGACAGGTGAGGAGATTCTATGCAATATTAAGACATATATACAAACATGTACATACACCCATATTATCATAATTATATTTTATATACATACTAGTATATTTTTTATATATACATTAATATTGAATACGAAACGTACGTCGGCTCAGTAGAAATCAGTGCGCACAACGCGCGTTGTAAGTGCGGAGCACTTGCTTAGTCCGTACGATCCACGCGAGTTCTGCGTGCTCGATCAACAGTTGAAATGGGCAAGAGCAAAGTAACCGTGGGCCACGCACTTATCCCGTGCGCAGCACGCACGTGCCAAGTGCGCCGTGCTTTGGCAGTACCGAGGGCGTGCTTGCGCGCGCGGGCGGCAAATCCGTAGCTCGAACGTAGCCCGCACGCAGCGAAAGTTCCTCCTGCACTAAAAGTTCTGCGTCGTGTCTGCGCACACCAAATTCCGTACCGAGTCGGTACTCACGACGTACGTGACGCACGATTTTCCCAAATTTTGCCCACGTTTTTGCACGTAGACAGCACGCACGTGCAAGTACGACGATATGTGACCAAGGCATTACGGTGAGACTTTTGTGTGCGCAATATACGTGCGCATTATCGCTTTTAGCAGATTTTAACGGTAAAATAGGCGAACATGCAGATGGAAAATTGGTTATATCTCCGAAGGTTGCAGGAGGTTGCAGCTAATTTTGGTATTGATGTAAAGCATAAACTATAACAAAGACTCGCATTGTATTTTTAGCGCAGCAATCGGCAGCAATTTTGAAAATTTATGCGTATGAATAAAAAAATGCAATTTCCCCCCATTATTTAGTGGTTTCTCCCAAAATTACTTCCAAATGGATTAACTATTTGTCTTCAAATTCTATGGGCACTAAAAATGATCATTCTTGAACAGGCAAATTTAATTTTAAATATATTGAACCGCCCATTTAGTAAAAAATCCCAAATAACGAAAATCTGTCATTTACACATGGTGTACCACTAACAAGTCATTTTCTGGTCATTTCAAAGAAAAATAACCAACTAAAAATCAATTTCATGATGAAATATTTTGTAGAGATGTTCTAGAGTTTGCTATCTTTGCTGAGAATATTAAAAAAAACAAAATTGGTTAGGTGACCAGAAACCAGTTTTGGCGCACTTTTGCTGACGCTGAGGCCTCCGCGATATCGGAGAAGTCTCTAATACTTTTTATCCGTCGCGGATACGAAATTTTCTATTCTGTCGCGGAGATGTTCCGCAAGGTGAGATACCACCCTTAAGCACTGGTCACAAGCCGACGTATGCTTTTTTTTTTGGCCGTACGTTTTTTGGAGGCCACGGTAGGGAGAAGTGGCGACCGCAGCTCTAAACGCTTCTCTAAAGGCTGATTTTGGAGTGTCTTTGTACTCCAAAATCCGTACCGAATCGGTACTCACCACGTACATGACGTACGAATTTCCAAATTTTGCCCACGTTTTTGCACGCAGACTGCACGCACGTGCAAGTACGACGGGATGTGACCACAGCTTTACTGATAAAGTCCCAATAAAGGGGGTAATCGTATTATATAAAATAACGTCACAAGAAGAACAACCGAAGAAGTACCTTAGTGTAGGTTTAAACAAAACTAATTAGATTGTTATATAACAAAAATTGTGATCATTTACGTGGTTGATTATTCTACATCATAGATTTTTTATTCAATATAATAAATAATTACATGGTCATTAGATAATTTTAGCCGTTTTAAAGATAATTATCAATAGCTGTTCTTTATAGCGTTATGGCGAACTGTTGTCTTAAAAACACATTGATTAAAGTGGCAATAGATATAATGGCAATCTTTTAATGCTGCAGTCACACAGGCACTTACTTTGAGTTACGTCCGGTTGCGTCCAAAAATTATTTTCTTTTCTGCAGATCCCCACGGATGTCTTCTTGCATAGTCAGCAGTGGAAATATTGATAATTTCGTTCATCCAATTAAACAAAGAAATACATAAGAAATGATAGAACAGAAGATGAAATAAGGATGAAAATAGAACAGAAGATGAAATAAGGATGAAACGACAAAAACGTAACTAAACGTAAGACGTAAGTGACTGTGTGACTGTAGCATTAGGTTGAAATTTCCTTATCCGATTTGATTCCCCCCCCCCCCCCCCAATGATCGGTAGATATTTTGGGTCTTATATTGAGTGTTAGAATTTATATACTCTACAAAGAGTTAAAACTTTTTGTAAATAATTTGTAACGTGCAAAACGATTATTTCATCACATAGAAATCGACGAATGCGCCAGCAACCTTGTGGCATGGAGCGACTTGCTCTGATATCATCACGGGCTATTTCTGCACATGCGCGGCTGGATATGAAGGACGTCACTGCATTCACGGTATGTAGAGAAGGGCATATCAATTCTACTCCACGTGAAATGTAATCTAACGTATGACATTAAATCTTAACATAAAGACGCGTCCATTATTTGAGGGGGAAACGCAACATTACATCATGAGTTTAGTGGAAATGCACGCAGCTGAAAACAAAACCCGCGCTAACGGCGGAAGCGACCGATTGACAACTGCATGCAATTATTTACTTAGCGCACAAAAACTCGCCTAAGAAAACTTCCCTGTCGGTTAAAATGGAATTGTCAGTCGATCCGTTCGAGAAATTAGTCCTGGACATGAAATAATATATTGAACTTTTATCATAGTTTTCGTAGGTAGATGCTTCAGACCAGATTGAGGAAAAGACATTTTGGCAAGCCTATAACACCATTGTGCTAAAGTTGTAATCAGAATCTTTATTTCACATAGATTGATGTTCCTTAACGATTATTGATATAAAAGTGATCTTGTCACATCTTGCGAAAGACGCCGGTCCACATTCGATATGCATGTGATATGCGGAAATATTGACCCATCGAGTAAAGATTCGTTTGTGATAATGTTCAAAGTGACAGACTTTTTTTTAACCAATCGAGATGAATGTACCATATTTGGAAAGCTGAGAATTCAGTTTTTAAAAACTGCTTGATCATTAAGGTGTAAATATATTTGCGTAATCGAGGAAGATGACTATGCAGCGTATGAGCTATTTGAGAGCAAAATTGGCCATATTGTACAGGGATTTGATCTTACTAGGATTTCGAATTGACACAAGTGACAGGACTTTTTTTCCCTTTGCAATAAGTTTTCCTATTTTTGAAAAATTCGACTCTTAGCGTACTTATTCAAGTTGATCATTTCTTTGAAAAGATAGTTGCTCGCCATAATCAAGAAAACAAGTGAAAAAACTGTGCAAAATACAAAAGTCTATGGCCGCTTCGCTTGCGTAGATGATAGCGCCCTCTTCCCCTTAAGTTTACAACTAGAATTGAATTGCTATGAAAACATTAATCGACCCCATACGTCCTCATTGTACTTCATTTTAAAGAATCCAAACAACTAATAAGTATAAAAAATAAAATTTCAGAAAATTCATTAAAATTTTAAAGAAGGTGAAGGTCTTTTTTAAAAGAACTTCACTATTTGAAATAATATGTTTACGAGTCTTGATTAATCCCCCCTAGCCATGGTTTTGTAAAGAGATACAATGTAATCAATATTGTGTAGGTAAGAAATATATAACTTTTCTTATTCAATTTGTATTTCAGAAAAGACCACGTGTATGACTTCGGGGGAATGTACTCAAAATTTGAGCATGGACGGTTTGTGCAGCTGTGGGTACGGCCGGATCAGGAACGATGGAGCTTGTTTAAGTAAAAAATTAATCAAATTCAAATTTGATCAAAATCATTTAATGTCATCCTTAAATTCAATATAAAGAAATGTATATCTGACCAATTATTTTGACGGAAAATGGATCATTGAATCCATATGATTTTTGTATACATTACGATTTCAATGATGTAAAAGAAAAAATTAAGTGACTGTTTTGTTATACTTACTCCGAATAACATGAAGGAACATCGATTACTTGTAATGAATATTCAAAACGTTGAATAAAAAACAATCTAGATATAAAATCGTTCTTACAGTTCAATTATAGAAGAGTTTTTAGTTTTTCTTTGGAAGGCAATCAACACGAGTTTGAAATGTTTACTTATATGTTATCTTTTTGTTTTCTTCATTTAATAATAAACAAAAAAAAATCATTTAACAGTTCCGAGGCGATTCAGCATGGCCCTTCAACTGACCGAGGTGAACGGCTCACTTGCTACATACCCTGACATTCTCAATTCTGATGAAACGGCAATAAGAAAAGAAATTGAATATGCGGTATGACAACCTTTTTTTCCTTTTATTTTTTTTCCTGTCATATCTTGTCTTGCATTTTGCAATACAGATCGTATTATGATCATAATCGAGTGCGCTGCCTTTGTAAGGGGTTGGCGATTGTGCATCTCCACTATTTTCGATCATGACATCTTGCTGTAACTTAAAGTTCTCTCCATTTATTAATATCATTCAGCCAAGCACTTTGATGTCTAACCATTAGCACATAGTAAAATATAGTCTAGTTTTTATTTCTGGTTGATACAATTATTGATATCAAGCCATGTGCAGATTTTAACATTTTGAGGTATTTTTCAGCGTACTCAAGTGGAATATTTTGCAATATATTAATGATCTTCCCTAGAAAATTTAAGGTGATTTTGTCATCATTTTTCCTAGGTTTTTCTTCGACTGTCACGATGGGAAATCTTCGTCGAGTCTATATTCAGTGTCGATGTCACATCTTTCTTCAATGGAAGTCTCTGGGTCGGTGTACACGTCATTCTCGAGCCGGACAGTTCACCAAATGACGTCACAATAAATACCCTGATGACGGATACCTACTTTTATGACTCTACAGCTCTATCGTCAGCTAACACGGTTTTTACTCTAAACAATCTCACCGTACATGGTATGGTTTGGAGCACATTTGTAATTGTTTGCGGGGGTGGGGTCGTTGGTTATAAATACCAACAAATACTTTATTTTCAAGAAACTACAAGCATACAAGAAAGGTCTAATATTGTTTAATTTCAGGACACTAGTACGTTGAAAAGCCCAACAAATATCGGGTTCGAAGGTACTGTTCTTTGTTTAAACATTGTTACCTAATTACTCGGATAAAAAAGAAGCATAGATTTACTTATATTTTTTGCTTTCGTATGATAATGTTCATGATATATGAAAATTATTTTCTGTAGAAGTTTAGCTATATTACTCTATCTTATCCTCTTTTTTTTTTCCTTTTTCGGGAATAAATTAACAAAATCATTCACTAACCACAGGAAACGTGTATCTTTTTTCTTCAGATTTGGATGAATGCAACATGACAGCCTACTCAGCCTGCTTTGTGTATTCAACCTGTAATAACTCACTAGGTTCATACCAGTGTACATGTTTACCTGGGTTTATAGATCAAGGTGACGTCATAGATCGACCTGGAACCGTCTGCATTGGTGAGAAATGTTGCCAATTCAATAATTGATGTTCTTAGATAGAGATGAACCTCGACTTACAGTAAATATCAATATCATGCAATTAAAGAGACTATACAAGTCATGTACACTTGACCGGATCCATACACATTTGAAAAAAAGTTCCTAAATGAAGCACAGAAAACTTGATTGTTAGTTAATGAGATATGTAGGATAAAAAAGCGCATGTAACCTTGGAAATACTCGACAGACATGGCACACTTAAAATTTTTTGATGTATGAGATATGAGGCTTAAAGCAAGGGTTTGTGGTAGGTCTCAATATTCATGAGTGCCTCTTTTAAGATCGAGTGGAAACGGGGTAGAGGAAGAAAAGGAGAACTATTGAAAGATAACTTGGAAAAATGATTGTAGAAAGACAAATAGGGGATCGAGGGTCAGAAACAGAAACCGAGAGTTGTGCAACAACATGATCGTAAAGTTTTACTTGTAACGGCATCCGAATGGAATAGAAATTTTCCTCAATTACGATATTTTTTTCCCTGTTTCATTTAGATATCGATGAATGCAGTAATTCATCTTTAAACGACTGCTCCCAGTTCTCTCAATGTAATAACACACCTGGTGACTATGATTGTACGTGTCTATCTGGTTATGTGGATAATGGTCCAGTCAATGGACGTTCTGGAGTTTTATGCACGGGTAAGTACCGTTCAGGAGATCAAGACACACCTTATACGTGTATATGAGTATACAGTGGCGGATCCAGCTCTGAGTTTGACAAAGTATTTACACGGGCCATACTCTCTTATTGCCCGTGTAAATCCTTTGTCATAGCCAAAGCTGGATCCTCCACTGGGTTGTATATTCACCGTTTATGCAGTGTTTCCCTTGGTTTCCTGCAAGTTATGTGCAGAAGTAAACTGATGATATCCTAGCAAGTCGCTCCATTGCCACAAGGGTGATCCCCAGACAATATGGCTCGTTTAAATCCTTTGTCATATCCGAAGCTGAATCCTCCACTGTATTGTATATTTGCCGTTTATGCAGTGATTTCCTTGGTTTCCTGCTAGGTATGTGCAAAAGTAAACTGTGATGATATCCCAGCAAGTCGCTCCATTGCGACAAGGGTAACGGGGTAACATTGAAACAAGATTATATGATAAATTATCTATAACAAAAGTTACCACTGCTGTGCAGAAATAACAAGATTACAAGAATATGTGAATATGCAAACAGTTTTCAGAATTCGACTCCTCAAACATTAATCTGTGATTGCCACACTCCTTCCAAGTGTGGTTAGTAAGTAGCAATAGGATTGGTCCTAATATCAACTGAAAATTGTTTTCAAAAGCTAAAAACCAAGTAGTGATAATTATACCGTTGAAAAGTTAGATTTGTAGTATAATGTTTTGCAAGAACGGACCATTATTATTATGGTTTATGTCCACTACGTCCAATGCCATTTCGTCCAATAGCCATGTGGTCTAATACCATTCAGTCCAATGCCATTTGGTCCCATAGCCATTTGTTCCAATAGCCACTTGGTCCAATTGTCATTTGGTCCAAGTGCCACTTGGTCGAATTACCAGTTAGTCCAATTACCAGTTGGTCCAATTACCAGTTGGTCCAATAGCCACTTGGTCCAATTGTGCCAAAAAGTCGGTGTCCAAAAAAGAGGATTAGAAATATATGCATTATGTAGATTAACCTTTTTATCAAGTACAACTTTAATAAATTTATTACTCTATTTTCCTCGGGAAATCAGATATCGACGAATGTATCTCGAACCCGTGCCTGAACGGCGGTGCTTGTTGGAACTTCAAAGATAGATTTACGTGTGAGTGTCCTTCAGGCTATGAAGGACGATTCTGTGAAACGGGTAATATAAAATGTTCTCTTTATTTTTGTTTAGACGTAAACCTGGGATAATGTTTTGCTCAATGTTAACATGGTTAAGGCGTCTACTCCATTCAAAAGGTGTCAGTTTCCTGCGACTTTTGTTGCAAACGCCGATTTATCGGCTTTTGAATAGAATCTCGAAATCTTAATACGGCTTAAACACATTAAAAGCTAAAAGCCGAATGTTTCCCGGGATGGATCAAGAAACCGCTGGAAACTGACGCCTTTTGAATGGAGAAGACGCCTAATTACAAAGCTTGAATTCATTGTCAAAACTTAAGATTTATTAAAAACATTTTTAGTCAAAGATGAAATTTATCAAAATAACCTTATAATTTTAAAGTAGAAATATATTTGTCAGTCAACTAAAGCCCCTAAAAATAATATTAATTGATTTATTTAACTTAACCATGAGAGACGCTTCATAAAAGTCATGATTCACTTGCCTTGCTGTAACTTCATGTCATGCTCATTTAGTTGACCATAGATCTGCGTCTTTTTATTTGATGTATGAAAAGATTCACAGGGATAGAAAAAAGAGTGAAATTTGAAGATGATGTTTTCCTATAACATGGCTTTATGACTTATAATAAGTTTTTGTTTTGACAGATTCCCCTAAAATCATCCTCTCTTTCTTATGTCTCTTTGTCTTACTAATCTTTATCAGCTATTCCGTCGTGTACGAGTGAAGATCTGTGCTCTCAAATAGATCATGAGTTCTGCGATACATCCGGGTTATGTAATTGCAGACCAGGTTACCTCAGACAAAATGGAATATGCCAAGGTAAGATGATAATTACTTCACCCCTCTCTCTAAAAAAAGAATTTAAAATAAATTTCAAAAATCCATCTCCTCCTCCCTCTGTTCTTAGTGTCCTCATCCTCCTGTTTTAAAAAGATCAAAAGTAGTATCTTTTCTCTATTGTTAACGACTTAAATTTGAGGACAATTCTGAAAATCACATTTTACTTGTAGAGGCCAACAATAAAACTGGCAATTCTTATACGAAAATGTCCCAATTTAAGGACCGAATTCCCAATACGTGTTATATTCACAAACGCTTTCTTATGCTACTTTATAATTATTTTTCTCTGTGATTGTTTCTCAATAAGTAAATAGAATCCGTAATGAATTAGATTCCTCATCTTTTCAATTACCCTTTAATATGATATTATACTTTCTCGTTGTGGAAGCAATCGCAACCTATACAGGATCGCTTAGTTTCACTTCTCTGAACGGCCAGCCCCTTGTCTACACGTCGGGTCTCGCTCATAGCTCGAGACCCGCTTTTAATCAGTTGGCTCAACAATTCCGAGGAGCGGTAAGTTTAAAAGTAGTAACCCAGTATTGATCGCTATAATGTGCCTCAGGTCGTTTATCTTTTTTTCTCATATTTATACCTTAATTTCGAAGTGATATCGACTACCTTCCATCCCCATCCCGTTGTACTTGTCGGAAAATTCGAAAAACTGACATCCCTTTTGAACTCATAATTCTCATAGCCTAAGTATGAGCACTTAAGAATATGTCCTTTAGCGAGATGAGGTGAGTGGACGCGAATAAACGAGTCTGCATTGTTGAACTGGCTTACCCTATCGCAAGTGAATCGGTTGAGCCACAACTTACAAAAGACAGGTGCTGGACAACTCGGTTTAAATGGAATATTCCTTCATTTTAAATATACGTTGCCAAATCTACTCCTTCCTCTTTCGGGGGCACATATCAATAATTACAATTAAAGAAATGTTGTACTGATATTGAAGCGTAACCGTTCTTTATAATACTTTCTTTCTCTTAGATCATGTCTGTCATACCGGAGATTCTAGATGTATCAATTACCTCGTTCCGCAGTGGTAGCGTCATAGCAGAATTTAACCTCTTCGTAACGGACGGAACGTCGAAAGCTGCGGTTACAACCGCGATCATGACCGGAATAGGTGACGGGACACTCTTGGTAGGCGAGGATATCGTGGATGTGGTCCCCAGTAGTATGAGCATTGCAGGTGAAGAACTAAATTACGAATTATCTGTTGATTTCCTGAATAAATCTGTTATTTATCTATTTAAGTTTTTTTCTCTCTCTCTTTTTGTATTTCTTAATAAAACAAACATGAAAACTAAACCTCAACATGACAATACGATGAGCATTATGGTCTCCATCTCAATGTACTTCAATTGCTGCTTTATATTTTCTACCTCTACTTTTTAGATGGCGGTGTTGCATTGAGATGCTAACAAGACAATTATTTATTTAATATTAACAATCTATCACTTCTCTCTCTCTCTCTACCTCTCACCCTCACTCTATCGATTTCCTTTTCAATATATCTATATGACTGACTCTTTCTCTCTCTCTCTCTCTCTCTCTCTCTCTCAAAGACCTAGATGAATGCATTTTTGGTAAGTTGAATGACTGTTCACCCGTAGCGGAGTGCACCAACATGGATGGGACATTCTCCTGTACCTGTCCATCTGGTTACATAGATACCTCTCCTACTGGTGCAGGCCTGGGAAAGGAGTGTACAGCGGAGGAAGGTAAGATAGCGGATGTTTATGGGCATTATAATAGTCATTGGCCCGTATTCTTAAAAGCCGCCTAATTTAAGCCTAGCTTAAATATGTGGTTTAACTATGGCTGGCCAGAAGGGAATCAATCCCGAAAAGTAGATGTTCAATTCATCATAATTTTTGGGAGTGAAACTATCAAAAACTGCTTGGGAGTGATAAGAAATAAGGTTTTCCTTACAATTAAAATATAATTCCAGAATTCAGTGAAGGTGATATGAACATGCAACATAGATAGATTCCCTCTTAGCCAGCCATAGTTAAACCACATATTTTAGCTAGGCTTAAAGTCAGGCGGCTTATGAGAATACGGGCCATTAGGTGTAGGGATATGTGGGATGACTTATCCAATGGAGGAAACAAGAAATTTTCTTCCATGCTTATCCAAAAGTTCTTAAACATTAGGTTTCCAAAACATATCATATACCATAGACTGACTATTAACTTCTTCTGTGCTTATAATGTTCTGGTTTTTGTGTTGTTTTTTTTTTTGGTGTTTTTTTTTGTTTTTTTTGTTTGTTTGTTTGTTGTTTTTTTTTTTTTGGGGGGGGGTTATGCTTTGTTTTTGTTTTTTGCTGCATCTTATTTTTGGTGGGGGTAGTAATGTGTTATGATTCCTTCGCAACGTTCCATACAAATATACTTTGTAGATGATTAATGTAATTATATCATTCCTCTCGATTTCTATCTAAATTATGACACTTCTTTCCCGGTTGCTACATGTTCTCGGACTCTTTAATGTTGATTTTTGTTTGTGTTTATTTGTTCGTCTTCCATGCTTCTGATGATTTAATAATTCATTCAGCCTTTAAATACATTCATCATGTGCTATTGCTCTCTTATAGTTCCTGATGATAGCGGAAGGAATTCGACTTCCATCATCATCATCCTGGCCTTCGTTCTCTGTGTCGTCTTCATATTCATCGCTTCAATGGTCGCTATATTGATCTGCTGTCGTTTATCGGCAAAGGAACTTAAGGAGAAACGAGAACGACGGCAAAACGATGATGATGACATTATATATGCCAATCCTGATACTCGCCTTCGAGCTCATTTACAACATGAATCGAATCTGCCAGTATACGGGTTCGACAATCATCTGGACCACGCTTACCCTATCAGCTTTAGAGAAGCCAGAGGTCATCGAACACGACATGATAGACCCATATATCATTATGATCCTGATCGCAGGGATCAACTCCGTACTGTTTCGAATGCCATCCTTGGGTACGACCAGCGAATCGATCCCCGTTTCGACCGGGGATTCGGTCCGGGTAATGGTCAACTTCGCTTAGAGTATCCTCTTCATCAGCGCAGCAGCTCTCCTACGAGATACATGGTGGGTTTGTATTGAAGATATTATATATCATTATTCACATCACCATCAATATCTTCTTCAACAACATCATCATCATCATCACCATCACCTTTTCATCATTTCCATTATCATCAAGAACATCACCATTATCACCATCGTCATCATTATTATTATAATTGTCATCATCATCATCATCACCTTTTCATCATTTCCGTTATCATCAACAACATCACCATTATCACCATCGTCATCATTATTATTATAATTGTCATCATCATCACCATCATCAAACTCATCCCCATCATAATCACGTTCTTCATCATCATCATAATAATAATCATCGTCGTCATCACAATAATGATTATCGGCATCATCACCACCATCATAATCATCACTATTATCTTTATCATTGTCATCACAATTATCAGCATCATCACTATCAATCATCAATATCATCATCGTTTTCATTATCATCACCATTAATATCATCGCTATCATGATCATCATCACTATCATCAGCAGCATCATTGTCACCATCATCACCATTATCATTATTATCATCATCATCACATCATCATCATCTGCATCAACATCATAATCATCATTATCGTCTTGATCATGCGACGTTTATTAACAGTAGGTGATACCAAAAAAAATAATAAAAAAATTAACGATTCTGATCTACAAAAAGGCCTAGGGGCATAACTATCTAACATTCAGAATAAACTTACAATCCTTATGGAAAAAAAAGAGAAATGCTAAGTGACGGCTGTATTCTATATTACATGCATATATAAACAAAACAAAAAGGTGTCTTAGTAACCCATTGGCTGGCAGCATTCAGTTACCAGCATGAAATTGCTTTGAAGCTAGTTATTTTTGCTGTTATTATCATATAAATTTTGATCATATTTCATAATTTTAACCCCAAACCGTGACAAATTGTCTTCTTTTCATCTTTCCCTTCAACTGCAGAACGGTGCTCAAGCTAACATCAAGGCCCTTCCATATTAATCAAATGACGATGTGGAATAAATGGGCTTTGTCAACATCCAATGAATCCAAGGGGAAATTATATGAAGTCCAGTCATAAATTGCTAAAATCAGGAAAATAAAGGTTGGTGAGCATAATAATGCACGGTCAATAGCTATAACATCGTGATCAACTTAAAAGGTTAATAATGGTTCCACAATAATTATACGATAAGTATAAGCTTGAATTATGAATATTTTAAATACATGTAAAGCATAAAAATGATTGATTAATCAACTTGACCGTAATTCGACTCATGCAACGCAATATCTAAAATTTGAATCTATGAACATCTTCAGAGCATTTGATACAAAAGAGGGTGTGAATATTTTAGGGATATCAAAAGTGCAGATTGTGCTTTTAACACATTATACAGTATTATACAATGTAAAACGAGTAATTTATTACTTTTCTTTTCAACAGTGAGAATTTCTTTCAAAGTTCAGGGAGGATATTTTTCAATGATTTTTAAAAATTGTTAAGCAGTCAACACGATTCCAATGTAAATAAGATTATTAAGTTTCTATATTTTTATATATGTTTTATTGTTATTTTTAAGACAAATACCGTACATGTTTTTAAATGTATAAATGACAATTGCATGACTAATCACAATGAGAAAATTTCAAGCCATTAGCGTACATTGTATATTTTAATATATTTAAAAATGGTCATATTAAAACTTTTAAAAATCTTACTCGATACCAAGCGGCCCCGTTTTGACAGACATGTTATGAAGTGTTTTGATTTGTAAAAAGACTTCAAACTGTAAAAATAGGATTGTTAAGTTACTTTTTATCCACAAATCAAAGCTATTCTGAACATTATGTAGATTTTATTTTATCTTAGGTATTTAGACAAAAATATTATTATTAAACCTTTAACATTATAAATGGAAGCAGTGTCAAGAATTTCATTATAAATTATGGACTTCATCGAATTGATTATTTTCAATATGAGTCATTTTTGTTTTGTTTTGTTTTTTATTTGGAAATGTTTTAAAAGTAGTTTGCTGAGAGTCGGGCCTATAAGGACGTTATATTATAAGTTGTACGTTATTGATGATTGAAACATACTACCTCAATTTTAAACCTTGCATATTGTGTCACTTGTAAACATTATAGCAATCATGCATATAAATACAATTTATTACATGTACCCTCTGATCTGTCAAAAGTATTGCAGCATTACTTTACAAGTCTTTCAAATGACGTTATTTTTTTTCATAACCAGAGTAATTTCAACATTTTTTTTGTATAATTTGGAAAGAGAAGACTTGTCCATGTTTATTCAAAAAATGTTCCCCAAATATTCTTTTTTTTTTAAAGCTGGGCATTATCAGCGATGGAAATGGTGAAGCACATTGGACTTAAGACAGGCAAGGGTATATGAATAGTGCATGTATTATTGTTTGTTTTTATACATAGTCTGTTCAATCTATCAATGTTATCAATACACTAAGAAAAGAAAACATAATCTTATTCTACGCTTGTTTTGTATTATTTTTTGTGCAATTATGTGTTTGTTGTCATCTATTGGTTATCACTGTTCCAAAATACTGTAGGGTAACATGGGCAGGCCCCTCTAAACCAAAGAGATTAAACTTACTACGCAGTCGGCCTCCCTACACTAGCAGCAGCCATCCCCAAGAAAAATGACGTACAAATTCTAAAATTTGTAAAATCTAATCATTCCAGATTACAAAATTTTGTTTTGCATAAATTTAGTATTCATAAATGATTTATTTCTAATTGCATTTAAAATTACATGGAAATATACGACATTAAACGTAAACCCCATAGTCATGTAGTATCCGTTGAAAAACCATACACTATAATCAAGATAATCAATTATGATGGAGAGTGTTTGAGAAATATCTCTTGACAATATTAATAGCAACATGCTCTATAAACCATTTAAGATGTATATGAAAAATTCATGGGGAAATCATGAATACATAAATCCATGCGATATAAAACAAACATAATTTACAACATGTACACCAATTCCTAATCAAACAAAACCAACATTCAAAATTTTTCCGCAATTTTAAATTATAAAATAACTCCGTGACCAGATAATGTAATGTAGTTACTTTTCTTTATAAAGGTACTATACACCGCTTCTAGACCTGGAGGGCATTTCAACAAAGGACTTGTCGGACAGTTTATCCGACAAATTTGCTCTCAACCAATCAGATGCAAGCATTTCAGTAGCTTATAACAGTTTGTGGGATAAAACGTCCGACAAGTCCTTTCATGAAACGCCCCGGGTGCCATCATACTATTCATAGGGAACTGTCCTTGGATAAGCTGGACCATTGTTGTACATCCTGGATTTTTGGTACTGATAAAGAGATATAAAAAAAAATGAAGATAAACATTTGAGCACATTTCATTATTATTATTTTTTTTACTTTACATCACTGGTCAACCCCCTGACGGAATGATTAACCTATCAAGCTTAAATGATGCGCAAATCAACTGGCTTTACACATCTTAAGCCCCTTTTAAACTGCCATACACGGAACGTCCTCCGGAGGACACCTCAGACCCTGTCTGGAACGAACACGGAGTGTGATTCTTATCAAAACACAGGGTAAGATAATGCCACCCTTTCAGCTCACAACTCAAATCTAGGATGCACTCGGTGTGTGTGTACGTAGGGAGGCAATTGAGATTGCCCCCAAAAAAGGTAAACAGTGGACGAACAGTGGATGTCACTCCAGACACACCCTAGACCGTCTAGGTGAATTTTACCTCGTGTTCACGCTTTACCACGTGTTCATGCGTGTACACACGGGTGTCTCTTTCTCGTTACTTTCAGATTAGAGGCAACAAGGGGTGAACAAAGGGTAACTTCCGGAGGACATCCCTTGTTTGAGTGCCAATCTGAAAGGGGCTCTAGACAAACAGCCTGATGGACATACAACACTTCTGACTCGTACAAACGAAGAGAAGAGATTGGTCATGTTGATATGGACGATGCTCATGATTACGGTAGTTATGGGAATGATGGATAATAATGATGATAACGATGATCATGATGGTAAAGATACAGGCAATTATATGATAGTGATTTTAAAATAAAGTAGTTGATTTAAATTCTTAAAAAAAAAAAAAACCGCCATCAGATATAAGTTTCCTCTCGGAAAAATACTTAAATGGAAACAATGGCGATGATGATGATGATGATGATGATGATGGTGGTGGAGGTGATTTTGTTGTGGTAGTGCGAATGGTAATGATGATGATATTAATGGTGATGAACTAGATGATGATGATGGTGATAATAACATTGTTAATAGTGATGATGATGCTGTTGATAACAAAGCTGATGATAATACCATGATTTTGATGAAGATGATGATAACTAAAATAATGATTCAGATACCCACCATAAGATGTTGTTCCCTCTCGATGTATCTGGATGGAGAGCCACTACGCTGACGGGAGTCAACGTACGTACCGAATCTGTTCGTCATCCGAACTGATGACCTGGTCGAAACGAGAATCCAATCCCTGGTCAAAGCCTAAGACGGCGTTAAAAACAGTTCTGTCTTCACCCATGCGATGAGGAGTATGGTGATGATCAGGCCTCTCCATTCGACGTCCCCTTGCATCTTTAAAAGTGAAAGGGTAAGCATTGTCCAGATGGTAGTCGCGCCCGGGTGTAGGAAAAGCAGACCCATGCTGTGCTGGAAGGCGAGTGTTAGGATAGCCGTATAAGTCATCATCATGGATTCCACGTCGATCTTGTTTCTCTACAAATCTCTTTGTTGCTAGTTGACAGCAACACACTATGACGAGCATCAAAAGGAAGAGTATGAAGACAACAGACAAGGTACTGGCCAGAATGATGATGGTAGTGGTAGAAACTGATTCGCTATCATCAGAAACTGTAAAAGAAAGATTAAAATATTTTGTTATAGTTTTAAAAAGAAATGGGATTATTAAACCTAAAACTCCATTTGCTGTTTGGACATGGTGGAAAGGGAAAGAAACTTTATTGATTCAATTCCAGTTTGAATGGTCGAACCCAACGCACCTCCGTTTAGGGACACTATCTGAAACCACGGGAAGACTGTAAAGGTGTACCCCAGGGGTCTATACTGGGGCCAATACTGTTTTTAATATGCAGACGAAATTGCCTTTAGAGTGGTGGTAAACTCACGAAAGAGATCGAAGCTGTATTGAATATTAACACAAAGATCGATAGGCGACTTCTCTTCATTCATCCCAGAGATTTGAGCAGTTACCTTCTTCTTGGCAAGAAATATTGCCATATGTTTTGGTTAATTATCATGTCCGAAAATAAAATGGCGTCCAAGCAGTTTGGCAGCAGATGGCATCATCTGTTGTGAAAGGATTAGATGCTCTTATACGGGCCGACATTCATAATTCCCTCAATGAAGTGGATATTGCCTACGCCAGATATAAAGCCCGAACCAACACAATTCAATCTCCATGATTGAAAGTTGGTTTCAAGCACTTAACTAGGGCTGTATTCCTCCTTCAAAGGCCACACTCGTTGATGACCTTCTAATCCGGACATATTGAACTTGGGCTTGTCAGACCGAAACACTGTTTTTCAGAATCTAGCAGGTTTGTCAGTATGTCCATGACGAAGTTCCGGGCGTTTCA
Organism: Paracentrotus lividus; assembly: GCA_940671915.1. NCBI lineage: Eukaryota > Metazoa > Echinodermata > Echinoidea > Camarodonta > Echinidae > Paracentrotus > Paracentrotus lividus. The sequence goes on from CALNVZ010000649.1 coordinate 23,016,246, forward strand.
GCTTGTTCTTCTGACTGATGGAATCCTGCCATGCAGTCCACGTTCTCATCAGTCTATTCCCTGACTGGTTGGGTGGAAACCTTAATGATATATTGCACATGCTTCAACCCGCTTCACGTGTTGTGCTGCAGAAAGTTTCTGTTCTTTCATCCCAACTTCTTTGATGTATCTGTCAGTCCTTGAAGTTGTCACTCTCTTTCTTCCTCCTCCCCTCTTGTTTTCAACTCTAACTGTCTTTTTGAATTTCTGAAAGATCTACTTGGGATCTTACTACAGAAACTTCATTTTTCTGGAACTTCACAGCCTTGTCCCTTAAAGGGGAATCCAACCCAAGGAGAGAATCAACCTTACAGAAAAGAGGAAAATGAGAGGAGCAATCTAAAAAAGTTTCATCAAAAACGGTTATAAAATAAGAGAGTTATCAGGTTATGGAAGTTTGAAAAGTGTAGTTGTTCCGTCTATGGGGATCCTCAAATTGGCATCATCGGCTTCAAAATGGCCGATCTTATGGACAACTCTTCATTCATTTTGTACTCAAATTTTCAGATTTTCCCAATTTTATTTAAAAATATATCTTACCTCCTTCTGAGCTCAACTTATGTTGTGTGAAATATAATTTTCCCCTCACATATTTTGAGCTCAGAAGTAAAGAAGACATACTTTGAAAGAAAATGGGGAAAATCTGAAAATTTATGTACAAAATGAATGGAGAGTTGTCCATAAGATCAGCCATTTCGAAGCCGATGATGCCAATTTGAGGATCCCCATAGAAGGAACAACTAGACTTTTCAAAGTTCCATAACTCTCTTATTTTATAACCGATTTTGATGAAACTTTTTTTTAGATTACTCCTCTCATTTTCCTCTTTCCTGTAAGGTTGATTCTCTCCTTGGGTTGGATTTCCCTTTAAAGCGCTCAGTATTCCACAGGTCATAACCATGTTGAAAACAACAACTGTCCCTTCTAAAGATTATATATAAAGAATAGCCATAAATTCTACATGATAACAGGAAGGTTCAAAAAGACCTGCATTGACAAAGAAAAATTAATTCCACACAATAACTTCAAAAACATGTTCAGGCATTATTCGGTATCATCAAGGCATAACCAGGGTTGAAGAGTAAAAAAACGCGCGTTCTAGAGATCTTTTCTTTTCTTTTTTTTTTTTTTTAATGCGAGGAACTTCAGGAGACATTCCTGCTATTCAGCAATATGCAGATCGATCCCCTGTACGATAAACTATTTGTAATCAAAATCTATAAACATGGGGAAATAGACTCAAATGGAAACTGTAAAAGTAATTGTTTAAAGGTGAAAAATGAACAAATTAATGAAAAAGGTAAAATTATGGCAATTATACTGAAAGGGAAAAGTAATTTAGGTTCAAAGTAAGCTCGTATGAATTACACTACAGCCACTTTTTTGTCTAATTTTAAGTAGTTTTTTTAATATTTAATTTGCTTTGAAGTAACCATTTGGAAGGTGTACTTGATTTATTATTGATTTATTACGTCTTATTTAACCAGGGTGACTCTGTCAGTGGGTCAACACTGTTACACTAAAAGGCCCTGGTTGGGTGAAAACCAATTTTGATACACTGTACCTACAGCTACGCAGCCATGAATTACATACAGGAAAACAATTATCATCTAGCATTTTATGGACTATTATGATATGTCCATGAAAAGGGCTATAAAAATAAGGTGCCTTGAAGTTTTGATTATATCTTTTAAACTCTTGAAGAGTAATGGACGGTTTCAATTTATTACTTTGATTTGGTATAAGGATAATCACATAAATCTTGACGCTTGACATAATTTGTCCAGCACGTTTGGCTATTCTAAGGAAATATGAAAAAAAATATATCATCTAAGCATTTTATGGACTATCATAATATGTTCATGAAAATGGCTATAAAAGTAACTCTTAAAGACGATGTCAATTTATAACTTTGATTTTTTTATAAGGATAAACACATAAATCTTGACGCTTGACATAAATTGTCCTGCACGTGTGGCTGTCACAATGAAGTAATGGGAGGATTTTGTGCTATGTGCTATTCCACGGGTTGGTAGACATGAGCTTAAAAATGTAAGTTAAATATACATGTCTTTCTAAATAGTTTCTCATTTCTAGCTATTCGTACATGACAGTTTCAGGAACAAATAATTAAAAAATAATTTTCATACGTTTAATTGACAAAAACATGATTCAAAGTTGCATCTCCTGACCAAAATAAAGAAAAATAGTGAAAAACAAAACATGCCTTATTAAAATTTAATTATTGCAAGACCTTATCATTTAATTAATTTCTGAATTTTAGAAGAAACAAACTACCTAAAATGTACAACAGCTTTTCCAGACATATTGTAGTACTCTTTACATATAAACATTTTAGCCCACATGGGTGATGGAACGTGAGTAACCATAACAAACTTACTTTGTTTTCTGAGAGAGAAATTCTTCACACTTAATTGGTGGGATTTGAAAGATTCTTCCTTAAAAATATCTTTGAGAAAGTGATGACTATAAAAATCATAACAAAATACTCATTAAAAAAAAAATGAAATTCGTGAAGGAACACTGTAACGTGAGTAACCATCATATATATATAAGTAACCAGTAAAAAATGAAAAAGTTAGGTTACATTTTCTGTGGGGTATATATGGCTCTATCCATGCTCGTATAGTTTTAAATGTCCTATTTCATTTAATGGCAGTGTTCCCCTTTGCCCTATGTTGTAGTGTTCAACCTTCACTTTGCTCCATCTACTTTGCCCCAATTATGAAATTTCTTATTTTAATGTGGACCAATATTTGTCAGCCGTGGTACTATGTTTAAAGAAAAAATAAAGCCTCCACGTCATTAATCATGTTAATATAGCTTTCGAGATGATTCGGCATAAACGTAGTGATTGACATAATTATACTTTATATCAATCATCCGTTGTATGAAAATCAGGTATGTTGTGTAAATTTCCATGGCTTCGGCTACAAAAGCAAAACATTAACAAACGAACGGTGTACCAGTACTGCAGTGTTCTTGGTGCATGGGCTTAGAAAGAAGCCACTGTGATAGAAATTATTGGGGGTGTTTAACTTTGCCCCGTGTTTCACTTTACCCCACTTCACCTACACTCAATTGTTTCTAATTAAAGCGAGAGCGAACTGAGCAACACTCTCATTGACTTTGTGTTATAAATAGCTAGTCTTAAAGTATTGCTTTTGAGATAACTATTAACAAGACGGTGTATAAATTAACCTACAATCTAATTTGTATTAGGAAACTAGAATATTTCGAGGTTAAAAGTATGTGTTTTGCTACTTTGCAAAATAATTATCATTATGTGAGACTGTTAGTTCGTACTGGCTTTAACCAAATAAAACTTCACATCTCACGACTAACAGCCTCACATAGCACCACCACAAGTCATCAACTACTCGATTCTGCCCTGATTCCTAACCCATAATGCAACACCCCGATAGTGTAGTCTTATAATGCAGGCTCATTTCAATGAAAACATACTTTTTCACTCCTCAATGGTTTCACACCATAAAATGAAATAGGACATTTAAAACTATAGAGCCATATATACCGAGTGAGTCAGAAAAAACAAATTGTGCAAGAGTGAGTATAAGCATGATAAGATTGAAACAACAAAAGCGGACAAAAAAGCAACTCCATCCCGAATAAAATAGCATAACTTTTTAAGGAAAACGTTTTGAGACGAATAACTTGGCAAGGGTTTAGTTACAGTTATTGACTAGATTCCTTGTAAAAAATTAGATTGATCCGTCAAGTAATCCACGAATGAGAACACATCAAAGAGTAAATTGTCACTCACAGACCTAAAACGGCCTCTCAATACTTTTGAAAAATGATTACTTTGTCTTTGACGTGTGTTAACTCATGTCTGACTCTACAGATCTATTTCATTTTCACACAAAATGTAGTCCATATATGTATAAACAACACCCCTGCCAAGTTATTTAGCGAAATACATTTTCGTTAAAAAGTTATGCTATTTTAATCATGATGGAGTTGCTTTTTTTTTAAAATAAAGTTTTCTCTTTTTTTTTTTTTTTTTTTTTTTTTTTTTTCTTTTTTTTTTACTCTGACTTTTGCACAATTCGAATTTACATGTTCGCAAACAATGCGCCGTATTCATCCAAAGGTAAAGATATGATACACAAAATTGATGCGGGTAAAGTTGTTTTTTTGAATATGTATAATAATTGGGGGTTAATAAATTGGTCTTCTTTCAATTGACATTTTTCTAGGTGTCTAGTTTTTTCTGACTAACCCGGTATTTTCACATTAAAAAAGAACTCCAGGCGAAGCGTTTTACTTTGCCCCGGAACTTAGAGGCAAAGTGGAAAATTTTGTACTTTCTTTTCAAGTTCATAGCATTCAGTAAAACTGATTTTGTTATTAGAAACGTTGTGTAATTTGTTAGTGCTTGTACTATTAGTATAAACGAAATGTTTTAATTTACTTTGCTTTATAAACCTGTTCTGGTTGTTCAAATTTTTATTTTATTCTTATTTCATTTTTTCAAATTATTTATTATTTTTTTTAATTTTTTTAACAATTATTACTTATTATTACTTATTATCGTGTTTTTTTTTTTTTTTTTTTTTTTTTTTTTGGGGGGGGGGGGGTTGCTAATTTACCCCGGGTTCCCCTACACATTTTTTTATGTGACTCTTTCCTCTTTCCTCAAAATATTAGTGATAATACAATTTTTTTCTTTTTTTAATTATATAGAAGTTTTCAAGATTCGCACGATTCCACAGGTTGGTGGACATGAAACAAAAATCTCATTTGGTTCTATTTTCATTCCCCGGGATAGATTTTCTAAGAGTCATAAGCATGATAAGTAAGCAGTATTGACCTTCATTTCCTAACTTTCTTCAATTTCCTCCTGTATATGACACCTTATGCATTAACAATGAATAACGTATGTATAACAATTGAAATCAAAAGATTCCTGATTTCTCCCAAATGAGTAAGGTGCTATTCAAACCTTATTCAACTCTCCTAATTAGCTGCTGACATCTAGGATTTAGTGAATTTAGTCAGAAAAGTACGCTGCGTCAATGATTGTGCTTGGTAAGGATGTGGACAGAAGAGGGAGATGTTTAATTTCTAAATCCGATTTCAAAGTATACATTTTGCTATTTAAGTTTTAATATCTGTAGGACTGTCATTCTGTCTACATTCAATTGTGTAGATATTATGCATGCTTTATCTAATAAACTTCATTAAAATACAGTCTACATAAATCATCCAAAGACACTTTTTTTTACCGGAATATGCACTAATTTGTTGTTCTTTAACATAATTCATTCATTTCGTTGGATTAGGTGTCAAACGAAAAAAAAAAAAAAAATAGTTCACACCCTTTTAAAACAGTTCTTCTACACTGAAAATAAATCTAAACTAGTCGGGCGGCGGCTTGGCTAACGTCATGCCTGCTAGACGAGCTTGGGGTAATAACAGACTAGGTTCGAGCAAGTCTAGCGAGCTTGACTAACGTCAGTTTTCAAGCTTTACTAACTTAGCGAAACGCTAGTCAAGCGAGCTGGACTAACTTAGCGGTGGACGCAATCAAGCGGCTAGCGTCAATTGTCAACAAATTAGCGTCGGACATGATTATCTAATAATTTAATATTCTTAATTCTTTAATTGGAATGCATTGGATGTGGGAAAAGTTGGATAAAAGATCCCTGGTAAATAAAAAGAAAAAAGCCTTGAAAATGAAATAATCATTTGTACTCGGAAAAAAATACGTTATCGGCAATTCAAATCTACTGCCCCACGGCTTTCTAAACACAAAAAATTAATAAGTTCCCCCTAGACAACGATTAATAACTTTTAAAAAAGGAAGAGTTGCAAATGAAATTTTTTTTGAATGTAGGTTAACTTCCCAGCTACCATTTGGGTAAACATTGGGGAGAGTCGTCATGTCATTCTTCAGTAAGCACAATGAGAAGTAAAAAAAAAAAAAAAAAAAAAAAAAAAAAAAAAAAAAAAAAAAAAAAAAAAAAAAAAAAAAAAAAAAAAATCCCCCTTTTTTTTTAGAGTTCACAAGTCTTTCATAACTTTGAATCAATGATAGAACAAAATTTCAATTTTTCATAATCTGAAGGTTGAATGATCATTGAAGTTTATCCCTCAATAGGTTTGTAATATAAGGCAAAAAAGTCTATAATGTAAAAGTGATTCACCATTTTGGTGGTAGCCATTTTGAATTCATGCAAATTAGACATTGCTCCAAAAATCTGAATTTGGTAAACCTTTGATATGTTGTTAAAGGGTTAATTCCTAACCGAATGCACTTTGAATAGAAAAATTTGCAATTTGTTTTGGGTCACATGATCAGAGGCTTCGGAACCGGGGAAGGGGCTTGGGGGCGCAAGACATCATTAAGCCCCTTCCACAATCTTTATGAGGCTGGGATATCATTGAGCTCCAAATCAGTATCCAGGGGCTGAAGGAGCCCCCCCCCCTATCCACAGCGCAAAAAAGGAAACAAACTGAGGGGGAGAAAAGGAGGAAAGAAGGGGAAAAGGGAAGCAGAGGAGGAAAAAAAGAAGAAGAAAATTCAAAACAAGAGTAAAAAATAAAGATTCAAAATATTAAGCTTTTTTGTCATAAATTATCAAAAATTTTAAGCTCGCGCATTGCGCTCACATTGTTTTAAAAGTTAAATATTTTCTTTTTAGCATAGCATACCAGCAAACAAAACGCTTAAAATATTTTTTTTTCAGGTTGATATATCAAAATATTTTGGCTCGCACTTCGCGCTCGCATTGTTTGAAGAGATAAGTATCCATTATGTTCATAGTTACGAAAAAGCTTTAAATGCACTGTTTTCAGTTTGATATATCAAAACTTTTCAACATATCCAAGAAGATCTTCATAGAATTTAACATCATAATCATCTTAGCTTGATAAGTACTATTTTTTTCTCTACAAAAATCAACGTGTGTGTGTTTGTGTTTTTTTTTTTGGTGTATGTTGGGGGGGGGGGGGTAATTAAAATCCCCGAACTATAAAAAAGTAACCCCGCCCCTCCCCCGCCCCCAATTCTGGAAATTTTCAGAAGCCTGTGATGATATTTTGACTGGACTATTGCCAAATGAAGAACAATCCTCGGATGCACAGTCACGTTATCATAATTTTGGAGGTCATGAAAATGTCAATTCAAGATTGAGTTCCGGTTCAATGTCAATAAAAGAAAGATCTCTTGGCCATTGGTTTCAGACTTCAAGCAACTCTAGATTTACTTCATTTACTTCACGCTGATAACAGGTAAGATTTTATTCTATGTCATTCATAATTCTTTATTTCGTTGAAATATAATATTGCTGCTCAAGAAAACTATTTTTTTAAACAAGTGTACCCAAACAGTAAAGAGGTAATGTGGGGGTATTTTGAAACAAATTCCCTATTTTAATTAGGCCAATAGTACAAACCCTTTTAAAACAGTTCTTCTAGCTTGAACAGGTATAAGTGTGTATTTGAACCGTATGCCAATTTTACAGCGAATCTTGCAATGATCAGGTAATTCAAGCCTAAACGTGAAACTCCGAGGCCTGTTTTGCCCTCACCGTATCGTAAGTAAGCAAGTAAGTGTAAATCAATCACAGGATTTCTTTGTTTTTAGAAACTTATTTTTCATGGCTTTTCGATTGTATTTGCTTCAGCTGGCCCTACCAACGATCAAAGATGAACACGTCCACGATAGTGGTTGCCTTCCTCACGATAGGCCTCCTGGTGACGCCCTCTAGAGCATGGCCAGAATGGTGGGACCGAACGTGGGAAGCCGCCCTGGGATCATGGGATATGTTTCGAGCTTACAGGTAGGTTCTATTAGGGCAATTCTAAGAGTTACGCTATGACAATAACAGTGAATTTCAACATTTGAAAATCAAATATTACGAATACTTGAATGGATATTGCTGTACAAACATTTGGTAACAGTTCCTTATGTTCACATCTTCCACATGTGTGAATTCTTATGTCATTAATTATAGATAACCATGAAATATTAATCTTATAACGTTTCCTTACGGAATGATACAAAACATACACTTTTTGCCCCCTTTGGAATATCGATTTATTTCTTTGAACTATAGTCGTATAATGAATAAAATGTTATTTTATTATAAATTTTATGTGTGAAAATATGATGAACCATATTTGAAATATAATATGAAACGTATGTCGATACGTTTCCTTACGGAATGACACAAAACATACACTTTTTGCCCCCTTTGGAATATCGATTTATTTCTCTGAACTATAGTCGTATAATGAATAAAATGTTATTTTATTGTAAATTTTATTTGTGAATATATATGTGAATATATATATATATATATATATATATATAAATAAATAATAATTCGAAACCAAAAATTATCCAAAAAGGGAGGATAGCTCTGGGGAACTTTGATTTGAGCTACGTCAACTATTATTCTCTTCACCCATTTCTTTCACAATTTAAATAAAAAAGAGTTGCCGATTGGCTGTTGTATGTGTATTGTCTTACACTGAAGTAAACTAATATATAAATATATATATATATATTATATATAATATATATATTATATTATAATATATTTATATATTAGTTTATATATATATATATATATAGCTTACTTCAGTGTAAGACAATACACATACAACAGCCAATCGGCAACTCTTTTTTATCTAAATTGTGAAAGAAATGGGTGAAGAGAATAATAGTTGACGTAGCTCAAATCAAAGTTCCAGAGCTATCTCCCTTTTTGGATAATTTTTTGGTCTGATCGAGTAAACTAATATATAAATATATATATATATATATTAGTTTACTTTGTCTTGTTCCTATGTAATCCATTTGTTCCACCTTTAAACAAAAGGTTATGAAATGAGCTTTAAACTTCAAATGTAGATTATTAGCTAGGTTACATGCCCTCAATATTGTATGTTTTGTTCAGTGTGAGGAAATGTGCAAGACATTCAATTCAAACCATCATGCTGGTAATAAGAAGCATGGGTCCTGAAACCAGGGGCTGGGGGAGGGGGGGGGGGCTTCAGACCCTCCCCCTTTTTAATAACCGTGTACAAAGACGTAATCATTACCATCTGATTGTGATTTTTCGCATGGTCAACCCCCCTACTTTCAAAACCGCTCCACAGCCCCTGAGAAGTGCATGAGGAATACAGGTTATCTTTTAAAATCGCCCCCCCCCCCCCAACAGTGACATGCGTGAAGCCAACTACCGCAATTCTGACAAGTACTTCCATGCACGAGGCAACTATGATGCCGCAAGGCGAGGGCCCGGGGGAGCGTGGGCAGCTGACGTAATTAGGTAAGGGACTTCGAAATATAGCCTGTCATGTATGTTGTAGTTAAAAGCACGGTACAGGGCACACAGTAGTAATCCTGACTGCCATTCATTCAATGTTCATCAAAAAATCATTAAAAATCAACCCCACTATAGAATCCGTTTTTTGTTTGTTTTTGTTTTTGTTTTTGTTTTGTTTTTTATGAATTCATTAATAAAAAAATTAGGGGTGGGAAACATCACTTTATTGAAACATTCAGAGTAGACAAAGGAACATAAAACATGTGTAAAAGTCTCAGTTAGAATAATAAAAACATATCACGCCCTGGACATAAACATATTAATTATGCGCAGGGCAACATATTGCGGAATTGTATACAACAACATAATTTGTACAAGTTTCAAGAATACATATAAGTAAATTGAGTTAAATAGTAGCAGTGACTATTAAAATTGTAAAATGGGGTATTAGTCCAGTGAAATTTTGTTCGGCCTTCGGCCAATCGTAAGGTCATATATCAACTGTAGGGGTTGATTTGAGTTGTCAATCGGCTCAAACCATGTACATTTTTCCTTCTTTTTTTGTTGTTGGTACTTTCTGCTCGATTTGGCGCCCCCCTAAGGTCAATTTGGCGCCCCTTTCAGGTCATTTTGGCGCCCTTTTGGGCGCCCACCCGGGGGGCCCGGGCCCGTAAAGGCGCCCCCCCCCCCCCAGAATACGCGCATGTTACCCACATAAACTTTTCGTACAATACATTTCTCTTTCTATACGACTGCAAATCAAACTTTTAAATAAGTTTAGAATACAAAGTTCGTGATAATTTTACATATTTACGGTGTTTATCTCGAATGAATGTTAAATAAATAGCATATTCGGCATAAGTAATGAGATTAGACTTTTAACTGTTTGTTTTAAAAATCATAACCTGCAGTGAGAAAAGAGTCATCAAAGAGTTTCTTCACAATGTGACTGAACTTTACCCAAAACAGTTGAGTTTTTCTACAATTTACAAATAAATAAATACTGTCTTGTATCTCATTATCAAATCGACACAGTAGATGGTTAACTTCCACTTATACAAATTATAACTATGTGGTATCAAGTTGTGGAATAATTTTTAATTTAATTCTGATATTTTATTTTCTTTTACTGCCTGTAAATTAAATAGCAATATGACGTTCCAATTCATTTTTTCTGCTCTGTTATTCAACAGTTCTTCACATTTATATTCAGCATGGGGTTTAACAGTTATATTATCTAAAATCATAAAAGAGAACTTTGATTTTCTTTTATTATTCACATTCATTAATAAAATATTCCTAATACATTCATTTTTCAATTGGGTCGAATAATTTATTCGTCTAAACATATTGTCTTATGTTTCAATATTTTTAGAATATTAACAACAATTTCATATTCTGGTTCCAAAGAAGCATGTTTATTTTGAAATAAATTCTCAATTCCTTTTCAAACTTAATTTCTAACAGTTTGACAATGACCTTGATTTTCAAGGACAATTTTCGTTTTTTAAATAAAACAATACATTTCTATTGTAATTTTTTGTGTTAGAATTAAAGCATAGTTCTTCATTTCTAATATCAATGTTGTTTGAACATTTTTCTGTGTTGCTCTCAATTGTTTCTTTTATTTGAAACCAGGCAAATACATGTATAATTTCTTGTAATATAGAGGCATTTTTATCTTTTCGTTATAAATCATTATATCCATCAACTATGCAGCGCATGAGCTATTTTGAGAGCAAAATATACCAAATTGTACATGAACTTGATCTGACATGGCTTTCGATTTGACAAAAGTGACAGGACTTTTTCTTTCCCTTGCAATACGCTATTTCTTTAATTAAAGCATTCAGTATCTTAGCTTACGTCATCAGAGCGAACATTGATTTGAAATGGTAGTTGCTCGAGTAAAATGGTAGCGCCCTCTGTCCCTTAAGTTTACAACTAGAATTGATATGAGACACAATTTAGCTCTTCAATCAGTTTCTCATCATTTGTTGTTATTTTAGACTAAATCTATATTGGGGGTCATACTAAGTTACATCTGCAATTTATGAGCTAATAGTTAGTTTGTGGTTTAAGTATGTTAAACGTGTTTGACAATATTTTATTTCATATCACAGCAACACACGCGAAAGATGGCAGAGTGACGTCAGTGGTCGTGGAGTCGCGGATACCATTGCTGATCAACAGGCTAACAGATGGGGACGCAACGTGGAAGAACCGCCAACCGATATCGTCCAAGAGGACTTCCTGACAGATACTAACATGGTCGCAAGCTGATGAAGAGTTGATATCGGAGTTGTCCTATCTTTGTTAATGTATATATAATATATATATTAATATATTATATATATATATATATATATATATATATATATATATATATATTTTTTTTTTTTTTGTGGGGGGGGGGGCAATTACCGTTAGCCTGAGTCAATTTGCATGTATACCATCCATATTCAACTCGCAATAGTATTGCAGGTGAGTATTGATAGGTTTACTTTAATAAGGAAACACATGTTTAAATCATGTTGATATTTTTCAAATACAAACTCTGCTCTCGTTTAGAAGGGTATTTTATACCTCTCACATCTAATTCTTTATAATATGGAGGTTCTTTTTTTTTATTTAGATTATTCAAAAACTGTAGTCACGAGCTTTCATGACATACTGAATCCTCTAGGTAGGTCATGAACATCATGCATGCTTGTAATGCATAATAACTCTAAACTTGATATTTTTCAAATACAAACTCTGCTCTCGTTCAGAAGGGTATTTTATACATCTCACATCTAATTCTTTATAATACGGAGGTTCTTTTTTATTTAGATTATTCCCTTCCCCCTCCCTTCCCCCCTGGTACCAACCGTATCCGTAGTTTATTTAAGTTTGTATTTTGTATGTACATGTATTTGTTTGTATCTTTATCGTTATGTATAGGGGGAAGTCCATGACAAGTCACATGTGACTTTTGATTTCCCCCTCCACATATGCAATTATTGTTATTTTATTAATTGTTGATACCTGTAATTTCATTATTTTGTATCTGATGAATGTTTTCTTAAATGTATTCATTTTGCATTTGTGGAATAAAATTTGAATTGAATTGAACTGAATTGACTTAAGTTATAGAGAAAGCTGGCCTAAAATAATATAAGAATAAAAATAAAATATATTGGTCTCTATAATTATCCACCTGCGGTGTCATGTTTTCATGTTCATTACAACAAGAGGCAAACAGAGAGAAAGAGAGAGAGAGAGAGAGAGAAGAAGAGAGAAGAGCAGTGGGGGGGGGGTGGGGGCTGAGAAAAAAGAGACTGGCAGATTTTGGAAAGAAATAAGAGACAGGGAGAGAGAGAGAAAGAGAGACAAGCAGACAGAAAAGGGTAGCCATGAGGTTGTGAAAATGAAATAACAAAACGATATTACAGAGAGAGATACTTACAGATTGGGAAAGAAAAAATTTGCATGATTAGAGACAGGAGAAAGGGGAAGGGAGAACAGCAGAAAGAGTGAGAACAGGATAGGGAGAGGCCGAGAGAGAGAGAGAGAGAGAGAGAGAGAGAGAGAAGAAGATACGGGAAAAGAAAAATATAAACAGAGTAAGTGAGATAGAAAATGAACAAAACGAGAGCATATCAATTCTACTCTATGTAAAATGTAAAGTTAACGTATACCAATGTGCGGCATTATATCGTAATTAAACAAGGCGCGTCCCATTTCTTAAGAGGCCAGACGCAACGAAGCGACGTTGGAAATACGACTGACAAGCGTAGAAATCTATACAGCTGGCTGCAATAATAAATTAGCTCACAAAACTCGCTTAAGAAGACTTCCCTGCAGCTGGAATGGTATTATCCGTTCTGTTCAGCAATCTACTCGTACATGGAGATGAAAGAAATTAATGAACTTTTATCATGTTGTTAGTTAATAGATTCTCCAGACCAGATGGAGGAAATACACATTTGGGCAAGCTTATAACATTATTGTGATGAAGTTGTAATCAGAATCTTTATTTCACATAGATTGATGTTCCAAACGATTATTGATATAAGTAGTGATCTTGTCACCTCTTGCGAAGACGCCGTCCACATGCGATATGCATGTGATATGCGGAAATATCGACCCATCGAGTAAAGATTCTATTGTGATAATGTTCAAAGTGACAGGACTTTTTCTTAACCAATCGAAATGAATTTACCATCTCTGGAAAGGTGAGAATTCAAGCTTTTAAAAACGGCTTGATCATTATAAAGCTGTTATATAATTATGCGTTATCCAGGAAGATAATTATGTGGCGTATGAGCTATTTTGAAAGCAAAATTGGCCATATTGTACAGGAATTTGATCTGATTAGGATTTCGAATTGACACAAGTGACAGGACTTTTTTTCCCTTTGCAGTAAGTTATTCCTATTTTTGAAAAAAAAAGACTCTTAGCGTAATTATTCAAGTTGATCATTTCTTTGAAAAGGTAGTTGCTCGCCATAATCAAGAAAACAAAGTGAAAAAACTGTGCAAAATACAAAATGTCTATGGCAGCGTTTGATTTGCGTAGAGTGATAGCGCCCTCTTCCTCTTAAGTTTACAACTAGAATTGATATGAGAAAGAAAGTAGGAGAAATGGTCGGTCTTATAAAGTCGAACAAAGATAACATGGAAGAGAAAGATAGAGAGAGGGGGGGGTTAAAGGGGGATAGAGAAAAGGGAAAGAGAATGGAAGATAGAGAGAAAGAAAGCGAGATAAAAATAGAAAGAGATATAGAGATCGTGATGCTACAGTCACACAGACACTTACGTATAGTTACGTTTCTGTTGTTATACTAGTATCCTTATTCCATCTTCTATTCTATAATTTCTTATGTTTTTCTTTGTTTTATTAAATGAACGATATTATCATTATTCAAACTGCTGACTATGACGGGAGCCATCCGTGGGGATCTTCAGAATTTTTTTTTTGTTTTGTTTTTTGGACGCAACCCGGACGTAACTCAACGTAAGTGTCTGTGTGACTGTAGCATGAGAGAAGAAGAAGAAAGAATAGAAGAGGAAGAAGAGAAAAAGCAGGGAAATGTGGATGGGTATACAATGGGTATTAAATACACAATGGTCTGGGAACTTAAAATGAACGTATTATTTTTGGAGTTTTAATATCACTTTCCTGATTGGTCATAAGTTTCCGTTGGTACGCATTTTCGCTGGACTGATATTGTTAGTAAACCAAGGTGCGCAAATGTTTCGAAAGGATTTCCTATCATGCCTATTGGATGAAACTTGGGACCGATGACCTCACAAATGGCTTTGACTTCGCTTCAATGGGATAATCTGACCATGGACTCAAATTCTCACTAATTTGGATGCACAAATACTGAAATTAAATGTCTATATCCGAATTTGAACTTTGTAACCATTACTTTGTTTGCCTTAAAACGAATTTCAGAGCATGAACACGAAATTAATTGACTAAAGTCGGTCCGTCGCATCAAACACAAGAATTTGAATACAAATTAAATGAAAATGAATGATAAATCTATGAACTTTGCCGGGAAAACCTATAATACAGAATGATGCAAAATATCTGTTATGATTTAGTGATTGTTCACCAATCCATTAAAATTTCACTCGGTCGCCATGGTGCTCTGTAGATCAGGGAAATAAAATGTTACGACAAGAGGGCGTTTTTGTGAAATTAACTAAAATGATTTAGTTGTATTTGCTTTTATTTTATTTTTTAAAGCTAATTTGCACTATATAAGTGCCTTTCAATGAATGCTCAATAAAAAAAAAAAAAAAATCAAGGTATTAACTCATTTCAAAACTTTAAATACTGTGGCAAATTTGTATATATATATATATATATATATATGTATATTTTGTGTTGGTCCCATTAGTCATATGAAAAGTAAGAAAAAGTATAGATTACGAGTAACCATTTAATTTGGAATGTTATTTTATTTCAATTTTTAAAGAAAGGAAAATACAGAAATGAACCAAAATTTGAGTGAAATGGTTGCCACTTTGTGGTTACCGGGGCAATACGGAATGTCATATGCCCCACAAAATATATATTAAGATGTTTGTGATTAAATTTAGGAAAAGTCGCAGGGTAATAGTTGAAAATTATTGAAGCTTAGAAAAGTTTGGTAGGGGACTCATTGTACCCTCCCTCTGTGTTCCTGAAACGGTTAATATTCTGTATTGAGTAATATGCAAATTAGTCTATGCATAATTCAATGCATAATAGAATCAAGCTCAACGACAATCAGATAAAACATTGAATTGAATTTAATTTATTTATAGGTTTCTCCGGTCAAGTTTAAACTATCTCCGATCAATTTGACATTTCTTTCGAGCGCTTTCGTCCGAAATGTGATCGCAATTACAAATCCAAATGCAAATTGCGCCAATGAATTTGCTTGTTGTGAGCAGCCGCATTCGTCAACGTTCGCTCAAATTCATCCATTCGTAAAATTCCCTTCTTCTTCTGGGGAATTCATATTAGTTTTGGGGCACGCATATTTGAAATAACTGTTTACCAATTAAGAATGTTAGGGTCGAGTAGGAAAATAAAATTTGTGGTGGGAGCCGCTAGGTGTTTTTGTCAGAGAAGACGCTGATCATGGGGGAAGGGGGAGGCTGAGGTTGCAAAAAACAAAAAGCAAACAAACAAAACAAAACAAACCAAAACATAAGCTGATTCGCGTTTTTATCAGTGTGTATTCACCAACTATAATGTCTGCTCGAAAACTTAATGTCTACAAAAAAATCTAATGTGAATAATACAGAGTAGGGGCTGCAGCCCCCATCCTCACTCCTATTCATCAGGAACATGCCAAAATTCTAAAGATTATACACAATCCTAATTTAGTCGATTACGTAAATAAACTCCTAAATTGCCATTTTTATATAAGCCCACAATGACTAATAGCCGTTTAGTCTCATCAAACATGGTCTAATTTCATCTTAATTTCACCTCCAACCAGTTCGTCTATTTTACATTTTGTCTAATTTACAATTCGCATAATTTTATTTCGTCTAATATATATCTTTCTGGTCTATAACCACTTGATCAATTCTAGTAGGCATAACGCATTGGCAATATACCAATATTGTTTTGAGCATTAAACAAAAATGCAATTAGACAATTTTGCTATTGGTATTGGACGAATTTGTGATTTAACCAAATGGTCAAGAGACCAAGTGACAATTAGATAAAGTATGTATTACATAAAGTTCAGATAAGACCAAATAGCTTTTTTCTTCACATTTTTTTTTTAATAACCCAAATTTTTTCACTCGGTAGCTACACGACTTCGCATAAAAAAGGAATACCAAGCATACCCAATGAGACCAATGTCCCTGCTGCCGAAGGAAACTATTGTAAAAGAGTGTTGTCACAAGCACATAGGCCTATATATTCTCCGTTGGTAACCCCTTTCCTTCTTATTAATTATCTTACCGTTCTCTCTCATACACTGCTTTCCTAGGCCTGCACCAGTAGGGGAGGTATCTATGTAACCAGATGGACAGGTACAGGAAAATGTCCCATCCATGTTGGTACACTCCGCCACGGATGAACAGTCATTCAACTCACCAACGATACACTCATTCAAGTCTAGGTGGGGATGGGGGAGAAGGGAGAAAGTACAACAATTTCATCATTGATTGATTGATTAATTGATTGTTTGATTGATTGATTGATTGATTGATTGATTGATTGACTGGTTGATTGATTGGTATATAAGAGCCGATAAACAGCACGGACTGATAGAATCAGTTTATAGAAGATTAAAATCATGATTTAAAACACATTTTTATTCTAATCTTGAGAAATGATGCTAACATAATTCTGCAATGCTGTCCTATTATATTGCACTTTCGCTGTCGGCCTACGTGTTCATTCTACCGTACTTATTCATGCTTTTTTTTTCTAATCATGCACCTTCAATCACTAAACTTGCTGGATCCACACCCACGATATCATCGCCTACCAAGAGAGTCCCGTCTCCAATGCCGGTCATGATCGCGGTTGTGACCGCAACTCTCGACGTTCCGTCAGCGACAAAGAGGTCAAAGTCAGCTACGATACTCCCGCTTCCAAATGAGATGACAGATACTTCTAATAATTCGGGTATTGCCGATAGGAGCTGACAAAAAAAAATATATGTTGTTAAAAATGCTTTTAATTGGTTATTAAATTTATTTTCAAGATAAATCGTTATTCATAAGAGATTTTTTTCGATTTGTTCTTAGTCTTAAATGAACAAGAATAAAATTAATGCATTTATTCCATTATCTCGACATACTTTTATACAATTTTCAGAGAGTTTAATAAGACCCCCCACCCCTTCTAAATATGCCCTTGAATCCTTATTACATCAATTCTTACCACGCCTCGGAATCTTTGGGCGAACTGTTTGAACGCAGGCCTTGAGGTGTGTGAGAGACTTGACGTGAAGACAAGAGGCACTCCGTTCATAGAGATGAAGCTTAGCGATCCTCTATAGTTTGCGACAGCTTCCGATAACGAGAAAAGTACAGAAATATGTCAAAAAGTATTATAACGATAATATCGTCATTTTAAATTCAATCAACGGTGGAAACCATCGACCAGATGACAGAGAGAGAGAGAGAGAGAGAGAGGGGGGGGGGAGGGGGTGGGTATTAAAGAGAGAAAAGGGGAGGTAGGGGACACATCTGTTTGTTGGGTTTTTTTTAGTAGGGAGTAAAAAATAATCTTACCTTGGCATATTCCATTTTGTCTGAGGTAACCTGGTCTGCAGTCACATAGCCCAGATGTACTACATAACTCCTGATCTATTTGAGAGCACAAGTCTTCACTCGAACACGACGGAATGGCTGATGAAGAATAATAGGGTTTAGAGAAGAAGAGAGGAGGGGTCAAAGAGGTCGTGATACAAAACATAAATAACTCGAGGGCACTTGAAGTGTATGAATGTCTACTTATCAACTCTTTATTTTGGGCAACATTGACACCATGAAACCTGCCGAATCAAATTATAAAATGTAAATCAACAAAAGAAGTAAAAACCTTCCAGGAAGTGGTCATCAAGAGCAGTATCAACATGATTAAATTTTAATCTAGAAATTCAAGAAGAGTATTCTGCTATTGAAAGTATTATTTATATAACTTATGACGTTATACCATATCTGTTCATATTCCTAAACTTTCACATATATTCCCATTTATTAATGTGCAAATGCAGATCAAAAACTGAAAATATTGAGCCTGTAAGTCACGTATGTAGTCTCTTAATGGGTGTTACACAAGAATGCTCAGAACAGTGCTCAATATCAACTGGAGACAACACATACCAAACGAGACGCTATATGGAAAACTTCCCAAAATAGGTGACAAGATAGCAACAAGAAGAATGCAGCTTGCTGGTCATTGCTTTCGACACCCAGAGTTGGCCGCCAGCAGTCTCATCCTTTGGGAGCCCACGCATGGACATCGGGGGCGTGGTAGAAAACGCAAGACCTACCTAGACATCATGAAATCGGATGCTGGAGTAGTTGGAACAGATGAGCTAAAGAACTGCATGCACGACAGAGATAACTGGAGGATTCGTACTAGGTCTCGGCAGTTTAGCCGACCTGGTAGGTAGGTAGGCAAGTCACGTATGTACCCGATCGGATATAATGAGCCGCCCATTGCGTTCACTTTGCCGCCAACTCAACGATCGTATATGTTATAAATTAATATGAAAGAGAATGACTTACGAGTTTCACAGAATCGTCCTTCAAATCCTGAAGGACATTCACATGTAAATCTATCTTTGAAGTTCCAACAAGCACCACCGTTTAGGCATGGATTCGAGATACATTCGTCTATATCTGATTTCGAGAGGAAAATGGAGTATAAAAATAAATTTAAGTTGTACTGAATAATAATAATAATACTCATCATTTTTATAGCGCCTTTTGTTTAAAAAAGATACAAACCGCTTTTATAAATAAATCTGCATATAACAAAAACAGTACAATTATGACATTTACAGAGTGAAACAATGTATACAATTAACAATAGACAGAATAGTAATCATACAATACAACTAATAAGCATCATCCATTGGCAATAATGTTGGTAAGCGGGCATTACTTGGGGTTAATCTGCAGATGAATTTTGACTCAATTAGCAAAATATGTGTATTCAACTCCTGTTGGCGTATTTGAGTAAGTCAATTAAGATATGGTTTAAGACTGGTTTAAGATATCATATACTTATTCATAATTATGCAATATTTCATTTACAATAATGTTAACTTAGAAAAGAAAAAAAATGCGTCAGCTACCCTTGTCGCAATGGAGTGACTTGCTCGGGTATTTCCACACACGCACAGCGGGGTCGTAATGAAATCAATATACGAAAAGGGAATATAACCATAAATTCGTCATATAAGGGAAGCCGTAAAGCTACTTACCCGTGCATGATACTCCAGAGCGTCCATTGACTGGACCATTATCCACATAACCAGATAGACACGTACAGTCATAGTCACCAGGTGTGTTATTACATTGAGAGAACTGAGAGCAGTCGTTTAAAGATGAATTACTGCATTCGTCGATATCTTTAAAAAAAATCACGGATCACAAAAAGAGGACAAAGCAACAAAGTGTATAAATGGCAAGCCTGATAAGGCATCGAATTACAATTCACTTATTTCTTGTAACAAAAAAATAGAATAAAGTTGGGACGCACGATGTCATGCTCCAGTAGACGATTCAATAAAGTTTATCTGAAGAAATCATTTATTTATCTGCTCAATAATTTATATGATTTTTTTTTAAAGAAACCTTAAAGGATCTGTCCTCTCCATCGCAGAGGGTCAAACCATATCACACAATAGACGATAGAAATAAATGCTTTTCAAACTGCAAAGTCAATGTGATTCATTAAATCGGGAACATTTCTCACCAATGCAGACGGTTCCAGGTCCATCTATGACGTCACCTTTATCTATAAACCCAGGTAGACAGGTGCACTGGTATGAACCTAGTGTGTTATTACAGGTCGAATAGACAGAGCAGGCTGAGTAGGCTGTCATGTTGCATTCATCCAAATCTGAAAAATAAGGGTTTTATTTTTTCATTTTTTTTGTCAGTGAATAGTTTTTTAATATTTTCTAAACTATTTTTTTTTTAATTGAAAGTAATGCGACATCATATTTTTGGCATGGAGTTAAAGGGATACAATTATTGAGTTTATGATGTCGAGAACGGTTTTTAAATCCCATTTTCTTCCCCTAAAATATCATTTACTAGGGTCTACATTCCAATTTATTACCATGTGGAATTTTTTGAAGTTTCTAGTCACATGACGTACGTGCAGGAATGTTATAGCTCTTTACGTTGCAAACTTTACAGTCGTATAGGCCTACCTTAAAATTCTGAATAACGGTTTATGGTTCAGTTATCTGAGAAGGCAACTTAATTATTATAATTTGAATAGCATACAGTAAAAACACCATTTTCGCTGGATAAAAAAACAATCGAAACCTGTTCAAAAACGTGCCTTATGCTGTTTCAATCAGCTGTGGGCAAAATTTTAAAACAGTCTGCCGTTCTTTTAAATTCTATCATTTATGAATCCGTGCAATATTTCAAAACGCAATATTGAATCAAAAATTATTTGCCTGTGCCCATCTAGGGGACATGTAGATAGTAATCATGAGATGATTTAGATGTCATCACAAAAGAACCTGATAGAATAAATCGTATTGAAATCCGTTAGATCACAGGAGGGATAGATATAAGAATTAACGAGAAGAAGAGGAAAGAACTTGAAATACTGTCGAAAATGAACTAAAGGATCTAAAAGAAACCTGTGGGTCCATCCAACTACTGGCTTTTTGTATCGGTAAGTTTAAAAAAGTTTATGTATACAGAAAGAAACATTTTATTTCATTATGCCTCTTGAGTCAAATATCACGACCCTACCCGACTCGTGCTTACCTTGAACAACAACTGAGCTAACGTTCAGAGTAAACGCCGTGTTAGGTGACGAAAGAGCTGTCTCGTCAAAAAAGAAAGTGTCCGTCATTAGTTCATATATTTCTACATCGTTTGTCATGCTATTTGGATCAAGAACGATGTCTGTTTGAACCCCCAGGCTTCCACTGAAGAAAGACCTGATATCGACACTGTAAACGGACTGGACGAAGGTTTCCCATCTCGACAATCGAAGAAAAATCTATGAAGAGTGCGGAAGACAATAAGCATTCATAAATGGCATTACTAATTTTCAAAAATGTATTTATAAATATTTCATTATAGTAATTGTATCTTAAAGGGCAAGTTATTGTTTTATCTACCAAAGTGATGCAGCATATTTGGCTAACTACCCTTATTGCGGAACGAGGCAACTCTAAGTGACTTTGCCAGTTTTCTCGAAGGGTGACTAAAGTAAGTAGGACTACTAAATACGTATTTAGTAGGCTCGACTCACTTTACTAACTTTAGTCACCCTTCAAGAATACCAGCCTTTGGGAACATTGGATAAATACTAAAAAAAAATCTAAATGCGATGGGCTTTCATTTTTTTTTTTACAGGAAAGAAAAGTATCTGGTCGTACCGCATATTCAAGTTCTCTTCTGATTTCTGCTTCACCCGCATTGAGTGCGTCAGGGTATGTTGCAAGTGATCCATTGATCTCTGTCAGCAGAAAAGTCATGTCGAATCGCCTTGGAACTGTTAAATAATCAAACGTAAACCATGTTCATGAGATAAAATCCTTTCAGTCATTTAACTGATGTTTAGGCATAATTTGATGCAATCGACCTTACTATTTTTTCCTGAGTAAAACACTGTGATATGATAAAAGCTGACATTATACTAATATTCATTTTGTTAATGGGTGATCCAAAAGAGAAAGGCATATTTGTAGGAAAAGATGCCATTCGAAATTCAATATCGAATTATAACTTACTTTTAAAATACTTTGTTGGAAAAAAGGAAATAGTTATGTTACACACAAAAAAAAAACACAAAAATAACTGTAGAACCAAGAGTAAATCTAAACCTAAAACGAAATTTGGAAAGCTAAATATCCATTAAGACCTGAATTTACTTATATTCCAGTAGATTTTAAATTATATTAACCTGTTTCGGACTGAACCAACCACAAATTAATGCTCGTTTTAAAACATTCTTCATCACAAGATCAATTTGCTCTTTTATCTGCTTTTACTTCTTTACTTTCCTTATAAAAAAATTTGTAGTAAAATAAACAGTTTCTCCAATGCTTCACAAGCGATTGTGACTCAAATTATGTATTTTCCTTTCAATTAACCACTTTGCTTTAATAATCCCGTTTCTAACATAAAATAACTGAAACATGTACTGTCAAGGAATTACTTAAGAATGGTCTCAAATAAGTAGTTTTCATTAAATATGATTAAAAGTTCACCTATACAGGCTCCATCGGTTCTGATTCGGCCGTTCCCACAGGTACACAAACCATCAGTGCAAACTTCATTCTGAGAACATCGATCCGAAGTCACACAAACTAATTTTCCTGTAATGAGATTCAATTAAACAAAACGCTACATCACAACATATCATTGTCCCCAAAAAATGATGATTAATTGTTGTAAGGCTTTGATACTCGGTGGTGAAACTAAATATGTATTATAATCATTTACATTACCTAAAGAATTAAAATACATTAGCAAATATCAATGTTCACCTTTTCCACTTTTTTATGTCTAAGGTCTGCCTCAGTACAAAATAGTAATTGTACAGAAGTGTACTAATCAGTATATTCATTACGTGCGTCTCATTATAATTCAATATTCAGTTGGATTTATTTATTCATTCATTCATTTTAATTCTAATCAATATTATTTTTTTTAAATATTTTTTTATCAGTGAATTTAACCCCAGTTGCATTTAATATAAATGTCCAAGGATTTTATTTTGTTTAGGTTTGGGAATGGCTGTGGTGTTTTAAAACAAGATGATTTAGGTCTTATGCCTCGATCACAATTCGTGGCCGGGGACCCGTACAGCGAGGGAATCAGTCGTTTTTATAATATCTCTACAGTGCGGTTCCAATTTTTTTTCGCACGAGATTTACCCTCAGAGCGGCTTGGATAGAGACCACTATTGTGTCATACCTCCTTTCCCCAAAAGCTTCTATTCCAGGTTCGTACGGTGAGTAGGAAAAGACACTTTAAACTTCACGCGCGACTCCCGGCCGACTCCCTTACGATTTTATGTGCACACCGGAACATTTTCCAGTAGTTATGCTTTAAATGTAGGGGAGCCGGGAAGATTGAGTGTGTGCTCTCGATTTTCCCGGCGTTTTTCTCAACCCGGTAGGCCGTAGCAAACCCGTAGAGTCACCAAAGGGACCCGAGCGGGTTTCTGCCGGTAGCCGTACATGTTTCTGACGGTATCCGAGCGGGCTCCGCCCGTGTTTTTCGGTGAGTCCTCCAAATAAAATATTGACAGGCCTCTTGCAATACGGTTCTCGTGCGACTTTCCTGCGGCTCCCGCCAGGGCCCCTTAAAGACTATACGAGAAGGCTATACTTTCTAGCGTCAGATCTCAAACTTTGTTCTGAAATATACTTTTGTTTATTTATATATATATATATATATATATATATATATATATATATATATATTTTTTGTTTATTTTTATTTTATTTTTATTTTTATTATTTTTTTTTTGGGGGGGGGGGGTCTGTCGCAGGAAAGACCACTTTGGTCTTTTTAGATGTTTATCTAGGACTAAGCATCTCATAACGTTTCCCAATACATGGACCATCAATATCACTTTCAAATGATTGTAATTTCTCTCCTAATGGGTGTAATGCATGGGTGTACAAAATGAAAATACTATTTTGAATCAAAATTGGTCTCTGAACTATCGGTTTTACGGATAGATCTTATTTATTCATGTAAGATCTATCCATTTAGAGCATCTAAAAAAAAAAAAAAAAAAAAAAAAAAAATTCTTGGGAGTCGAACTCGAGTCCTCTGGATGAGAGTCTGTTCCTCATACCACTCGGCCAGTATTACTGATAGCGACAACTTGATTTTTTAATTTAAATGAACTAAACTAGGATATATTAGTGCACGTTCAAGGCTTATTTTTAGTAATTAATTTTTAAACGGTTCTGAAAATAAAGCTCAAACAGAATTTATCAAAACGACTGATACAATACGCCGTCCGGGTCCCGCGGACGGTACTGTGATCGCCCCATTACTGACTCAACGGCAAATGTTTTTAAGGCCCGTCTCTACATACCGTGTGTGCAGTGACGTCCTTCATAACCAGCTGCGCATGTGCAGAAATACCCCGTGATGATATCAGAGCAAGTCGCTCCATTGCTACAAGGGTTGCTGGCGCATTCATCGATTTCTAAGGGTGATGACATGATATACACCAAGCTAGAATAATTTGTTTTTAATAATCTGTTTATACTTCTACAGACATGAATTATAAAAACATGTCATATGAAATAAAGTACCAATTGGTCGTGTCTACAAAATAAATCATTTAAGAGTCGATCATACCAACAAAAAAAAAATCCATTATCTTGCAAACAGTACTCGTGGGAGACAAACAAAATGTTTTCTTGAAAGTTTAACTTAAGTCTTTTGAAATAATGTTTGAAATTAATGATCATAAATGTCATGGGAAATACAATTATTAAAAAACACCCTATTCCCCATGTCGTGTATAAAGTTTTAATACATACATAATAATACATAATATATAATACAAAGATTTCCTTAAGTGATTGCACTTTTCAAATGGTTAAAATTAAATTTTTGGTAATCCAAATTGAAAAAAAATTTTGTTCAAGCGTTTGACTACTCATAACACCTTTTTAAATCTATATATATTTTATAAATAGTAGCGCCTCCCAGATAAGTAAGAATATTTATATATCATATCAATTTTTCTCAACAGTAGCTCAGTTTATTAAATTTTATTATGCAGTAATAAGTACAGATACACACTTCGCAAATAAAACCCTATTCCCATGTCGTGTAAATAGAATTTAATACATACATAAAAATACATAATATATAATACAAAGATTTCCTTAATGATTCCCACTTTTCAAATGGTTAAAAATATCGATCATTAATGAAATTGTTCAAGCTGACTACGTCATACACCTTTTTTAAATATATATTTTAATAGTAGCACTCCCAGAAGTAGATATTATAATCTTCATTTTTTCTCAAGTATGCTACCAGTTATTAAATTTAATTATGCTCATAAGTACAGATAAATACGCATAATAAACACCTATATCCCCATGTCGGTATAAATTAAAATACAACAATAATACATAATATATAATACAAAGATTTCCTTAAGTGATTGCCACTTTTCAATGGTTAAAAATATCGTATCATTAATGAAATTTGTCAAGATCCATACGTCATACACCTTTTTTTTATATGTTTTTTTAATAGTAGCGCTCCCAGAAGTAGATATTTTATAATCTAAATCATTTTTTCTACAAGTATGCTACCAGTTATTAATTTTAATTATGCGTAAAAAATATATACAATAAATTACGCATAATAAACACCCTATTCCCCATGTCGGGTATAAAGTTTAATACATACAAATAATACATAATATATAATACAAAGATTTCCTTAAGTGATTGCCACTTTTCAAATGGTTAAAAATATCGTATCATTAATGAAATTTGTTCAAGCTGACTACGTCATACACCTTTTTTTTAATTTTATTTTTAATAAATAGCGCTCCCAGAAGTAGATATTTATAAATCTAAATCATTTTTTTTCTCAAAGTATGCTACCAGTTATTAAATTTTAATTATGCGTAATTAAGTACAGATAAAGTGTTCAATTACACCAATTTTCTAATTGAAACAATATTGCTCGAATCTTCCTAAAGATACTATGTTAACAGAGGTTATAGACTCTCAAACCATATCAATATTGCATAAAACCTTTGTCACATGTCTGCCGTCTGTAGTATTGGATAGGAGTTGAAAAGAGAGCTAGATTTAATACGGATAGAAATGAAGTATAAATAAGCACAACAAATGAAAAAATAAATAATTATTGTTTAATCTCTTACACTCTAAAAAGAAAACTGAATCTATCATTCTTCTAGGTATCTCTTATCAGTGGCGGACCTCGCCTCATTAGTTGTTTCTAATCAGTCTAGGTCCGCCACTGTTACTGTTTTCTATTAAATTAGTCCATGATTGATAAACTATGAATTGTAGCATATTTTACGTTTTGATCGAATCGCAATAATTAAGTTTTTGCTTGCACAAAAAAACAAAAACAAACAAACAAACAAAAAATTTTGAGAATGTACTAGCCGTATTTTTTAATTATCACTCCCCTACTACAGAGAGAATGTATAACTACAGTACAGTAAAACTACAATTTGACCTTATAGTCCATATAAATCTAATCATTAAACGTATAAAATTAGAGAGAAACGCAGCTGCGTAAATTTACTTTAATGATCCTATCAATAAACATTTTCCCACATCGTTCCAAAAATTATGACCTTTTCTTTACGTTCTGAACACGGTTTCTCTAAAATCAAACAAACACATCGTTCTCATCAATAACCAATCGCCTTTCATCATAAAAAATATAAATGTTAACTTCATATATGAGAGACAAGTGAACCTGCAAACTCAATAAACCACACACTCTCGCAAGGTCCGTGTCGTTATAGTCGAGAAAAGATCGAAAATACTAAAGAAAAAATAACAAGACTTGGAAAATACGAATACAAAATTAAAAATATTCGTTTCATCTCTTATATATTATATATTATCATTGTAGCCTATTCAATCAAAATCTGTCTTTCACATGTCCGGCATGCCTATTCTTTTTCTAATCTTTACGTTACTATCTTATTTCAGAACTTAAATACATAATTTTTCAATAAACGATTTTTTTTTCGTAGGTTGTGTTATGAATTTACCTGAGATAAACTTTTGCGTCTAATTTAAAACTAAATAATCACACATACACAAGCATCCACACATACACAAGCACCTTCACACACATACACACATATACACACACAAAGACGTGTTGATCTTTAATGTAAAGTAAAATAATAATTTTATTGTCTGAAACAAAAATGACCGGATATTTTTCTAACCCTCTCGTCGGTCCAGCAGCCGTTGAGCAGCACCGGAAGGACATTGCTCTATCCCCTTGTTGAACGCCAAACAGGGAAGCAACAACTACCACTTTTTAACGTTTTTGTATGATGCGGCCGGGATCGAAACCGCATCCTCCCGTTTATGAGGCGGACGCTCTATCCACCGCCAACACATAATTATATTAATGTTTTTGGTTAAATGGCGGTTATTTTTGTCAATGTTCCATCCAGAATATTTTTTATTTTATTTTTTATATTATTTATTATATTTATTCATTATATTATTACATATATTATTGATTTATTCATTCATTTATTTGTTTAATTTATTAATTTTATATTTATTTAGGTCCTATTTATATTATTATTATATTATTATTATCATATTATTATTATTATTAATTATATTATATTATATATTATTATTATGATAAACAGGATCAAGTCCGTATTTTTCTTGAAAGACTTTGCTTAAACAAAAAGCACGAAGTGATTTCAAGTGCAAC
>CALNVZ010000649.1:23046689-23080861 GCA_940671915.1 Paracentrotus lividus
GTGCTTCCAAACATACAGACAGGAAACTCTTGTCAATTTTTTACTTCTTTGTCATGGGATATTAGATCAATATATGATGGAGTTCCTGCTTTAAAAGTGTAGTTCGACTTTTGCTAACAATTCAGGTTGAATGAACACTACAACAACAAAAATAGGCCATTTAAAATTATTATTAGGTATTTCAAGGATTTTTTTTTGCAATGAAAAATCTACTGAATTATATGTTTGGATTATGTTTTATAACCTTTGGACATGTGTCATGATCCTATGGCATTTATTTAAAATTTCATTTTTCAGTGAGCATGTGAGACTGGAAAAGTTATTTTTTCATGTATGGAATAAAATTCAAATTTTTACTTTTGATTAAACAGCACGATTGTTTTGGGGAGTACATCGGAGTACATTTGATTATTTTCACAAAAAAGCCCGATGTTTCACGCCTCAGTGGGCACAGGATGCAAGAAAATCTTTCAAATAGAGAAAGTTTGGGGCTTCGTTAAGGTTCAGTGACTTCTTGCATACGTTATTTGAATCAAGATTATGTTAGTTCGACATCAGTTGAAACTATGTCCAAATTTTATGACATAAACTCAACGTAAAATTAACAAAAATCATCAATGAAAATAGGCCGAATTTCACATTTGTCCAGAATAAAATTGATTTCCACCTCCCTTTGACTCTATGTATTGAGGTTTAATTTTTGTCCAATTGACTGTGAGTTACTTTACTTGGCACATAGCTTAAACTGCTCTCTAATTAACATGATCTATATTCAAATTACATATTCGGAATTCACTGAACATGACGAAACCCCTAACTTTTTTCACATTTGCACGATTTTTCTATATATTGTGACCACTGAGGCGTGAAACATCGGGAGTTTTGTGAAAATAAAAATTAGATGTACTCCCAAAAACAATCGTGCTGTTTAATCAAAGTAAAAGATGATTTCTATTCCATATAAAGACAAAATATTTTTTCAGTCTCACATGCTCACTGAAGCATGAAATTGAAGAAGCTAGTACTAGATGTTCGTATGTTACATTTTGGCCAAATTGAGTTATTTGTATTTTTCAACATGTTTGTATGTGTACTTTAACTTGTAATATTGAAAAATCAATATTTTAATTACAAAAGGTCAAATTGGCACCACCACTGTTTTCACACAAAGCAACTTTTTAGTACTAGATGTTTCCTATGTGCAGTCATCTAGAACTAGAAGTACCTATGTGACATGACCAGCAATCAATACACGCATAGCAAGTCACCATGATCTGTTCAATGCACACAGACATGCATACGCAGTGTGTAGTGCCTAGAAAAACACAAATATCAAATATCAACACAAGATCTAAATCAATCATAAATTAGTCTTCAATGATTTCAATATATTTAGATTTTTTGCAAAACCATCACCATCATGTTAGGAAAAATAACATGATCATGATCATTATGCCTTCTATCAGTGAAAATAATGTGTCATAACTTTTTAGTATGTTATCAAAGAAGCGTATTATAATGTAGTCACTTTTATGTCTTTAATAGCACATATACATATCTTAAACTTATGACTGTGATGACCAGCACAGTGATGAAATATGTGTCATATTTTTTAAAATTAATGTAGACCTTTTAAATCTGAAAAATCAACTCAAAGTCATGGCTTATATGACTATAAGGCACACATGACCGAATGCATCATGATCAAAATGGTGATGATGAACTGCCAATCAACTGATGATATTTTTTCTGTTAATATCCATGTGAAGTTAATAAAACTATCATTTTACAATAAAATATCTAATATAAGTTGCTTTCATTATGATGTTGACTTTTCAGTACTAAACTGTCAGATATCAATAAATTTTGAACCAGGAGGAATTATAAAAATCTAATTATATGTCCATGTAGGGAATTTAATTAGCCATAATGGGAGCGAATTTTATGAAAATCATCGAGTCATGTTTCAGTGAGCAATGGTTGAATGCAAAAATGTCATTTTTTGAAGTTCACAAGCCTAAAATGGCAACTTTGATTCAGTGATAACGGACCCATTTTCAGATTTTAAATATTTTACACGTCAGAATGTATGCAAAATGTGCTTCCCAATATACGGAAAACGAAATTTGCGTCAAATTTCACGGTTGAGTAAGCATGCAGCAAAATTGCCCAAACTGCAATTTTTACTTCTTTGCCATGGTATATTTCGATCAAATATGATAGAATTCCTGTTTTGGAAGTGTATGTAACCAATATCCATTCATTTACGGTTGAATGAACCCATCAATCAACCCCAAAAATAGGCCATTTTAAGAATTACGAAGAGTCATTGTAGTACATTTCATGCCCTAGAAAGCATCTCAATAACATTTTTTGGGTTTTATTTATATTCTTTGGACACATGTCAATTATCCTATGGCACTTATTTACAAATTCATGCTTCAGTGAGCACGTGAGATTGGAAAAGCCCTTTTCTCACGTCCGGACTAAAATTCAAATTCTTACTTTGATTGAAATATATACAATTCTCTTCGGGGAGTACTTTTGATTTTATTTTCATAAAAATCCGAGATGTTTCCGCCTCAAGTGGGCACAAGATACAAAAAATCATAGAAGAAGTAGTTTGGGGCTTCGTCACGCTTCAGAGACTTTTCGAATAGGTAATTTGAGTAAGCAGTCAATTAGTTAGAGCGTTGAAGTTCATAATAAATCACAGTCAATGGACCAAAAACTGACAATTAAAATATGCCAGATTTCATCTATTGTTAAACTTTTGTTAACCTCTGTACAATAGTCAATGGAGGAGGAAATCAATACCTGACAAATGTGAAATTCGGGACCAATTTTCATTGATGATTATTGTTAATTTTACACTGAGTTTGTCACGAAACTTGGCACACAGCTTCAACTAATCACGCACACAATATAATCACTATTCAAATTACGTATTCTAAAAGTCCACTGAAGCCATGACGAAGCCTTTCTTCTCGTTTGCATGTTTTCTTTGTATCTTGTGCCCACTGATACATGAAACATCGGGATTTTTTGTACTCCCAAAAAAGAATTGTTATATTCAATACAAGTAAGAATTTGATTGTAAGTCCATACGTGCGGAAAGGGCTTTTTTTGTCTCAACGTGCCCACTGAAGCATGAATTTGTAAATAAATGCCACAGGATCATTGACACGAGCTCAAAGAATATAAATAAACCAAAAAAAATGTTATTGAGATGCTTTCTAGTGCAATGAAATTACTACAATGACTCTTGTAATTTCTAAAATGGCCTATTTTTTGGTTGATTGATGGGTTTCATCAACCGTGAATGAATGGATATTGGTTGCATACCTTCCAAAACAGGAATTCTCACATTTGATCTATGATACCATGGCAAAGAAGTAAAAAATCGCAGTTTGGGCAATTTTTGCTGCATGCTCACTCAACCGTGAAATTTGACGCAATTTCATTTCCGTATATTAGGAAGCACGTTTTTGCATACATTCTGACGAGTAAATTTTAAAAATCCGAAAATGGGTCTGTTATCATTGAATAAAAGTTGCCATTTTAGCTTGTGAACTTCAAAAAATGACATTTTTTGCATTCAACATTGCGCACTGAAGCATGACTAAATAATTTTTTCCTAATTCGTTCCATTGTGGTAATTAAATTCCTACACAGACATATAATTAGATTTCTAATTCCTCTGTTCAAAAATTATTGATATCTGAAATAGGGGGAACTTTCTTTTTGTTTTGTGTTTGAGTTCTTATGTGCACTGTTTATAGAGCTAAAAGTTCCTATTTGCAGTTAATTGTATTATTGATTATTTAGAAATCAATAAGTTATATATCATGATTAATGCATCACTATTTGCATACATTCTGTCGTGTAAAATGTTTAAAATCTGAAAATTGGTCCGATATCATTGAATCAATTGTGATTTTAGGCTTGTGAACTTCCAAAAAATGGCAGTTTTCATTCAAGCCATTGCTCACTGAAACATGACTTAATGATCTTTCGTGAAATTCGCTCCCATGGCGTCCCAATTATGACAAATCAAAATCCCACACTGTTAATTGTCGGGTCTTAAAAGCATGGACTAGCGAACCCAACGACGCCCGGAAGACATCCACGAAGATGACATAGAGAAGATAGTGAACACCATTCACTCCTCGGCTAGTCGGTCCTCGCGGGTTGAGGCTCACAATCATACTACGCTTCCATTTTCATAAAACTTACAATCAAGGCATGGCTAAAGTTAGATAAAAAAATAAGCGCATGAAGCATGGGAGTTGAATAGTTTTTTTTTTTTTTTTTTTTTTTGTTTGTTTTGTTATTTAAGGGTTAGGCCACAGGAATCAGATATAACTACTATACGTGAGAGCGTCTCCAAGATCCGCCTCCACACTCTGAGATTATGATTCGTCTGCAAGACACACCGAAACGTCTCGGTGACAACTCTAAAAGGTCTCCGGGAATGAAAAAAAAAAAAAAACGAAAAACGAAAAACCTACTTATAAAGACATTTTGAAAACAGATGTTGGAGTCATATGAATTTGTAAAAAATGTATGTGTGATAGAAACAACCGGAGGATTTGTAGCAGGTCTCAATAGTTGAAATTTAGTGTTCATGGGATAGTGACATTACCTACCATATGATATTAATGGTAATTAAAATTTCAAACCGACATCGATTTGTTTAATCTCATTTTTTCAAAGTGTACAAATAATTAGGTCGATAACGAGGATGGACAGTTGTCAGAAAGACTTACAAGCATCCTATGTCCAGGGTAATAATAATTGTAAAGCGCTTAGAGATGAAACTGTTTCATATTAGGGGCTATATACACTGTTGCTCATATAGGTTGGATATTTCTTATGCGATCCAGCCACATCACTTTGCTCCGGCTTCAATTTCTAGAACTTGTTTGTCCGGCTGATTTCACTTTTCGGTACCCTTGCTATATCTTGGACGTTCCCCAGCCATTCCCGGGTATTGGCAAATAAGAACAGTTTGTCAACCCCCACAGTGCCCATTTTGGCAATTTTTTCACATTTTGGGGCCCCTTTTTTGTTCACCCGGCTGACCAAGGCCCCCTCCGTCCTACCCCTAAGAAATGCGTGTGAATTATAGGGTTGTTATTGTTCTTTAAGTTAAATCTAGTTTTATGATCACAGACTTAGATTTATTGTCTAGGGGGAGGGTCAAAGTTTATTTTGACTTGGGTTCGAAATTGATTTTCTTCCTTTTTACAACATGGAAATTTTTGTCTTCCCCAAAATGTATTGTAGAATCTCAGTCAAAAATAAATCATAATGGAAAATGGACTATGGTTACCATTTACAACCTTGTCATTAAGGCAGAAACAAAATTTAGGGGAAAACAATAAAAATTAAGAGTTTATGACTGTTTTTTGTTTCCTTTGTTTTTAACATAAACGTAGGATAAAATATTTCAATTTTGCACCGATCTCACTTTTTACTTCAACCCCTCCCCTAGACAAGAGACCCAAACCTGTGACCTTAAATCTTAATTTAACGTAAAGAACAATAACAGACCTACACTTCAGATGGTTTCGCGGGGGTAGGATGGAGGGGGCCTTGGTCAGCCGGGTAAAGAAAAAAGGTGCCCCAAAATGAGAAAAATAGCAAAAATGGGCATTGTGGGGGTTGACAACCCTTATTTTATTCATCATCCCCTGGGAATTGTTGGGGAACGTCCAAAATGAGTCGACAGTCTCGAAAAGTGAAAACGGGGAAAATAATTTCAAGAAATTAAAGCTAGAGCAAAAATATGTTGCTGGAGCACACAAAAAAATATCCAACCTTTATGAGCGACAGTGTAAATCGCAACTATTATTATCATTAATAATCATTATAGTCATGATGACTGTCACATCGGGGTCCGAAGAAATTCCTGTATGGTAAATCAATGTTATTGCTTTGGAGGCTGCTATATTGGATGTACGAATTCTGGTTGTTTTCGCCTAAAACTTGCTTAGAGTACAGAAACTCCTTTGGAAAACTACCCATCTCTGTAATACTGCCCTACTTTGAAAAAAGGAATCAAGTGACACGTTAATCTGTTTGGAGTGTTTGATATTTTTTTAATATTCAATCTAGTGTCAACTTCCTCCTGGCGATATTTTAGATATAAGCGTTTATCCAACTCAAAGACATTTAGGGTAAGACGTCATTAGATTTATATTTTTCCATCAATGTAAATGACGGATATATTTCGCTCTTTTACAGGCAATGTTTCTTTTCTTATTTGCTTTCTTTTGTCAAAATAGGACAGTACATATTTTATATTTCGTACTGCCTCTTGACCTTGACGTAATGGAATGTGAAATATATTTCCCCCTGGCATATCAATGTCAATGTTTTGGGGCTCATTAAATGATATTTAATTATTTTTTTTTTAATGAGTATACCTGTAAATGTTGTTCAGGAATCTGAGCAGTACCACAAGTTACACTGCCGCAATCGCAGTTAACCAGCGTTCCGTTATCCACATACGCCCCGGTCTGACACGCCCTGTCGGAAAGAAGGATTTTTAAATAACCATTGATAAAGGAATGATCGGTTGTTTATTGGGTTTGTCAGACGCCTATCCATTATCTATATCAACATCTGCTACGTATCGAACCATTTTCAAATTTCATTCACGTCTTTCGGGTATGACGTTAAAAAAGGTGAATATAGACATGTCTGATTGATGTCAGAACCAAATCAATCGCTCAGGTTTCCATGTCTCAGTTACGTCTTTCGGATGTCGACGTTACATAACATCGGTCCCAGACCTTAATATAAATAATGGATAAGCCAGTAGCGGATGATGGCTTACGTCACACAAATAAAAGTATCGGCCAACGCACAAATACAATAGAGTCACTACTGTCCCTAGACAATTGCACGTTCCGTTCAATTTGAAAAATCTTGGATCCGCGCCTGGATAGGCGTCTATAGAGTGCTCAAGGCGCGTGAATGATATTGGTATTCATGTTACCTTGGAATCAATATGTTTTCCGGTGCTTCCCTCACTTCGAATTGACGAGATATTAAATCCACTGTCTCCTGGGTAATGTTCTGAATTGGAAGAGAATGATTTTAAAATAATTACAATGGAGAAAAGGAAATTGGAAATGACATTGACAGCATCCCACTTTTCCTAACACTAATGAGCTATAAATGCATCGTTGTCAATTAAGCTACGATGGAAGCTACTCAATTGTGAAGCTTTGTCGCTCGCTCAATGACATCGGAGTTTTCACATCGTAAGATTTACCGAATCGACAATCGCTCCGCAGTCAATTCCTAACACTAATCGAATGGCTAACTTCAGTCTTGGATGAAAAACTTTACCATGAACATAGAAAAAAAAGCTCTCGCAACCCTCATCCATTAGGGCAGGAAGAAAGCGAATTGCAAATTTAGCAATTTCCCTTATACTCATGCAAGCAACATGTCCGCATCTTTTTTTAAATATGCCAGCTACGGTCTTTGTCATTCATAGCATTTTTGCATTTCATGAAAGTGTTTCAGGAATGAATAGTTGACACAATTGATCATCTAAGGAATTTCAATTTGTTTCCTCAATCTTTCCAAAGCCCTTGGCATTTGCCGCCGGAGCATTTGTCGCTTCCCCTTATGAAGTTTCATAGAGACAGATTGGAGGCTTTGGTAAATAGTAAGTTATTGGTTAATAGCAAGACGCTCTTTGCTCTATACTACTCAATCTGATACACGTGCAGTAGTTAGATCTTCTGATAAGGACTTTGAGCTATTTTGTAAAGATTCGCATTCCATATACAGGGTGTTTCCGAAAAAAGGAAACCCAACTTTGATCAACAATAATTTCAAAAATATTCCAATGGTGATTATGAAATTTATATCACTGTAAAGTGCAACTCATTACAATTATAATGATACCTCTCTCACCTCACCCATATCATGCTTCGCTGAACCCCATTGTTCTGAAAAAGTCTTGTAAAATTGTGAGTGGTTCACTTTCATGCACCTTAAGATGGTTTGTGTGAATGTGCCTGGAAAGGAAACCCAACTTTGATCATTAACAATTTCAAAAATATTTCAGTGGTGATTAAGAAGTTTATATCACTGGAAAGTACAACTCATTACCATTCTAATGATACCTCTCTCAGCTCACTAATATCATGCATCACTGGACCCCATTGTTTTGAAAATTGTCTCGCAAAATTGTGATAGGTTCTCTTTCATGCTCCTTGAGATGAGTTGCTTTAAAGGTTCCTAACAAATCTAAGTAAAGCATTCCAGTGACTTTAAATAAATGGATTGGATATGTCTACTTATTTAGTCCGTGAATCTTACCATCCAGGTAATTTCATTGTGTTACTGCTCACAACAACCCAGAGAACCTTCAGTTCTCTGTGGATAATAGCGTGTTTTCGCTGGAAGACGGAGGACCTAATCTAGAACGTTAGCAGTATGAAGGGCTTTATTTTCAAAATAGGTCAAACCCCAAACCCCTACATACTGTTAGTACAGGAAAAAGAGTGTGTAAAACTGTTATTTACTAGAAACGACTGGCAAGCGTTTAAATTTCGAGATCACGTGTGCAAAATCGAGGGGTTTCCCCCAGTTCCAAGGGCCTAGCTTCCCGTTCTCAAATCTACAACGCTATTTTGGGGGAAATGTACGTTCTCCTCAAATCTACAACGCAGGTTCTCAGCGGAGAACGTAGGGTCATTTATCAGCCAACCAGCTAGCGCTTTTAATAGAAATGTATACAGGCGAGGTTTAGGGCTGACAGGCATTCCTCCCTTTGTTAAAAACATAAAGAAGCATATTTTGATTTGACGGTAGGTTATTTTACGTTCTTTTCATAGCAGCAATGCTTAAGGTCAGTTGTAATGCACATTGACGCATTTGACACAATAAAACCTTGGTATGAAAAAAAGGAACTATGTTTCCCCGGTATGACATCCTTTATGCAAGATGACAAAAGAGGGGTTTGCGCATTTGATTGCATTCCGCATACTCCGTCTTGTCTCTTATACAGTGCGTCCCAAGAAAGAGTAAACCCAACTTTGAGAGCCTCATATTAAGATTGTATGTCTTATGTGTTTAATGATTAGGGATATGTATTTATTTATTTTATTATAATGACGAAGAGTAAGGGTGGTATCTCCAATCGCGGAAAATACTTTGAAACTACTTTGAGATGGCTTTTACTTTGAGACAGTTTATGAAAATTGTCGAGGAGACGTCTCGGAGACGTCTTGGCGACGGAATAAAGTATCGAAGTTTTGTCACAAGCAACCCTGGCTTCTGAGCATTCATTCATTGTTTCAGTCCTTCTGCATGGGTCTATTCATAAGGAACAAAAATATTTTAAAAAGACTAATTAATTGCAAGTGTTGCTTTTGCTCAAACTTGGTAATAAACTTTAAAAATATTTGGAAAGCCTAAGTGCTCAGTCATCCGGTACAACACAGTTATACGTTTGGTATAATTGAATATAGAGCATGTAGAGTGACTCTTTATACCCCCGTCACACTGAGCTCGTTCCTACTACGTCCTTGCAAATTTTGCCGAACGGGCATAGTCTGTGTGTAAACTGAGTGGACGTAGTAATACTTCTTCGATCTGTTTACGAACTTCATGACTAGCTCGGTCGGATTTCCAAAAAAGTGTTTAAAAAAATCGAGTGCGCCATCTCGTCCTAAATTTAACGGCGGGGGGGAGGGGTGGCACGTACCTGAAACGAGATGGACGCACTGCAAACAAAATTGCCTGTACTTAAATCGTTCTAAAGATGTGCTAGGACGTCATACAAACGAGCATTGTTATATTAATTTATTCAAGTTCTAAAATTAAACGTAGTTGACAACTTCCTTAAACGGGTAGGACTTATTTCTGAACGAGAAGGACGTACTACGAACATAACGTTTCAATTTATTAACAGAACGGCATGTCATAATCCCGGTCACCTGAGCTAGTTCCCACTGCGTTCTAGGTTAGTTCTTGGTGAACGGCTCAATCTGTTTACACACGGACTGAACGTAGTGCAGACCTTTTAGAATCTAGTACAGACCGTTTACAATCTGTTTACGAACTTGGCGAACGGGCCGAACGAGAGAACGGAAAGGCATTCCGATTTTTTGAACATGTTCAAAAAAAAAATCGTACTGGCTTCAAGTTCTAAAATTAAACGTAGTGACAACGTTCCTTAAACGGGTAGGACTTACTCTGAACGAGAAGGACGTACTACGAACGTGTACCTAACTTTTATTATGCTGGCATAGGCACTTTTAGTGACCGTTTGGATTGCTACGACGGTATAGAGTGAACGAGCAGTTATCTCGTTCTGAACTGGATAACAACGTATTGCGGACGCGATAAAGACGGAATTGACGTAACGAGAACTATTTATGAACTGCCTAGCATCGTATTCAAGAAATTATTTTTCAAAGTTATAAGTTCCAAACCGACCAAAGCCCGTTCAGCATTTTTTTTTAAAACGGGCAAAAACGGGCAAGAACGTTATAGAACGACCTCAGTGTGACGGCCCCCTTACTATGAAATAATTCGAGGTCATAAAACTCTAACATTTCAACATGACAAAGGCTTTTCAATTTTTTTTCTGGGTCGCACTGTATATTAAAGCCCTATACTGATTGAATCTGTCTTGCAACAATGTACGTTACAATGTCTCACAAACACAAGAGTACATGTGCAGTTACCATTTGGAAACTTTTATTAAAAGTTATTGGAGAAGATAGAAACGAGGATTTGCAGGTATTTTTGAAAAATAGTGCCCTTTTTCTGCTAACGTTCTAGATAAGGTCCTCCGTAGTCCAAGCGAAAGCACCCTAATGTAGAAGCATGACAGTGCATCAATTACAATTTTGCAAGATATTTTCAGAACAATGGGTTCAGTGATGCGTGACATGGTGAGCTGAAAGAGATATCAATGAAATGATAATGAGGGCACTTTCCAGTGATATAACATCATAACCACCACTGTCATGTTTTTAAATAATTGATGATGAAAGTTGGGTTCCCTTTTTAGGCACATTGCAACAACCCATCTCAATGAGCGTGAAAGTGAACCACTCACAATTTTGCAAGACATTTTCAAAACAATGGGGTTCAGTGATGCGTGACATTGATGAGCTGAGCGAGGTATCATTAAAATGTATATGAGTTGCACTTTCCAGTGATATCAATTTTTAATCACCATGATAATATTTTTAGATATATATGATATCAACTTGGGTTTCCTTTTCTCTGGTCACCCAGTATATTCATAGCTTTCTATCGAATTCGTGAGTTCATCTCTGGAATCGGAATACACAACTGGAATATACCAAACCAGGCTTTCGACAAGACAAATCACCAAGCAGTGATTATAAATCCGCAGCGTAT
The DNA here is from genome assembly GCA_940671915.1 of Paracentrotus lividus. Lineage (NCBI taxonomy): Eukaryota > Metazoa > Echinodermata > Echinoidea > Camarodonta > Echinidae > Paracentrotus > Paracentrotus lividus. The sequence goes on from CALNVZ010000649.1 coordinate 23,058,096, forward strand.
GAATATAGCTCTCCGTCTCTTTACTCGTGTTGTAAGTCTCTCTCTGGTGAGTTTATAACCGACTCATCGTAATGAACTTCAAACTTCATTTGAGCCAAGTGTTGAGTTCAGACCGACTACTTTGTGAGCGGTAGTGTATGTTCCCGATGTAATCTAGGTGTGAAAAAAAGTAAAAAATATAGAAATCATGTTTTGTATTTAATACTATTGAGTGGATTGTCAAAATAAAACTGATTAATTCTGAATACAATCCCATATTAGTGGCATCGCAATTAAAAACTAATATACTAGGCCTACACTCTAAAAACTGAAGTGCTGTTTTCTTCACTTCAGAGGCTGAAATTCAGCACTTTTAAGAGCTTGTATAGTGACTGCACTTAAAGTGCTGTTTAACTGCACTCAAAGTGCTCTTTTAGCACGTTCACGTGAGCTGAATTTCAGCAATAATGGGCAAAATGGCATGTCTTCGTTAGGATTCGAACCTGGGTCCCCTGGATGAGAAGCGCTTACGAGCACGTTAGACCCAATTCACATCTCACGATTGCTACCAGATCATATTATTTCAAGATGAACTTTCTTCAAAGTTGCCATAATTATCTACTATGCTTTTACAATTCAATCAGTTAAGGAGATCTCCTTTTTGGTCTACAGTCTGTGTAAAAAAAAATGGTACAATCGGGGAAAAAAAAATCATTTAGGTGTGAAATCTTTTCTATAATTGTGTGTTTGTGGACCAAATTAAAGCCAAAGGATTTTCTTGCTGATGCGCTTTGTCCTGTATAATTTGCTTGTGTAAAGTAAAGTTATGCTAAGTTTTTGTGCGACGAGGAACAAATCGAAATTACGCACTTTATTGTTGTGGAGCGCTGAATTCACGGTCATTATGCGAAATCGTACACAAAGGCATGGGACGGCGTGCGAAAAAATGGATTTTCCTTGATTGTAGAAAAATTAGTCATATCTCAAAAACACTGCACAAATGTGATGAAAAAATTGCAGAAGAAAGAGTGTATTCCTGCTTATGACATTATATAAAACAATACCACGTTAATATTAACCTTCACACTATAAAAAAATGTTTTCCAACTTGTACCATTTTATTTGACACAGACTGTATTGGTAACGTCAGCGCTACTCTTCCATGTCTAGGTGAATCCGGTTCGAATCCCATACGGAGAAAGAACATTTTTGTTGTTGATAAATTAGCACTTGGGGTAAGTTCTAAAACAACACTTCAGGTGCTGATTTTACACTTCAAGTGCAGTCACTATACGAGCACCCATAAATTAGCACTTCAGTTTTAGAGTATACACTAATGAGGAGGGGTGTCAAATACAATTGATGGACGATGAGTGAATCACATGACTGGTGTTGCTATACATTAAGTTCGTGCATTTTTCTTTTTTTGTATTATATTATTATCTTTATTATGTTCGAAGGGGATAATTGTCAAATATAGGGGGCGACAAAATATGAGGGGACTTGCTTTTAAGACCTTAATTAGGAACACGATCTAATGCGGCGGTCACAACTCGCCGTTCCTTCGACGTGCAACTCCCTACGATGGATTCGTAGAAAATTCGTGGCACGGAGTACCTTGAAGGTGCAATGCACGTACGACGTGCAGGAAGTTTTTACAATACCCTTACTACAGAAACACAGGAATCGCAGAACTTAGTTGACCCAGGACCTGTGCGTGCATTGCACATACAACGCAGGCTACGTCGATGGCACGTGCCCCGTAGCCTACGACGAGTTGTGACCGCCGCATAAAGCGTAACGTTACTGAAATATACTGATATCGTGTGTGCGCGGTATTTAATTGAAAAAGGCTTTAAATCACTTCTCTTCAGGTAGGCTACATTCCCATGAATTAATTTCTAGGTAGATCATCACAAAAAAGAGTAATGAATAAAAATTACATTATTATTAAATGTTTTTAGCCCAGTACCCCTTCTATCATGCAGACATTTAATTATGGGTTTATAATAAGAACTGCAAATATGGGCATACTCCTATTCTTTACCCTGCCACTGCCACTTTGCGCAAGTGAGATTTTGCTGTCTCCTGAAGATAGTCTATATGTGCAAAGATCCAAATGAAAATAGTTTGTTTGTTTGTGTGTTTGTTTTTTGTTTTTATTTCCTTAAAATAGCAATCATACATAATACATAATACATTTTTAGATGAAAATACGGAGGATAGCCCATTTCAGCAGTATTAACATAATACCACTGTTGTTCCATGGGGTCCTTATCGTGCTTATCCTCCAACTGATGCTATAGGAGGATAACTGTACCAAGACAAATCATGAAACCCTTGATTGTTCATACTTCTCACAATTCAACATCAAAATGATGGATCATTTTTTCTGACTCACTCTGTATAGATGAATTCGGGCAGCATATCATGGAAGTGAGCCCTCTATGTGCCCGCGATATAGCTTGGGGTTAGGCGGGAAGTTAGGCGGGAAGTTCGAAACCAGCTAGCTGTACCGATCGACGTGGAGGCAAAGGTCTAGGAAGGTGACCCCAAGGGACAATCTAAGTGACTTTTGCACTCATCCCTATCACTTCACTCACTCACTTCTAATATTATTAACACAACTTATGAGGTAAGATTTTTATTGTTCTTATTCGTAAAATTATGCGCTTTGATGGCATCTATTTCTCTCTCTTCTGTATCTTCGGGAGAAGAGAATTATATTATGGCTGCTGAGAAATACGGAAATGATAAGATGGATTAGTGGGAACTGTGTATCTTCTGATTTAATATACCGTCCCGGAAGATAGTGTGATATGGATATTGGTCAATATCTGTTTCGTGGAAAACTGACGGAGCGCAAGAATAGAAAAGAACAAGGGTCAGACAGTATACGATGGAGTATTTCACGAAAAGCCAAGAATCAACCCAGATCTTCCCGATTTCAACTCCATTTCATAGGGACGGGTAAAAGTCATAGTACTATTATTGGATTAGAAAACCACAAAAAGAACATTTGCAGAGCACAATCACTGATAGAATAAGGTTAAGAAATTCCATGTACGCATGTGGCGGTAAAGTAAAGAGGTCGTTCAACAAAAGAAAGCGAACATGATGATTTGATGCTGATAATGTGGAGAACGAAGAGGCAGATCATTAACTTCTAGATTATAACTCAATTAGCATCGGCCATCAATGTGAACAGCCACGAGATACAAGTGAGGAATATCTAATCAATCCTCAAGGGAGGTGATTCACAGATCACCCTCAATATTAGTAACGAAGAATTTGAGGAGTATTGTAAAGAAGAAAATGTTCTTGTGCAGAGATTTCTTTGAAAAGTGGAACGGTGAAATGGTGTTTCAAACTCCCTCAGTTCTTGATCAGCATTTAAAGGTAAGAGTTACCCAATCATTCATTTTTTTGTGATGAGGGTAAAGAACCTTAGATGTTTTATGTCCTCCTGTTACCACAGTTGCCATAAATGCCAGTTTGTTTTGGGGGCACATAAAACAAACTTGCAAAGGGTAATCTAATTGCTACAGTCACACAGACACTTACGTCTGAGTTACGTCCGGGGTTGCGTCCAAAATCATTTTCTTTTCTTCGGATCCCCACGGATGCTTACCCGGTTCATTTAGATAGCTGTTAGAAATTTGATTAATTTCGTTTCATCCAGTAAACAATTGTGAAATACATTAGAAATGATTAGTAATGAAGATGAAAATAAGATTACAACAAACGACAAACGTTATCTGATACGTAAGTGTCTGGTGTGACTGTTAGCCATTAAGAATGTGTATAGAGTGGAGAGACAGACAGTTTTGAAGATGCTGCCACCACATAAGTGAGACCCCTAAGTGCCTCAGTGTTTGCGGGCGGGAACCACTCTGCAGCATATTCAGTGGTTGCAAATTCTACGAGAGGCCCAATAAAAAATTCAGGAATAATAAAATTAGAAGGAAATATACACTTATGCCAGGCAGCTAGAGGCCATCGCTTGCGCAGAACGCAGTTAAATACGCTAAGCAAAAATCAAGATGACCAGGACCGGTAGTGTTCGCTTCAAACAAACCTGCGAAATCACAGAGCACCGAGTCTTGAGGCCAAACGGTCCTGCTGAGCAGCAAATCAAACTCCGCGCACCCAGTACTAGAAGAAAGGGACAGGCAAAAAGAGACAGGGCTCCACCCACGATCTCGATTCCCCAGATCCAATTCTCAGTACATAAAAAGAAGGAGGAGACAGTAACTCCAACTCCAAATTCTAATAAATATGATCATACATTGAATCTTGATTATGTTATTATCTGTCTGTTATTACGTCAGCTCCCTCAGTCTTTAAAATTGATGATGATTCTGTGAGATGGCAGCAGTGAATCGAAGTAAACTTTGAAGGTTGACTTTACCATGAAATGGTAAATGTCGCTGTGAGTCGAAAATAAATCTGTACAGACTTATTGCCCGATATTCACAAAGGTGGATTCTGCAAATACATGGTTTCAACCCTGGGTTCAAACCTAGGGTTGGAGCCTGGATTTCAAGATGGTACTTCCCAAGGTTGGACTCGACTGAATCCACAGATCCACATCGTTCATAAAACGTCATAATCTTGGGTTCAGCTGTTGGCTGAATCTAAACTGGTGGATGTCCTATAGGAGCGCGGTCGATTAAAAACCACGGACTCCATTGGATCCTTGGTTTTCAGCAGAATCCTCCTTTTGTGACATTTCGGGGCCAATGATTGTACAATGGAACGCACAAAGGCTGACGCACATGGCGCAAATTTTCTAACCTCTGTTATTGATAAACAATTTATTAGGATTCTTACCAGACATAATGTGCATCAAGAAACATTGGTTTAATGATTTTTAATGTTTTTTCAATTCCAAATCTATTACTTGTATCTGTAAAATATAGACAGGATGCTACACAAGCGGCTAGTCCTGGTGATGTATTTAAAGAACGACGTCACTTTTACAAGAAAATGAGATACACCAAGAGGACGCCGTAATATCAAAGAGTTGATTTTCTGTAAAACAGAGTCATTTCAATTTTTAACTATTTACATCCATGTAAAAAGATTTAATCTGGTAGATTTTAAATAACATGATATAATGTGACAGGATTAGTATTTGATTTGGGAGACTTTAACAGCCACAATCCCTCTGGGGGAGCCGCAAATTAGATGCAAATGGTAGAACTGTAGAGACATTCAATAGAAATAATATTTGTGTTATTAAATGATGGATCTCTCCTACAGTTAGGACCCATACCTATCGGTAGCATAAAATTCAAATCGTGGATTTCTTTAGTATCGTAAAGAATTTTAGGCAGCGCAAGGTACTAGAATGGAAAGTTATGTCCAGGATAACTTTGGCAGTTGAGTCATAAATCTGATTCATGAATTCAACTTCGCTTACAACAGACCACGGGGTGAGAATATGGGATATAGATGGTCTTTTAGAACAGTAAACTGGGATGATTATAGAATGGAAATTGAAGATGCGTTAAGAAAAGAAGAATTTCAAAATATTTCTGTAGAATTAAACATTCAAGGCAGATACAATATGATTGTCAAGGTGATAAAAGAAACATCGAACAAGTGCATTCCTCGGGTGCAAACCGGTAAGAAAAGAATAGTAAACCCCTGGTGGAACAATGAATGCAAGAAGGCTGTACAAGAAAGAAATCGTTTAAAAAACAGGTTAAGAAGGTATTATGATTTAAATGATGTAAAAAAAATACTTAGAAAAGAAAGCTGCTGCTCAGAAGGTGATCAGGAGAGCTCAATATGATTACTGGCTACAATACTGCCGCAAGATGAATAGATTTACAGACATTGGGAAAGTCTGGGAACAGATTAAAAAAATGCGGGACAGTACAATGAACAAACATGTATTTCACAATTTATTTGTAAACGGACATATTGTTAAACAATCCGTGGAAAAGGACAATGCAATGGCAAACTATTTTAAATCGGTTGATGAATCTCTTTCTATGCATGAAATTAAAAACGAAAATAGATTGATACATGAAAAACCTTTTACGAATGATGATGATAGTATCAATGATGACTTTAATATGAGCGAAATGGAAAATGTTTTACAGGAGATGAAAAACTCGTCATCGGGTAAGGACGATATCTTTTTAATTATGATCAAGAATTTGCCTGATAAGGCACTTAGGTACGTATTAAATTTATATAACGACATTTGGAATACTTCATTCTTCCCACAGCAGTGGTATGAAGTTATTCAAATACCAATACTGAAATCCGGAAAAGATCCGACCCGAGTAAACTCTTATAGGCCTATTTCGTTGATATCAACTTTTTCTAAAATTATGGAAAAAATGATAAAAAATCACCTTTCATGGTATCTAGACAAAAACGATCTATTAAATCCACTTCAATCTGGCTTCCGCAAATATAGGAATGTCAAAGATCACCTAGTTAGAATGGAGACAGATATACATGTACCCTTGAAAACAAAGCAATATACAGTCGCAGTCTTTCTGGATTTAGAAAAGGCATATGATGCACTCTGGAAAAGCAGCCTGTTGAGAAAATTATCTAACTTAGGCATCAGTGGAAAAATGTTACTTTTTGTAAAGTCATTTTTATTGAATAGATTTTCAAATGTGAGGGTTAATAACTGCATGTCTCACCAATACACTTTGGAAAACGGCATCCCACAAGGAAGTTCATTAAGTCCTCTATTATTTACTTTAATGTTAAATGATCTCAAGATAAAGGTAAATGAAGTCAGATTATCATGTTATGCCGACGACATCGCAATTTGGTGTTCAAGTAAGGATCTAGAGCTGGCTCGTAGGAAATTACAAGTTGCTCTACATGAAATTGAAATATGGTGTTGGAAATGGAAGCTGAACATTTCGCCTACCAAATCGGCGGTGTCAGTCTTCACAAACAAACAGAATAAGGATATTCTTCTTCAAATAAATGGACAAAATATACCGTTAGTTGAGCAGTATAAATTCCTGGGAGTGAGGTTTGATTGCAAATTAACTTGGTCTGTCCATATAGACTCTATCTTTTGATAAATGTAAGAAAAGAATCAACTTATTACGCTGTGTCGCTGGCACTCCCTGGGGAAATAAGTATGAGATTTTGATGATGATATATAAAGGACTTATCCTATCCAGTCTTAGACTATGGAAGTGAAATGTATGATTTCTGCCAGTGTATCTTTAAAAAAAAAACTTGACTCAATCCAATACAAAGCCCTAAAATTATTACGGGCACATACACAATGTTTTCATTGGAGGCTTTACAAGTGTTGACTGAGAGCTGCCTTTGAGATATCGTCGATTGTGGCTAAACGATTAAATTTCGCATATATGTATTGTCTAGTGGCTTGAACCACCCAACAAAAAGAAGTATTAGGTGATGTTTTGGATATGAGAAACATAGAATGGAAGATAGGCAGAAGGGCCGTAGGCGTTTAAACTCAGATCATTCAGAGCGATATGTATATTGTAGAAGGCCAAAACAACTTGTTGCTAAATCCCAGAATGGCGATTAACTCGGCCTCGAGTGTCTTTTGAACACCATGGCAGAGTACAAAAACAGAAATGCCTCCATTTGAAATTAAAATCTATTGTTCTAGACGGTATCAAAAATACCTGGAATGGATTTTACATTATGTGATGCGTCACGTCGAAAGGAGAGACTAGTCGCGATTTTGAAATCCATTTTATTTGATATTATTGATCCCTGATCATTGCCTTGAATTTGATATATAACCCGACTGTAAAAGAGTAAATAGAAGTGGAGATATTAGCCTCTGAACGCGAGAGAATTGCTGCTCTTGGAAATCAAAATTCAAGAGAGAAAAACGTCTGTGAAGTTTGATTCCGTTTGACTCCGCGCCAGAAAAATAACATTTCTGTCACCGCTTACTCACCGAAATGCCCTAGCAACCACTTGTTACAAAGGTGAAACGATTGACCAATGAGGAGGCTGCATTCAGTATACAGAGAACAATACTCGTCCGTCACGCATGATCGAGGCAAGCGCGGCAAGGGGAAACAACGGCATTGTTTCTAATAACATTCAATCTTCTCAAAAAAAGAAGCTGAATTTGGTTAGTTGTTTTATATCTTCGTCAAATAATAAAACGTCATGCTCTTTCTAATTGTTTAAGAAAAGTCCGCTCTTTTAAGAAAAGTGTTTACTAATCCTGGCGCTAAATTAGTTAGAAACAAAACTATTCAAAAACCTTTTTGGGGGTTTTATTCCGATGTTTGCGTGCGTTCTTTGAATGTCAGTCGCGCATTCTCTTACTCATAATAAAGCGAGTCATTTTGATCTGAACTCTGTTGGAAATTTGAACATAATAATGGCTTTATAGACTAAATTATTCTTGTACAGGGGCTTATGCATTTTTGTTTATATTCTTTGAATAAGTATATGATAGAGATAAGCCTCAAAAATGTTTTAATAAATTATTTGCGCCTCACGAATGTATTTAGAATCTCTTGACACGTTTTATGAGTTGCTAGGTTAGCTTAAGACAATGAAATAAAAACGTAAATGATTTGCTCGATCTCGTCTTTTATTGTAAACTTGTTACCAGAATAAGAAGATATTAATAATTTTTAGAAATGGAATTATTTTAAGAGTAAATCGTATTTTGTTTCGTTCGTGTTTAGTTAAACGCTACTTTCTTAAACACGTTACTTTCTAAAATAAACTGCAGAAATTTGCTAGTAGCTATGGGTGCTATCTTCACTTCGCGGAGACGTCTCCGCGACGTCTCAACAACCCGTCTCAAACTTGTTTCTAAGTCGTCTTTAAAGTTGTTCAAAGTAGTGACGATACCAGCCGCAGTTATAAACTAGATTCATTTGATTTGCCACTCCCCCCCCCTGTAGCTCATTGGTTCCACATAATGCAATATCAACCAATTTTAAAACCATACTTTTTTTCAATTTTAAATTAGCATCTCTTACGCGTCTTAAGACTTTAACCTAAATACTTGTATCAGAAGTATTATCACGTCACCTCTTTTGTATGCTCTATGTTTCCCTGATGGAACCAAATGTTGTTTATAGGGAGGTGTTAATTTCCACTCAGGACAACAGATATCGCGGCCCCTAAAATAAAATGCTGAAAATTAACATTCATTTGGATCCAGATAGCTAAGTCAAGCAATAAGTAGGTGTCCCCACATAAACCCCCCCCTCTCCCCCAGCCGATTGTTAGATTTGACATTCGTTTGCGTGCTCCGTATCCCGGATGAAACAGCTTTATTCACAGCAGGTTGTGGCATCGCACGCAAAATTTCTGAGTGCAGCTAAAGAGAGTTTAGTTCGCTATTCGCTCACAAAAACGAAACAAAAAGCCAGTTGAAATCACACATCACATGACCGTGAACGTTCCAACAAACAAAGCCATGCGTTGCTAAGGGCGGAGCTAAACGGAGAGGGGAAAATGAGCGTGGACGTGCGCTTGTATGTCGGACAAAAAAAATTTATGACCGAAAAAAACACTCGCCGAAAAACTGCTTTTTTTACCACTTTCCCGTTATCATTTTTACTCATTTTTTTAACAGAGCAAGATGAAGCATGGTAGAACCAGAAAATAAAAAAAAAAAAAATTTCCTCAAAAATTTTGAGTTTTTTTATTAGTTTGTCAATTTACTCGGATTTTTGATCTGCGACTTCTTCTCTCATTTCGACAAGACGTATCACATATCTATACAGATGGATCAAAACTCGAAGACGGAAGGACAGGAGCCGCCTTTTTTGTGCCTCATTATGATTGTACTGAAAAATTTTAGGCTGTCAGACATCTGTATCATGAGAGCAGAACTTGTTGCCATCCTTATGGCGGCGCTTGAGTGGGATAAATTCATTTGCAATATCCTCCTTCGGTGTAATATTTAGCGATGCTTTATCTGCTGTACAAATGATAGATTCATACTTTATACGATGTCCTATTGTAAATGAAATATTATCAATAATAAACATTCTGAAATTGAAGGATGTTTATGTTTCCTTTGAATGGATTCCATCACATTGTGATATCAGGGGTAATGAGATTGTTGATCAGGCTGCCAAAAAAGGAGCCATGAAAAGATTCATTGACATTATTATACCAAAAACAAGAAGTGAACTGGCAACCTCTCGATTGCTCCATTATAACAATTATGGCAAACCGAATGGGACAAGTCTCAACACGGTAGGTTCCTGTATGCTTTGCATCGGAATGTTTCAAAAACCTATATATAGATATGTTTTATCTCGTAGAGAGAATGCTTGATACAACAACTAAGAGTAGGTAAATGTAATTTTAACCATTACCTTTTTCAAATTAATCAGGATGATACTGGTTTATGTGAAGTTTGCCAAGAGAGTGAAACTATAGAACATTTATTTACATTGCAAAAAATATACAATGAGAGACGTCTCTTGAAATCAAGGATTAAACTGAACAATCCTAGTCTGAAACAATTATTGATGTCAAACGCAGGATTAACCGTGAATTGCTAGTTATTATTATACATGATACTAAATCGTTTTAGATAGCTGTTTAAGCTATCGTGGATCCTCTGTTGATCCGAACTATTTGATATGATGAAAGGAAGTTTTCGTGAGTTCCATGAACATTGCTGCAATTTAACGCCTTTCGCTTTTTGTTTTATATGCGTGCATATAAAAATTGCGTTTTCCATGAACAATCTTGCAATTAAACACATCCTTCACTTTTATGCATTTAATTAATAACAATTTTTTTTTTTTTTTTTTTTTATAATTTTCAAATACTAATTTAAACCCATATCTAACAAAACTTCACAAAGGAAAGTCGCGTGGGCTTAACTTTGAAGCCTGCGCCAAAACTATATATACGATCGAGCCTGGCGTAAATAATTTTCGAGATTGACAAGCGCCATCTATATGGAGAACCAACCAACGTTACCCAGTGTACTACGCATGCGCCATGTGCGATATTGGAAGCCCACCAGCAATGGCTGCCACCATGACAAAACATCACCCAAACGAATTCGTTTATAGCCCACCTCCTATCCTGAAAATCAATGCCCTTGCCCCTACAATTTGCTCTTTCAACATGCACCCTGTGTACACGAAAGAACGAGCGACTTTTGCTTTATACGGTACCAAAAGCACAATCATGACATTATTTCAGTAACCTACATTAAGTGTGTGTATTTTTTTTTTTCGCTTCAGAACGTGCTGCTATAAGGGAGTTTACAGTTACCGATAGGAGCTGTGTGACGTCATTGGGTCAGGGGTCACATGTACGTGGTCTCCTCTATATCAGGAATTCTTACGTGTGAAGTCTATGACACCTTTTGATTTACATATGGTTTTCATGCTTTTTTTTCGCTCATATTGTAAAAATATGGATGAAAAATCGCACTTGTCTGAGATAGACAATGTATACTTATTCCTATCTTTATTTTGATACCATGTTTTTTTTTAGTCTCTTTTCTCAACTGGAAGCGAAATTTGTAAGTTACCAACTCGCGTACGGCAAAGCGGCATTGAGTTCGCCGAAACCAACGGGGCTTGAAATCTCGATATTCGGACCGGTGTGCATAAGTACACAGTCGGTGTTTTTGCAACTTTCTGGGAGGAAAACGTTAATGAAAGTCATGTAAATGTCTCATCATATTATTCAACATGGCAAACGAGAAGGAAAAAACCGACAAAATGAAATATATATACAGCTAGATTTTTGTCTGATAAGAATTTGTAGATATGCCGTACGTTGGTTGACTCATGGGTTGACTGTACGGTCGCCGCATTTTATGTACATTAGGCCTGACCCCGAAAGTGGATATCGGAGACTCGCGCATGCGCAGATTGTATCTGTAAACTCCCTTACTTGGGGTCGTAAGAATAGTAGTTTGGCATGTTTGATGGGCCTTCCCGGCATGGTACCAAAGACAGGCATCTGACTTTGAAATATTGTCGTAATCTAGTCGTCGTATCGCTTGACTGGGGAAGCAAATACTCGCTTCTGTATGTTTATCAACTTCCATGCATGTGCAGTCACCATTTGAGCTAGCTTCATTGATTCATTAATCTGCTTTGTGAACACTTTGAATGGTGTCAAGAGGGAATGTTTCCCAGGGAGAGGAGAATAATGAGCTTTTGGGGTATGAGTATAGGTCTTTTCTAAACCCGATGACCGGGTTAAAGCTGGTTATGGTTTTGCTAAGATTTCATAATTTAAATTATATTGGTATCTTATGACACACTCCAACTCCATACAGAGCTTTGCGGCCACAACACCACTTTTGTTACATTTTGAATCTTGTGAAAATTTAAATTTGACCTTTACTTAGAGCAGAATTACCGTCCTCATTAGGCAGAGATATCATTTCTCTTATAATGGCCAATGCACAAGAATGATTCCATATATTTACTATCTATGCCAGAAAGCTATGTAAAAAGATATTATCCTAAAATTTTCCTCCCCACCAATGCCTGTAAAGTTATTCTATATGAAGAATACAATACAGCTCATATTAGCCGGGACCCAATTTTTGGATTAAACACTTTTATCGAAATAATTATGCACATAATTATAATGACTTGGGGATCTCATTTATCAAGCGATGTATGTTTTATCATGTAATATTTCATTTTATCTCTCAATTTGAATAATTTCACTTTTTGAAGGTTCATATTTTTAGATTTATCAAAAGCATATCTCAGCTTTAACATGTTTATTGCTTGTGTGAAGCTCTTTACAACGTACAAACTTCTAAATATTATCGTTATTTACACGTTTAATGCTCAGCCATCCAAATATACGTTTGAGACAATTCTATTATGATCACATTACCCAAAATAAATATTCTCTGTAGATGCCAATAAGGCCTCAAATTCAAATAAAGTGGATTTTCATAAACAATAGCAAGACCTGAGGGGCAGGGGATATATATATATATACATACAGTGGTGGCCAAAATTATTAGAACACCAAGCATATTTAAATGATTTTAATAATTTTCATTCAGTTGACCATTTTAATACCTATAAAATGGTTGGAATCTCTCCGAATATCATCATTATGCTTTAAAAACTAAATAACAAAGCCATGCGTTGGGAACTCGCCCCAAGTCGCCTTTTTTTATGTTACACCACCAATTGAAAAATTCAAAAATCTTGCCCCTTTCAGGAACAAAGTGTCATAACATAACGTTAAACATTTTAAGCCTCTCCCTACAAAAGTATATTTATTCTGAAAGGAAATTTCCTGAGGATGCCAAAAATGGCATTCATAACAACACAAGGTGAAGTAGTTACAACTCATGTGGGGATTTTAAAATTATTTTTGAAGAGCCACAAATTTTTAATTCAGTGCCCCTATTTAAGTCCATTGTTCCAAGGACCCTTAATATTTCAACATATTTGAATTGCTCATGAAATTTCTTTTTAAAAATATACATTTACAAGGAGTGTCTTTATTAAATTTTAAAAATAGTCTAAACCTTCAATGGGCATGGTTATTTTGGTCATCTAGCCGCGAAGTGTGGGGGCGAATCCACCCTCCCCAAGAGACCAAATTTGCTGAAACTTAGGATGTATTTGAGGTGTATTATAATAAATAAGCCTGCTAAGTTTCATACTTCTACCTCAAATATTTTTTGAGCAATCGGCATATGTATTGCCGTTTTACTTTTTTTGCATTTGGACTACATGTTTAATATAGAAGTCTATGGGGAAACCAAAAGCGCATAGCGCAACTATTTTTAATGCTGCGCATTACCAGATGGTCGAAACTATATAAATTTGGTATCAATATATAAGTAAGACCCTATGCTAAAAAGTCATGAAAGCTCTTGGCACACAAAAGATATCTTTAATCTGATTTTGGCAAATGAACTAGGGCATTGAAATCCGGTGTTCTAATAATTTTGGCCACCATTGTATATATATATATTGAGCACCAAACTATCAAAGTGTCAACGAGCACCCATTGTTATGTGAGGCTTGCACAGATTCGTTCCACAATGAAATCAACTGCATTTTCCTTGACACTTTATATGATAATCTTTAAAGCAAAACAGGCGATAGTAAGATAAGTATTGTAACAATGCTGAAATACATTTATATTCGAGCTTTTCTAGTATACACATGTTTGTGTTTATGTTATTTTTCATTCATAGCAATGTTGCTATCCGCTATTATTTTATATTCTAAAATGGATTCACCCCCCCCCATAGTAAACAGCCCCGTCCATATTTGAAAAAAAAGGAATATTAAAATAAAATGATGTAAGATGAGGATTATCAGTAAATAGGATCATAAAACCGTTTCATATGTACTCGTTTAATCTAGTATGAGAAGTACATTTCACCATATTAAAAAAAAAACTTTCTATAATTTGATATATCGGTTGAATAAAGCTGCATAACACAAATCTATGTAACACACGATTAAATCGGAAAAATAATGATTTTGATAATTATGCAGGTGTTGGTGTCTAACTCTGCACCTTATATGACAACAACGATTCTTTTCGAAGAAGTATTAATGAAATCTATAAATAGTTTTGTGTATTATATGTACTATGATACGGAGTTTCATGATTTTGTTTGCGGATAATCCTCACCTCCCAAAATTCTATTTTTATTTGCCTTTGTTTTTTTTTTTGTCTTTCATTTCATTTCTGGAAGGGTCTGGTCATTTTCTGTATTAAGTGTTAAAAGGGATTTTTTTTTTATAAATTCAAAATATACAAACTATTGGTATAAAGTAACGGAATGGCTTGTAGAATAAAAATTGTATACTGATAAACAGAGCGTGTAGATAACCGGACAAATGCAAATCACAAAGATCAGACGATCATATTGTATAAAGCATTTATATAAGCATATGAATATATATTACCATCCTTATCTCCTCAACTTTTGGAAAACTGCATTTGAGCGATGCCATGTCCTCCATATTTGGCTCTGCAACGCGACCATTAGAGGAGCCAAAGACGAACACAAAAAACAACCAGCTGACGAGGTGATGCCCCTGCATGTTTTTTTGCAGGTCCAAAGTGATCAACGGCGGAGAGTCTGAACTGCTATCGCTGTATTTTTTTTAATGACCTTCTTTGCTTTTGAAGTTGGATATTAATATTCTTTTTCGGTATTTCTAAGGACAAAAGCGAAGTCAGTTCACCTCCATTTTGCATGCCTTAATGACTAAAGTAAACAGATAAGCAAAGTTTATGCGGTTGTCACACATAGGTAGTTCTCGAACCCTCCTTGCTTGTTCATTTAAGCTGGGATATAGTTTTGGTAAATCTAAAAATATAATATTTTAAATTCTGAATATACTCTGGGATGAAATGAATGATTATATATTAAGTGTAATATGACCCATTACAAAAAAAAAGTGCGGCTAGCAAATGGCAAAACTTTTTTTTAGACTTTTTATTTTAATTTCCACACACCTCTCCGGAAACTCCGGAGACGTCTCCATGACTCTCGGGACTCAAATCGCGAACCAGTCTAGACTCATGGCCAATAAGATATGGTATTGCTCCTTAAAAACAAAAGCATGAAAAGGACAGTTTTTAACTGAAATAAAAGTGAAGCACATAATAATGTATGGCAGTTTTGTAATTTATTCCTTTTCATCAAACTTGGAATGGGTAAAAATGACTACATACTCTTACAAAAAAAGCCTGTCTATTCAAAACCAATGAAGCGAAACATTTGATATTTTCACAGGAATCGAAGAATTATGTGGGCTTTCAAAATATGCATATGAAATTGGCAATAATTCTTTATTATAGAAGTTATTTAGCGCCCAATTAGAGGGACATTTTTTGGGGGACGCGCTGTAATTCTACCCAATAACCGCATTCGACAAATATTCAATATATGTATAAAAAATGTTAAGCAAAATAATGTGAAGAGAGCAGATCAAGAATACTTAAACTTACGGTACAAGTATACATTCCACATTTTTAATTCGTATGCTAGGTGTATGTTCTTCTATTTTCGGGCTGAAATCATCAAAACTCATTGGCCCGTTACTGTAGAGCTAAAGCATGAGTCGCAAGTTCGTTTAAAGCCATTGTGCTATCCTTTTGTCAGACAAAAGGGTCGCACAATAGGTTTGCACGAACTGGCATACAAAGTCAGTCTTCGGTTTAAAATATGGGCCTTAGTATTTATGCATTAATGTTGATTGTTGTTGTTGTTGTTGTTCAGGTTAAAGGTTAAGTTAATTGGTCGTATGCGTATAAATGCAAGTAATTGCTTCAGCTATTTTTGTCCTCATGCAATGTTTTGGTTATGATATACGATTGCAATTGTTTATTTCATCATTTGGAAACATTATATACGAGTATTGAATTGAATTGATTGAATTTAAAAGTAGAACTACAAGTAAAACCCGAATAAAATCAATATTTTTTAATGTATACGGCCCAATGTTGAGGGTTACAATGAAAGGTTATGCTGCAGTCACACAGACACTTACGTATAGATACGTTTGCGTTGTTTTAATCTTATTTCATCTTCTATTCTACCATTTCTTATATTTTTCTTTGTTTTAGTGGATGAATGAAATTATCAATATTTCCACTGCTGACTATGACGGGTAGGCATCCGCGGGGATCCGCAGAAAAGAAAATAATTTTTGGACGCAACCGGACGTAACTCAACGTATAAGTGTCTGTGTGACTGTAGCATTATGGAAAACACTTTCATGAAGACAAACCCTGTTCCGAACCTGTTCGAACCTGACTTGGGGGCTTGGGAGTATTATAGGCTGTCGACAAAATTTCTTTCGGGTGCTCTTGATTCTTTTTCCATTTCTCATGGTTGGTTAAAAATCAAACAATAATCTTTCTCGTCATTGTTTGTTCGTATTGAATGTGATTTGTGTGTTTTGATTCGGGTTTTGCTCCTAAACCAATTCATTTCGACACACATAAACTAAGTTCAAACTACATCTCTGTAGTCTAGGCATTATAATTGACGAATAAGTTTAAGTTTGAATTTGGCCATAATTGCCAAAGGTGAAAAGTTAAAAGGTCAATTAACGTACGTGTATTACTCCGTTGTTCACACAATATAAATAATTCTAAAACAAGAGACAACAAAAATACTAATAACTAAAAATGACCGGGTATGGTTGCCTTCTGCTCCAACAAATGAACAAAAAAAAAGAAAAAAAAAGAGAAAATAATTGACAACATTATAGGGTTAATAACAAAGTTTAATAATATACAGAAAGGCTTGTCAAAATGAAATTTAAAAAATATATATTTTAGCTCGACTGCATGTTTGTTTCCTATATTTTTTTAATGAACAGTAGGGATAAAGATGACACTAATCAGGCAGGGCCTAATAATAAACAACAGAAAACAGAAATACACAATAGTCGTGTAGATATAAGCAGATGCGAAAAGAAGAGGGATAAAAATAACACATTTGTACATATTATACATCCGTCTGCTTATTTGTGTGTTGTGCTTTGTTTTGCTTTTTTATTTTAATTCGTTTTTGTTTTTGTTTTTTTAACCACTCAATGAATGTGTATTTATGTTAGAATCAAATAGTCTTCCGCTGTGCCCCCCCCCCTCCTCTTTGAGCTGTGAACCCCCACCCACTCTCAAATCCTGAATCCGCCAAAGAATGCACAATAAAAGACCTAAACAAATAGACTTAAAGAAGGTGCTGTATGCACCTTTCCAGGTAGCCTAGCTAAGGTGGGTAACATAGGTTTCCCCGGTCAATTCTAAACTCTTTGCAATCGAATTCGTGTATGTTCATTCAATTCAAACGATACCTCATGGAGCGGAGCTATCGGCCAATTGAATTAACATTTAGATTTTTAATAGCGATCATATTTCGAACGAAAGTGCTTGTAAGAAATGTCAATTTGATCGGAGATAGTTTAAACCTGACCGGGAAAACCTATATTAAGTTAACACTAAGCGCTAGAAACATCGAGGTGGGTCTGTTTTATCAAGCGCTTTATAAAATAGAACTAAGCATTGTAAAATATTGACAACTGAGGTAGACTATATTACAAAAAAAAATATCAACCATAGTAAATAGGCCTACTGTAAATAATAAAACTTTGCGCCATCGATATGTAGACAATTATATAGGCGAGTGTTCAATAACGAAATGTGTTAAACTAAAATATTGCCAAAGACATATATTTACAAGGACACTATCTTTAGAAGAAAAAAAAAGTATAATAGAGGGATAGCCTGTGAGGTACACTCACTATCTACCATGCAAAAGTCTAATAGGAGTTAACAATGAGGGGTGATGTAGAATGCCCAGTGCCAAACGCACCAGACAGTATACGACAATACACATTGTGATAAATATGTAGTCATGATAATGAGATTGATTAATAAATATTAACAAAGTATAATGGAATATAAAACATAGACCCAATGTGGTCAAACGTAAGTATATTAGGTAATTATAATATCCCTGAACTATATTCCAAGCATTATGAAATATGCTTCAATTGGAAAAGCAAAAGTGTGAAATAATAATAATAATAATCGCTAGAGGGTATTCATTTGTCTCGCAATCTACTATGGTCAACAAGGAAATTCGTGATCACTCTCGCAAAAATATGCTCGCCCGATTTCTCTACTTGCTTGAATCTCAGGGGACGTAAGTTTTCTCACAGACTAATAGAGATTATCGTTTGTGGTAGGTCGCCCGGGCATCGATATCACTCTGATGACAAATTTAGGTATCAATAAAAAGGAATAACTATGCACCTAATTTAAAAACTAAATTACACAAACATCACACCACTTAACACTTCAACATCTCTTTTCCTTGAGCTACGTCCATTAATTTTTAAACTGTCGACAAGACCATTCGGATGATATTGTTTCACGGCTGAATGATTTGTGCCGCTTAGTTGTTTGTGTGTGGTGTCGTTGTGGTGAATGGTTAGCAGGAGGCTAGGGTCGTGAGAATGTGGATATCTTTGGTCGGGGGCGTTGCACCCAGTTCTACAACATATATGCTGGGGGGGCATGACTCTAGGCCAAAACAATCCTGAAATTCATGAATAAATTTTAATCGCATATTCACATAAGACATCTTCAAAAAATCGACGGGACAATTTTTCTTCTGCGTAAGTCTCACAAGGACATAAATATAGACTGGTCCCACTGAAAATTAGTGAGTCTACAGATAAGAGTCGGGGTATTTTGACCATAAATTCGTTAGTGGTTAAAGGTAATGTATTAACATAACGGGATAATAATAAAATAGTATTAAATAATGTGCAGAAAATGAAAGTAAAATTGATGATGAAGCGGGAGAAGTGATGTTTGTAAAGAAAGGTTCTAGACCGTAGAAAGAAATATATACGAAGTTCTGGATGTTAAATAGAGGAAATTTGTGATTGTTGATGACGATCATCGACGAGTACTCTCGACCGAATTGTTGTGTTATATGTAATTGCTTTTTTTCTTTTTTTTATCCATGGTTTCTGTAAAAATTGAGCTGGATTATGTTTCATAGAGGCATGTACATTCAACATATGTTATTTTTTACATGGATCGTTTGACAGTATGTTTGAAATAATTCAATATTCTCTTAAAAGAATTATACATTGCAGATAATAGGAAGTACATACACACAGCACATAGGAGAGCTAACGACTCGCATGTGAGAGATTCACAGTTTATAAGAACCAATATCCTTAAACATGTCATTAACTGTTTTATTTATTCTTTTGGTCAGTATTATATCTTCGAAAATCATTCACATCCTGGATAATTTTCCTTTTCAATTTTTCTGCATAAAAAAATAAATAAAAAAAAACAACTACAAATCTTTCACCATTCAGGGTGAACATGCTTTATAGAAAGGTCGGATTAGTGGTTAGACGTTTTCCCAGTGATATTGTACACTGTAAAAAACAAAAGAGTAAATCTTACCAATTAGCTAAGAGAATAAAGGAAATCGCTGTTGAAAATATGAGTAAAAAATATTACTTATGCAGTAGAGCCAAATGTTACTTCGTTAGGAATATACAGAAAAGAGTAGCTTTAGTGCATCTTATGTGTCAATTCAGACTTCGAAAGGAGTTAAACACAATTTAAGTTTATCGCATTATCTTCGAGTTCCTTTTTACTACTCTGTTAAGCGTAAACAAAATTTTACTCCGTTGGGAGTATGAGCATAGTTTACACTCATTTTCTGCGAGTTGACCTTTTTTGTATGATTAAAACTCCAAAATTAACTGTTAGACGTTAACAAATTTACTTGCCGTGGGAAGAAAGCATATTATGTTACTCATTTTTCCCTTGTCGGCGTAGATATTTTTTACGCATCTGTTAAGCGTAACAAAAATAGTTGTACTATCCGTTGGGAGATAAAGCAATCTAGTTAGAATGTCATTCTTGCGAGTTACCTTTTTTTTTTACAGTGAGGAATAATTCCTTCTGAATCGCAAAGAGTGGTTTTTTTTTTTTTTACTCATTCATGATAGTGGATGACTGGTTGGTATTTATGAGCCCTTCCATTTCCTATTACTAAGGATTAAATAGAAGAATCCAAAATATATCGTAATATAGGTAAATAATACGTCAGTCGCACTGAATTAGCCTATAAATGACAAGGAAGTAGTAAAACCTTGTGACATTCTACATTTGACACTATTGGATTCCATTATATGTTGACACTTGTGGGGCCATAATGTACCGAGTCCCATCGCGAGGGCTGGTATTTATGAGCCCCTATTGACGTTGATTGGTAATGAAAACTTAAAAAATATTTTATGCTCCAATATAATTATGGTAATGTTATATAGAATAAATGACCTGTTTAGGGAACTCATATTTTCCTAATAGCACCTGTATCAGCCCTACCACAAGATTTATCATTTTAAATTGGTCCAGGAGGCCAAACTCGGTGAAATTTGCAGTCAGTAGCAATACATAATAAATTATATGTTAATGATCCCCAGTCTGCGCTATACACTCGATATAACATGGTTTGAATTCATTGGGGCACAAATTACCCAAGACTGGCATTTTCAATTATTCATCTCCTCTTTAACAGATCTACTTTGAAGGGATATTCAGGGGAAGGTTTTTAATATCTGCTATGTGGTCTTCGTAGTATCGTAAATCTCATATTGTTTTCTGTTTCAATCAAATTTCAATCTTAAATGATTTTAATTAAATGATATCAGAAACCCACCAAAATACAAACAGACTTGCCAACTTGAGCGCGTACGATTTTAAAGGGCTCAAATCTCCCTTAACACAAAATTAGAATAGATTGGCTTAATGTTCTGCTTGAACATAAAACAGGTGGTATGCCAATAGTGAGGGAAGAGAAGTGTTGAAGCTAGGCATGGTAACAGAATCTAATTATAATCATTGTGTAAGCAGCAAGAATATATAGCTCTCAAATACAAAGGGGCGCATGAATTACCCCAGGACTCACCTTCATGATGGTCAAAAATACGGTCGAGAACACTATGGGAGGTTGAAGTGAAGTTATTTATATTCTACTGTGTAGAATCTCCAGTAAAAACACTACAAGCAAAAGTTTTATTATCGATTATATCAGAGTTTGGCTTCTGCAGAGAATATGTAACACTCTAATGAATTCAATACCATGCGAAATAAGAGTTGGAAATTTATTCTATCAACCTTGTTGAAAGTAAAAAGTGTTTAGGGAAGTACCAATCCAAACAGGCGACACTTTATCAGAAGATGTAATTCTATTTCAAAGGATGAGCATACTTAAACTTTTATAAAGAAAACTATACATGTTAACTATTTTAAGAGTGATCCAATCAATTGTATTTTCAAATATTATACAGAAGCAAATCATCCAGTCATAACATTAATAACTCACAAATAAATGGCAAAATTTGCTTAGATGTTATGTATAACAAGAAAAAATATTTTCTCTGATTAGTGTATTCATTAACTATTTATTCTCAATGTCAGTCACCCTAGGTTTATCATCATAATCTCTACCAGTTCACCACATAATTGGTCGATGAATGTGTATTTGTGGTATTTACTTGGAGCAGAAATCCTGCAATCATCACTTTAGGTTTAACGGCTTCGGGTGGCAACTGGTGAGAAAGCACAAACCATCAGACATTTAGCTTTAGTGTCTATCATTTGCTAGGTAACGAACATCTCTTCGTATTTGGCAGATTAAGGAAGCATGTATCATCATCAGTCGAAAAAAGATATTTATTGAGGGTAAACCATCCCTTGGTGGCATCAATATCAGGCCGCAAAATTTTCAAAAGGATATAAACTTATGGTTTCATATAGGAGACAACTGCAAAGGAACATTATATAATTCAAGGGGAGACAATGTGCTCTCGTGCGAAAGCAACATAGCCTATTGAAAGACGAAACCATACGTAGAGCTAACTAAGGGGCAATAACCAAGGCAAAAAAACATAAAAAAAAAGATTTTGTCGCGGGGTGATTGCTCGTGACATAATGTTATCTAATTTGCGATATTTTTCAGCTACCGAAAAAGGAGATGAAAAAAACTAGGGTCGCGTTTTTCCCTTGCTTATAAATAGGAAAATAGAAATCAAAAATTTACAAAACTGTGTTGGGTGTGTGTAGTTGCATGTGTGTGTGTGTGTTTGCGTGATAATCGTAATTTCTTAAAAAAAAAAAAAAAAACAACCGTTAAGGGACATACTCTAGGGCCTTTAATGTTTTGTTTGGGAAACCAGGGTCTAATAAAGTGGGCTTTTTGTCTTTTGGGTATTGGCTCCATTCCTAATGCTTAAGATGGT
>CALNVZ010000649.1:23084998-23112157 GCA_940671915.1 Paracentrotus lividus
AGGAATTGTTGTGACTTTTATTGCATTATGTTAGACAGTACTTTGATACAATTTTACGTGAGAAAAATTACAATAATTTGTTTCTGTTAATGCCCCTGAATCCTTACTACCTAAATTCTTACCGTGCCTCGAAATCTTTGTGCTAACTGTTTGAACGCAGGCCTTGAGGTGTGTGAGAGACCTGAAGAGTAGACAAGGGGTGCTCCGTTCATAGAGGTGAAGCTAATAGATCCTCTATAGCTTGCGATAGCTTCCGGGAACGAGAAAAGTACAGAAAAATGTAAAGAGTATTATAACAATAAAATCATCTTTTTAAATTACAATCCATGGTATCGACGATATCCTTAATAAGATTTTTTTTTAAATAGTATGGCTAATTCATAAATTTGTAGATCTCATTTTAATAAGGCGGCATATGGCCTGACTCATTTTATTCCACCCCTCTATCATGTCTATGATTCTCATTTTTCGTCACACAGGGTACAGATGTGATAACAATATTTCAGGCGTAGGGCCTACTTTTGATCTGAAAAAGCAGTAATTAAAAAAAGATAGAACTTTGGACAAAATAGGGTATTCTAATTGACACAAAAGGGAACCTGAATAAAAACAAAGAGAGAGAAAAGGAGTCAAGTAATTACGTTCTTACCTTGGCACGTTCTATTTTGTCTGAGGTAACCTGGTCTGCAGTTACATAACCCAGAAGTACTACAGTACTCATGATCTATTTGGGAGCACAGATCATCACTCACACACGATGGGATAGCTGCTTAATAAACATAAGATTTAGAGAGAAAAGAGAGGGATAGGGAGAGGAGTGAGGGAGGAGGTTTTCAAAGAAATGATGAAAAGGAGAGGAATGAAGAATGCATGATTTAAGAGGCGGCAGAAAAAAAATTGTTTCATATCTAACTGAGGCAATTAATGGTTATGAACGATTATTTATCAAAGGTTCTAAATTGGGTAACATGCACGACTTAAGATTACACTGTCAAACCAATAGTGACTAGGAAGACATTTTCCTAGAATGTAAATTAAAAAAACATAAGAAGCCTTAAAAAATGGGATACGTCTCAGTATCAGAAAAAACGGGTTTTGAAAAAAATATTATTCTTAAAGATAATTTAAAGAAGTGTGGGCAAATTGTGCTAATGAAAATGCTAAAGATATACGGTCGATAATTGTGCAACGTCATGAACATAAAGAATCCAATCGGGTATTCAATTTATGTTCGCCTGTCTACACTTTCACATGCATTTCCATTTATTAATATGCAAGGCAACACAATATCTGAAGTTTTGAAAATGGAAGTCACCTACATACGCAATCGCATAGAATAAACCATTAAGTGCGTTTTCTTTGTCTCAAACTTTACCCACGTATATAGGTCTTTCTTTAAAGGATAACTTATCATAAAATAGAATTACTTACTCGTTTCACAGAATCGTCCTTCATAGCCAGAAGGACACTCACACGTAAATCTATCTTTGAAATTCCAACAAGCACCACCGTTCAGGCATGGATTCGAGATACATTCGTCGATATCTGTTTTTTGCGGAGGAAAATGAAAAAAAAAAAATTTTCAGTTGTACTAGAGGATAACTTGCAGATGTAATTCTACTCGAACGGCACAACATGTATTCTACTCATGTTGGCGTATTCGAGTCAGTTACCATTTACATGCAGGCATCGATGAGACAAAATATGCAGGACATAATATTTAGAAAATGTATGATAAAAAGGTTTGAAATCATATTTGTTTTTGCACTTCCATGATCGAGACATTAATCGTAATGATACTCCATTCTTGCATAACATTATGCAATAAGGACTTTTAATTTTTCAACTATAATTACCAAGCTTTTACCTTTTGCAACAGTTTCCTAATTATTGTCGATTCGCTACCAGAAAATCGTTGAGTGTCATTTTGAATTCTGAAAAAACGTTTTCATATTCAGAACATTGTATTCTTCTCATAACTGCACAGTGGTGCCAAATGGTTATAGATATCATATACTCATAACCCTACAAGTGATCATATAGGCCTACAATAATAGATTAATGCGTCAGTTACCCTTGTCGCAATGGAGCGACTTATTCGGACGTCACCACAGGCTATTTCTGCACAAGCGCAACTTTTCGTATATAAAATCAATATACAAAAGTGGAATATACAATAAAGTAGATATAAACAGTGTTGGCCAAAATTATTAGAGCACCAAGCATATTTAAATGATTTTAGTAATTTTCATTCAGTTGACCATTTAAATATCTTTAAAATGGTTGGAATGTCTCCGAATATCATCATTGTGCTTTAAAAACTAAAAAACAAATCCATGCGTTGGGAACTCGCCCCCAAGTCGCCCTTTTTTATGTTACACCACCGATTGAAAAATCGAAAAAATTCTTGCTCCTTTCAGGATCAAAGTGTCATAACGTTAAACATTTTAAGCCTCTCCCTACAAAAGTATATATATTCTGAAATGACATTTCCTGAGGCTGTCAAAAATGGCGTTCATAACAACACAGGGTGAAGTAGTTACATCTTATGTGGGGATTTTTAAATCATTTTTGAAGGGCCCCAAATTTTTAATTCAGTGCCCCTATTTTCTGAAACTTGGCAGGTATTTGAGGTATATGAGAATGAATAAGCCTGCTAAGTTTCATGCTTCTACCTCAAATACTTTTTGAGCAATCGGCATATGTAATTGGCATTTTACTTTTTTGCATTTGGACTACATGTTTAATACACAAGTTAATGAGGAAACCAAAAGCGCATTAGCGCAACCATTTAATGCATGCGCATTACCCAGATGTCGAAAACTAATATAAATTTGGTAATCAAAAATATAACGTAAGACCCTATGGGCTAAAAAGTCAGAAAGTTCACTTGCACCACAAACGATATCTTTAAAACCTTCTATTCGCGCAAAATAAAAACCTAGAGCATTGATAATTCCCATAGACTTTGCGCTGTAGCGTTACAGGTGTCTCTACATAACTTAGGCCACAACTGTACTCAAATACATGTTTATTACAACCACTACAAGTAAATAAATTCTCATGACGTCCCATTGGACAGAATGTGGGGTCACATGACATTTAGCGAAATAGTTATTCAACTGCTGATGACCGGACAGTCTGTTCATATCTTCGCCTTCGCCGTCACTGAATGAAATGGTCAAAACTATTGTACAGCTCATGTAATATTCCTTAAACAAATCCCACTCAAAATTACATTGAATATTGTCATAATACTTCATCATATAAGATAGATGGGTCTTCCTTGAAAGCTACTATACCCCGTACATGGAAACTCTCAGAGCGTCCATTTTAAACTGGGACCCTTGTCCACATAACCAGTATAGACACGTACAAGTCATATAGTCACCAGGTGTTTATTACATTAGAGAGAACTGCAGAAAGCCAGTCGTTTAAAGTATGAATTATAGCTTCCATCGATATCTAAAATAAAAAGCAACCCACAAATTGCAAAATGATTCAGGCCAGCGGGAAGGAAACAGCAGCCCCCAAGAAAGCGTCTGTATTGGGGAGTGCTGAGGTTTTGGCACAAACGAATGACTATCAATCAGATATGATTATTTTCCGATTCTGGGACATTAGCTAAAATTAAAAGTTGTTTAATAGTCTCCAAGTCCAGTGGAATATTTATACTAAAATCTATAGGAAATTTGCTCAATCCCATCTGCTAATGATTCCAGTTAGAATCGCGTCGTCTAGTTATACAAATTTATGCGAAGCCCTTTCAAGAGTTGGCATAAGTGGTTAGATTCAATTGTGTATAATATTTATCTGAAACTGTTTTCTCATTTCAATATGATAGCTTCACTGAGCATCGAGAAACCTTTATACCCCCGTCACACTGAGCTCTTCCTACTACGTCCTTGCAAAATTTTGCCGAAACGGGCATTAGTCTGAGTGAGCTAAAACTGAGGTGGACGTAGTAAATTACTCTTACGACTCTGTTTCACCGAACTTCATGGAGCAACATACGCTCGGTGATCGAATTTCAAAAAAGTGTTCAAAACAAATCGGCGCCCATCTTCCGTCCTAAAATTCTAACAGAACTGATTGTGCAAACGTACCTGAAACGAGATGGACGCTACCTACAAACGAAATTGCCGTACTTAAATCGTATTTCAAAGACCTGTTCCTAGGACGTCTTATGCTACAGTCACACAGACATTTACGTTTGAGTTACGTCCGGTTGCGAGTCCAAGGGAAATTATTTTCTACTGCGGATCCCACCGGATGCCTTACCCTCATAGTCAGCCAGTGGAGATATTGATTAATTTCGTTCATCCAGTTAAAACAAAGTTAAAACAAAGAAATACATAAGAAATGATAAATAGAGATGAAATAAAGAACTAACAACACAAAACGTTATCTATACGTAAGATGTCTGTGTGACTTGTAGCATACAAAGACGAGCATTGAATATTCATTATCAGTTGACAGTTACGAAGACGCATGAGGTCTTGGCAAAAAACCGGGCTAGTGTTCTTAAGGACAAACGGGCCACGCATTTTGGCGATTCAACACGTTCTAGACACGTTAATAATGACGCAGTAAGAACGAGATGAACTTTCTGGATGGGCCGATATTTGTCGGACGTAAGACGAGTAAGACGGATTTTGACGATTAAAAACGACCCAGAACTAGGTTTAAGGTCGGGAAAAGAAACGCACAATTTGGAAACGATTTGGAACTCGATTAAAGAACGGGTTAAAAAAAACTAACTGGAACGGGTATTGGATTGTTTCAGACGGGAACCTCTGTCTTCGTGGGGAAACCGTCGTCATTTTCACCCCGAATTTTAACTACGATACCAACGGGAAGCAGGACAGGCGATAACACCGAGGCAAAGGAACGTGATGGACGTATTGAGACGTTTACGAACGTATGGTCATCTTTAATCCAGAAATAATTAGCGTCAAAATGATACGCCGTTCTTTTCGGACCAATAGGCCGTTTTCGTCTTTCCTAAAAGTTGTGAGATTTCTGTAATTGTAACAGTTAATGTCTCGGGCCAATAAATACAGTCTGAATCTATCCTGATTATAAACTACTATCAACACTGAACAAAATTTTCTTACCATGTCTATTGAAATTATGCAGAACGGGCTTAATCTAAATGTACACACGGAGTGGACGTACTTTTGAGACCTATTATCAATCTGCCTCAGACTTTATAGCACTGGCTTTGGATAGCAATACGTTTCAATTTCTAAACAGAAAACGGACATGTCATAAATTCCCGCACACTGAGCTAGTTCTCAACTGCGTTTCTTGTGAAATAAGTTTCTTGTTGAACGGGCTCCAATCTGTTTTACCAAACGGAACCTCTGAACGATCAGTACAGACCTTTTAGAATTCTAGTACAGACCGTTACAATCTGTTTACGAACTTGGGCGAACACGGGCCCGAATCGAGTGAGAACGCGCAAAGGCCATTCCGATTTTTTTAAACATTTGTTCAAAAAAAACGTACTGAGGCTTATGACAAGTTCTTAAAATTAAACGTAAGTGACAACGTCCTTAAACCGGGCAGGACTTACTCTGAAGCGAGAAGGACGACTACGGAACATCGGTACCAAACTTTTTAATCATGCTGCGCTATAGCACTTTAGTGGACCGGTTTGGACGTTCGCTACGAACAGACATCATAGTGACAGTGAACGAGCTGTTTCAGACTCGGTCTGAAACTGGATAACAACGTATTGCAACGCGAATAAAAGACGGAAATTGATCCGTAACGAGATAAGTAAGTTATTTATGAAAACATAGCCAGTATCGTATTCAAGCAAATTATTTTTAACAAAATTTATAAGTTTCCAAAACCCCGGACCCAAAAAAGCGCCGTATCAGCGCATTTCTTTAAGAAACGGGCCAAGATTAACGTTTATATAGAACGTTATTAATAGACACGACCTCAGTTTGACGGCCCCCTTAAGGATAATCTACATCGCTCACCGTCCAAATTCCACAATCTTGTCTCATTTAGAAGGAAATTATTATCAAACTGCCTTAAAAATGTGTATATCGTATAAAACATGGTCTAACGATTTCTCACCAATATGCAGGGACCGCGTTCCAAGTCCCATCTATGACGTCACCTTGATCTATAAACCAAAGGTAGCACAGGCGTAAGCTACTGATGCCCACTGGAATGAACCTAGCAGTGTGTTATTACAGGCTCGAATAGACAGAGCAGGCTGGAGTAGGCCGTTCATGTATGCATCTAATCTAAATCGAAAATAAGGGAGTTCATTTCTGAGTTTGTTTTCGTGTATTTTGAGGGGTCCAGTGACCAAGTTTATTAGATCCGAAACAACATTAAAGGATGCTATATCCATTGTGTTGGACATATGGTATAAATGCTTAATGCGAGGTTGCAAGTAGGTGATAAATATTCAATTATTTTGTTCGCTTGTCATACTGGATACTGGACCTATACTTTCGAACGGCAATCCCTTTTATTACTGTTGCCAAAGTTATCGGAGTCAGCGAATCGTTCAAGCCTGGACAAGTCACAAATACGTATGCGTGCAGAGGATAAAACAACCATGCTTTTCTTTATGTCGACAAGCTCAAAGATGATAGGCATAAATTCTAAACAACACATTTTATGAATCCATAAACTTTCTAAAATTTCCAAATGAATTAATAGATAAAATGAGTGCCTTTTTATCCTGAAATTGGAAATCGTCAAATCTGAATTCTTTGTTTTCTTCGCCCAGCCCGTTCCTTCGCACGTAGTCAGATGTGTCATTGCTAAAAACTGGCATTGTTTTTTTTTTAAATCTTTTATCTAACTTTTCCTAAAACAAAATAAATTCTACTGGATAATAATTTATCATTTAACCCATTAAACATATCAACCACAAAATTAAATATACCCTCGAATATCAAACGGTTTTCTATCATGAGAATCTTAACATTAATTTACACGCTCTACTATAATGCGGCGGTCACCTAACTCGTCCGATAGGCTCACGGGCACGTTGCCATCAACGTAGCCCTGCGTATGCCATGATTACAATGCACGGCACAGCGTCCTGCGTGTCAACTGTCCTGCCGATTTCTGCGTCTTCTGTAATAAGGGTATGGGAGGAAAAACTTCCTGTCCGTCGTACAGGCAATGTTGAGTCGAAGGCTACGGCGAGTTTGTGACCGCCGGATATAACACATCAAGCCACACCCTTGCCAATCTGCGCGGACTGTAAACTTCAAATGAGATTTAAAATTCTTATGAATAAGTTATCAAAAGTTATGACTACAGGAGCAGACATTCTATTAACCCAAAATAATTGACTCGTACTCAATGTTTAACAGGCTAGAATTCGTTCTCTAATGGGGGGTTTTTTCCTGACACAAATTTGCTGAGAACAAAAGAGTCAAATACAGGTTAATCCACTGAACTATTCAGTATACCTTTGAACAATGAGCAGAGGCGAACGCCCAGAGTTTAAAATCCATGTTATAGCAGACGAAAACGGTCTCTCTCATCAAAACAATAACCGTTCCCGTATATAAAGAAAAACTTTCATATATAGCAAGTATTATCTGTCGTGCTATTTGATCAAAGAACATGTCTGTTTGACTCCCGAGGCTTCCATTATAGAAAGAACTTGATATCGACACTGTATACAGGACTGCGACGAATTTCCCATCTCCGACAATCCGAAGGAAAAATCTAGGGAAAAGACAATAAAGAACACTATATACAGATTACCATAGATATTTCCAAGACAAATATAATTATTTCTGCATAAATTTTTTGCCACAACAAAATACTGCCAATGTATTGGACAAAGTTGGAAAAAAAATGATGATTCAAAAATAAACCTTACTAATTTCACTTTCAGATATTTTAAACTACAAACCTTTCGCAACGAGGAATCTGTCCAAATGATTATCATACTAGAGTGCCACCCCATTCCCAAATGCACATCACACACACTGAGATCATTAGGGTGCCAAGTCATGCTAATTTAAACTGAATTTATCGTTTTCAAACTCTGCATCTTTATTACTCGATATAAAAAACACATTCCACAACAAAATGCCCAATTCCCCTTTTAAGGAAGGCGCAAACCTTGGTAAACAGTTTGCAAAAACAATAGACAATTAATTTTATTTTCATTTGTCTCCAACGGTAAGAACACCATGCCAAATTGTTAGACAAACACACGCAACTTGCCTGATGTCGATAAATTTGAAGAACCAGACAAGCTATGAAAACAAAAATCATAGGCTGCCCGGGTGGGGATTCGAAGCTGTCTGGTTTCAAATTTAATCACACAGCAAGTTGACGTGTGTTTCTACCAATTTGACATAATGTTTCCTACCGTTGGAGACCAAATGAAATAAAATTAATTGGTCTATTTACCATCACAACGGGCGTAAAACTCCTTTTACGTTTAGTGCAAAATACATTTTGCAATAACGAGCAGAATTGCACCCTAAAGAGCTGGAAATTTGAACTTATTGTATTTATTGTATGACAATGTAATTTTATTTGACATTATTTTTTTTTTTTATTATTATCCTGTAATTATATGAAATTAAAAGAAATTTATCGGTAACCCGCATGTACCAGTTCCCTCACTTATCTGCTTCACCAGATCATTGAGAATATCAGGGCTAGGTTGCAGGCTGAACCATTGACTTCAGTTAGCTCAAGAGTCATGTCGAATCGCCTCCGGATTAACCTGTCAAGTAAGTTTATTGTTTGATCTTATATAAAATGAATTATAATTACAATGTAGATATGAAAAATTGAGGATATATTCATTACCCATTCATCTTTGTGTTAAAATAGACAAAGTGTGCTTCATTTGAGTTCAAATATGTAATTCTATTATATGTTAATCGCTTAATACTTTTTATATACTCTCAATATACTTACATACATATCTCCACTACGTTGTTAGTATTCTGATATGTTAAACGAACATATTCAGTAAAGAAATGTCTTGTATGTTGTTAAATTTCAATTCTTTTCACTATTCTAAATCATTTTTAAATGTTTTTTTTTTACACGTTTTCTCTTATATTTGTGATATTTTATAATTCATATCTACAGCTAAGGAGCAATAAAGTGAACACTGATTAATGTGCATGTTGTATTTTAATGAGATAATCATGGAGGCTATGTATTGTTCTAATATATTTCCAATAACAGGGAAAATCAGTTTTCTAATAAATACCATATTGATTTAAATCGTCTTCTACATGACAGCCCCACTCATTTCTGATTCGTGCCGTACCCCACAGGTACACATGACCGTCCAGATGCAAACCTCAGTTCATGATCACATGACTCCGTAGTGACACCAAACAGTTTGTTTATCTGCGATTCGTTTGATTTTAACAAAAAAAAAACAAAAAATTTTATTATTTTCACTAATCCAACCAACTTGTGATACCTGTTCGTCAATATATTGGACGTAAAATGAACATTCAGTGTTTACACTGCTCAAAGTAATCATAAATTTACACATTAAACTTCCGATAAAGGATTGAAGGTATTTCGCCTAAATACCAATATTATGTTGTAATTTAGAATACTTCGTCCACACAAAAAATACTGGTGAATGATTATATAATTACGGTACGTTGAGATTTTTCACATGTAACCTAATGCGGCCGGTCACAAACTCGTCGCGTAGGCTAGGGGCACGTGCATTCGACACGTAGCCTGCGCCTGCATTTGCCAAAATGACCACGCACAGGTCCTGGGTCAACTTCTTCGATGTCCTGCGTTTCTATATAGTAAGAGTAGTACAAAAAACTTTCTGCACGTCGTATCAATGTCATTGCACCTGCAAAGGATTACCTCCGCTGCACCGAAATTTTTCTACCGAAATCCATCGTAGAGATTGCACATCGAAGGTTACGCGAGTTGGTTGGACCGCCGCATTAATCGTTTCTCTACACCCTATTTATTATATGCGGAAAATGATATCTGGGTATCGGACAATACCTATTCCTATGATACCAATAATTAGAGTAATATTAATAATGATTCTGATAATAAATAATAAAAATAATAATAATAATAATAATAATAATTATAATAATGATGATGCATGATGATATGATGATGATTAAAATAAATAAATAATAATAATAATAAATAATAATCATAATAATAATAATAATCAATATTAATAATAATAATAAATAACTAATAGATAATAATAATCAATAATAACTAACACTAATAATAATAAATAATAATAATAATAATAATCAATAAATAACTACTAATAAATAATAGATAAATAATAATAATAATAATAATAAGTAACACTAATCAATAATAACCAAATAATAATAATAATATAACACATAATATCGTTTATATTTACCCAGCATGCAGTAGCCTACTATTCACAGTCCTGCAAACGTTTCTCCCAGCAGGCGCAGGATTGCAACTATCTGTTTACCTTTCAAATATTACGCGCAAGTACAATAAACCTTTGATTTCAATCTCCACCTTTTCGATGAAGTCTTAAGACTGAACAAAACACAACAAACATGCTAGCCAGCCTACCTTAAACAAAGACAATCGCACTTAAAACTTAAATTATACATATAGAAAATGCGAAAACAAGAATATTTGTTGTATAAATTTTAACTTGGACTCCCCAATTGTGCATTGCATTTGATTTATTAATTAGAAATAGGATTTCGTTTCCTTAAAAGTGAGTAAAAAATAAGTCAATGAGGTTATAAAAGCGCACTCTCCTACCTGGGTGCAAGCTGACAGTCCTTCATATCCAGCTGCGCACATAATGTGCAGGAAATAGCCTGTGATGATATCAAGCAAGTCGCTCCATTGCCTAACAAGGGTTGCGCTGGCGCATCACTCGGCATACCCTTGTATACATATGAACATTAATCGTTTCTACATTGATGTAAACCAATACATAGCAACAAATCTGAATCAAAATCTCCCTTTTGCTCCATGTATGATTTCTATGCCAATCTCTTACGTGACCCAGGCTAACAACCGTATGAATAAAACACATTCAACATCATGTATTAGATATATATAACTATCAAATAAGATTTGATTTTCTTTTTTAATGTACGTTTTCCAGCTTCATAATTAAGTCATGAGTTACTGCTAAATAATCTTGCGGACCCACAGCGAGTAATCTGAACATGTGTTTCTTAACACAGTCAAGTACTTTCTTTCATACATTGATTACATAAATATTTTAATTTCAACATCGATTGCAACTTTAATTTTATTCGCGTAGTGACCCACGTATATTTACCAAAACAGGGAACCATCCGTGTCATTCTATCCCGAGGAATAATAAAAACAAAGTTTCCACCTCTAAATGTTTAACAAAAGAAACAAACAACCCACTATGGATAAATCTGATATAAATATAGAGAGAGAGAGAGAGACGAGAAAATAAAATAAAAAAAAAGTAATTGCAAAACGTTCCATTATCTGCTATTCAATTCCTCGAATGTGTTGTTTTCTCCATTTTCTGATATCTTCCTTTCACAAACATTTTTTTTTAAAGCAACTTTGCTGTTATAGTTGGTTTACCCGTTTTCCAAAAAACAGTATTAAAGCTCCACCGATGACTCAAAACTAACCTTATCACACGGCTCTGTCGCCTGTAATCATTTTTCGCAAGGAGATAGTAACGGCTGTACCACAAAAAACATGGATTCAAGTTTGATCTGACAAAACTATAATAATTTTTTAATCCAGAAGAGATAATGGTCTCCATCCCACAAATTATAAATAACTCCAAAAACCTAAAAAAAAGAAAAAAAAATTGTTGATGCCATGAAGAGACCTTCAGCTTGGTTTCAATATTTTTATAAACAATATTCCACTTTACCGTTCTAGCTTACCGGTTCTTCTATCTTGCACGGTTCAATGTACTTTTGATTTCAGATATCTTTCTCTTATGAAATGGAGGCGGGGAAAATAGTATCATTCGTCAATATTTAATATGGGAAAGGTGAGCTTTTTTAAGAACGGGGGAAGTGTGGCCTTTGGACAATCTTTTCAATTATTAGAATGAAATAGACATCCTAAAAAGCTAAAAAATTCTTCACTTATATTTTCGAAAAATACTTCCAGCAATTCAAATGCTCTTGGAAATATAATGAAGCTGCGGGCATGATTCAAAAAATAATAATACTTCACTTCCCTGCCAAACAAAATGCGCCGTTCGAATGTTTTTCTATAAAGTGATTTCTGATTTTTAACGCTATCTTTTCTTTATGCTTAAACATGTTATCGCCGTTTAACATTTACTTAAACCATCAGAAGATGAAAAATAAAGTTTACTTGATGATCGTGCATACACCAAGAATAAAAAACACTTACGTAAAAATAATAGGACAACTGAATGATCCCAGTAACAACATTGCATTACTCCCCCCTACCATTTTCCACAATTCCTGAGTCATCATTAGTCGGGATGAGATCGATAAAACTGAGAAAAAAAATCTACATATCATAACGGTGAACAAAAATCGAATGAATCATTGTCATATATGAACGATTAAACGATTAATATATATCACACAAAGCTTTTAGTTAAAACAAGAAGTACAAACATAAATAATTGCCAGCAGCGCTTATAGAAGGAACTGTTTCAATTCGGCCCTGTCAATATCAACTATTATTTCAAAATTTTGCTTGTAGCATGCACATTGTAATAAATATTTTCAAACGAGATAAGCTATCAATAAAGTTAGATTCATAATTAAATAAAGACACACACAATAAAAGCAGTTTCTACGAGCAACCTTTAAGCTAAGATGTATTACTGATCCCACAGCTTCGCTAGAATTACCTCGATACTGACGAGGCAGCTGGGTTCATCAAATTAGAAAATTATTGCAGAAAGATTGCGCCATTGCCCTACTACGCTACACAGCAGCTTCAAGCAGAGTTTTCACCAGTATGACACAGGCAGACTTCCCCTCTTTCGCAACACATGCATCTAAAAGCCCAATAAATGAAAGAAAAATGTTATTTAACCAGAATATAACCATAATTTAGCCATATTAAGGCAAAACCATTTGCCTTTGCGTGAATTTGACGCACATCAAACTCTAATTTCTGAACAAATAATTCGTGTTCTTTTTTTCTTCGTCGTACATACGTAACTTAGGAAAGCCTGGTTGATGTAAAAGAAGTGTTAGCTGTGTGTGTGTGAGCGGGGAGGGTTTGTTGTGTGTGTGGTTGTTTGTGTAAAGTGTGTGCATAATGTGTGTGTTGTGATGTGTGAGCGTGAGGCGATGTGTGTGTTCTGTGTGTGTGCTGTGTGTGTAGTGTGTGCTCCTGCTGAGGGTGAGGGTGGTGTATGTGTGTGTGACTTGGTTGAGGGTGTGTATTGGTGTCGATGTGTATGTATTACGCATGGTGTATAAAGAGCGAGAGAGGAACACATGGAGTATGGACCTACCAAAGACCGTTTAACATTGGGGACACACCATGACACTGAGAAGTCCCCAGTTATACTTCAGGGGCTGCTTCAAGAGAATAGTTCCCTATTTTCATTCATGAAGTAAATTTTAACTCATTCTGGGAATGACTTTGTACCAAAAGTAAATTTGGATGAAAATTCGTTTGAATGTTCAAATATACTTTGGTTCATAAGGGGAAGGAGTCATTTGCGCTTTCAACATCACAAGGGTCATGGCCGTCTGATATTCAACATTGTAACTATATTTATAGACAAAGGGTGAAACATATACTGATGAGAAACTAAAATATAGTGAAAAATTAGCGAAGAACCGGTGATTCGCATCCGGGCTATTCGAAACCCATACGACCTCCTGTTTACTCTACAGTTTAAATTAATTCATCGTTGTTATTCTTTTATTCCCTAGAATGTGAGTTGCGTGTCTCACCTCTGCCTATGAGTATTCCATCACCACCAATTACAGCTCTTCTGATACATATAATCACATCTCTAGGTTACGACCCATACTCATAGGGGTCAGCAACGTCATAGTTAGCTTCTAAATGGTACCAATCCGGTTCTTTCCATTTAATGCCAGGAGAGTGAAACGAGAGAAGTATCGTCCCGGCAGTAATAGCAGAGGACATTGACTCTCTCTAACAATTGATATCAACGAATTTTGGTTAAGAAATTTGGCTATTTCATTAAAGGCATAAGCCTAACTTAATCCAAAGAACACAACCAAAATAGCATACATACAGTAGAGGTTTGAACTGTTGTTAATAAAAAGTAACAAGTATGAAAGAGAACAACATATATGGCATTTCTAAATTGACGAACTCTTTAAGAAATGCGCAAACCTTCATCCAAAAATTCTTTGAAGTTCCACCCAGACATTCGTTCCTCTTGGACTTGGAAACAACTTTCCAGGAATTCCCAAATTTCCCTATGATTTTGTTTAATATCTGAGACATTTAGATTGCTTCCACAAGTTTCCTATGCTCGGCTCATGACTATGGTTTTGTTTGTGTTGTATTGTTGTGTGTGTGTGTTTTGTGTGTGTGTGTGTGTTGAATTGTAGTGTATGCGGCGTAACGTTGTGGATGATAAAGACATGCCATTAAGATTAGTATCCGGAAAATCAATAACAGTCTATTACTTGAATAGCGCTTATCATGATAATCACACAATGAAAAACAGAATAACATATAAAATAATCTCTATACCTCCATAGATTCGGAGCTCAAACAATGACTAAAGGCGCGCTTTCCAGACGGCATCCTCCCCGAATATCATCTTCCAAGTTCGACGCCCTCAATAGTGTCACATCCTAAGAAAATCCCGGGACTTCCTCTCTGAAAAAGTTTGATGCTATATTTACTTTTAGGTTTGAAATAATTTGAAACTATTCTGAAAATTATTTTGTAGAAAAATGAATCTAAGATGGATTTTCACGCAACAGCTTATGAAATACCACTCTAAAAACTGACAGTGCTAATTTAGTTGGGGCTCGTAATAGCGTGACTGCACTTGAAGTGCTAAGATCAGCACCTGAAGTGCTGTTTTAAGACACTCTATATTCCCACACGTTGCTAACTTCATCACACAACCCCAAAAATCGTTGTATGGTTCGGTTATGGGATTCGAACCGTACGGTTCACCTAGACCTATTGGAAGAGTAACCACTGACTGGTCTACCAACTATGGACCAACGCAGGAGATCTCTAGAGCCTAACTAGCTTTAATTATCGACAGCAATAGTTAGAATGATATTATGAGGCAAAATTGGTAAGAAAAGTGTGGAGAGTGCGAGTGGGGAGACAATACGATCTGCTAGCAACCGCGAGATGGTGAATTGGTCTAACGTGCTCTCGTCAGCGCATTCTCTATGAAGGGGGGATCCCCAGGTATCCGAATCCCCAAGAACGAATTCGACGCAGTTTCAGTCATTTTTTTCCACAATCTTTTGCTGAAAGTTCAGCTCACCGTTGGAAAGTGCTGAAAACCTGGTGCAGTTTAGAGTGCAGTTAAACAACACTGTGAGTGACATTAAAAAGTGCTTGATATTCAAGCCCTTTGAAGAAGCCTACTTCACTTTAAGTTTTCTTGTGAGGTATTAAGCCCCTTAGCAGATTAACAGACGCGGCCGAGTGTTCTCAAAAGGGATTACTAAAGTTTAGTGGGCGTAGAACTAACTTTAATATCACCCTTTGAGTAATACACAGGCCTTAATTTTATATTAGCCTTCCTCGTAGTTATCTACATTCTCGTCACCCTTGTATTGACCATTTCATCATCAACATTCATCAACAATATACACAATTGAAATACTCACTACATGTATAAGTTTGGTGCTATTCCTAATTAATACTTTCACGTAACCACGCTTTGGTGTCACCATAGATCGATACGTTTCGTTTCTATAGTTACCCCCCACGACATCCCATTCAAGGTTGAGTGCGAACAACTCTGAATCACATCCATTGAAACCACTCCGCTATCCTAGGAATTACCAAAAAAACTATATATTTTAAAAACATATTGTGGCGATTATCAACCGATAAAGTACCAACAATTTAACCCAAAGCAACTCATCTAATGCATTATGTTTTTGTGCCTTTTAAAAAAAAGATAAATGCACCACCGCGTTCTTACCGTCATAGATCATGAGGTCACACCGCTGTTGGTGTAGACTTTCAGGGGCTCCGCGGAGCAGAAATGGGGGGCTGGAGGGGGGGCTGCCAGCCCCCCCACCCACTTTTTTCCACAACGTGTACAAAAATGCAAAAATGACCATACATTTGTGATTCTTAGCCTGTTTCAGCCTCCCCCACCCCCCCACTTTGGCTCAGCCCTTCCCACTTTACAAAATCGCCTCCGCGGACCCCTGGACTTATAAACAACTATAGAACAATGCTGCAACGCACTTTTTTGCTTCGGGGATAAACGGGTTAATATCAAGGCCAACATTTT
Organism: Paracentrotus lividus; assembly: GCA_940671915.1. Taxonomy (NCBI): domain Eukaryota; kingdom Metazoa; phylum Echinodermata; class Echinoidea; order Camarodonta; family Echinidae; genus Paracentrotus; species Paracentrotus lividus. The sequence goes on from CALNVZ010000649.1 coordinate 23,101,449, forward strand.
TCAAAACTTGATGATAATTTTAGGACGATATTTATGATAATGTCGAGCTATCGCCCAAGTGCTGAATTGATTGTGTTATTATCTGCAAAAAAAGCATGTTGAAATGTGTTTGGCCTAAATCACAATTCAAGAATCCTATCTGAGTCGTGTAACTTAGGTTATATTTTACTATCACCTTAGAGCCAAAAAGCGCCGGGTATATACATTTTTGTATTTAAAATGCTAGGTTAATTAGAGCACCCTTCTCGCTCTCAGTTGGGAATTTTGTTAATCTTACTCGGGATGAATTAATACAAGAGCGGTAATCCCTTTCTCCAAGGGAGTTTAAGGGTTCACCATTTTTCATCCCAGGTAGAAAGCATAAAAGCTTGTGAAAACCCCTGCAAGATATGAAACAAAAACAAAATTAAAAAGCACGTTTATTTTTCCGTGAATGAGAAATTTATTCGATGAGACAATAATGAATATACCAATGATACAAAATTTGTTGATAATATAGGCGCTACCTACATAAAAAATAAAGCCGAATACTAACCAGAAATTAATTGGTGATAAAAATAAGATCATGACCCGCAATTCAGAACGAAATTTTGCACAATGAATTTACCTGTTATTTCAAAGCCAATGAACTAGCGAAGCAATTCCATAACATGAGTGAAATCAACACACAACAAACCGCAGTCGTTTGAAGACAGTATACCCCTTCTTGCAAGCACTATTAGTATCTCTTTCCCAAGGTGTCGCAACCAGGGGCACGTGAGAGAGACCCTGGTGTGGACAAACAACCTCATCCAGATATATTATCTAAAAAACATCGTCTACCTTGGAACTCTCGGCCAAACAGTGGTCACCCAAGTCACACGCTGAGGGGCCGAACATGTTTACCATTAAAGACCCCGGATCAAGATGTTTTTTGTCCTTTTGTTTTAATTCGACTTAACCATTTTTTAATCAGTTTTTTTTAAAAATTTCTTGGGTATTTCCTTATTCCGAGGTCGATTTTTCTTTCGTTTGAAAATTGAAAAACGAAATTACAATTTGATTTCTAAAGTATTAATATGCCTTGTGATGAAAACTTGAATATATCAAATACAATCACTTTATTTTAAGGACCACCCCCCATATCTCATTGGCAGAGCTTACTTATTATGTAACATCCCCAGCTGTCTGTTTATCTTTACCCCTGGCTTAACGCTTCAAGCTGGCCCTGTTCGGAGTATGTCAAAGTTTGATAACAGGGATTATCTGGCCATGTCGAGGGCCATAGTATGGAAATAGTTTCAAACGAGATTTTTTAGTAAGGGGTACCACACGCGTGAACTTCAGCTCTCGAACTGGGATGGTAGGCTTGCAAACGAAAGCGGATTGACGTAATTTTATAATAATGATGACAGCAATTCCAATTGAACATACTTTACTGCCCACAAAACAGCCAAATAACACATATCCTAACAAAAAACAATAAAAAAAAAAGCCATTTATAAATCACTTTTATATGTTGGACGTCCTCTAGGTAAACCACAAATGAAAGAAATTTTTTTTTAAAGGAACTAAACTGCATTCTCGCAAATAATCTAGACCTTAATCATCCAGTGGTACGGTGATCCATATGACCTGTAACCGTATTGGGGGCCCCATCATAATAAAGCGCTGGATTCATTTGGAATACTTGATTTAATTTAGTAGAGTCCTGACTAAAATACGTAATTCAGACCCGTGCTATTGTCTTCAAATATAGGTTATGCTAAACAAATCGCACAGAACTCAATACGTCCGAGTTACGTCACAGCGCTGCGTCGCAAAAAAGTTCATTTTTTTCTGCGAATCCACGGATTACCCTTCCCCGTTCACGGCTCATCAAATAACAATCATAATATACACGGCGAGAACAAAATTGCGATGCATACGAATAGTTTACACCATGATACGGACACTTGCGCTCCACTTACGAAGTAACCTTACGGATCTACTCTTCTGCGTCAATAGTGTGTGGGTTTTTTTAACCTTCGCCAAGATCACCTTATTCTATTTCTGCTTAGTCAGTGGCGGTATAACAGTATTTCGGATTAGGGGGGGGGGGCGCGCTTCGCCCGGAAATTTTTACTGAATCTTAACATGTACTCATGTCAATGACCGCGATTTTCCAAAATTCTTATGCGGGAGGCGTCCCCTGCGCCCCCGCCTGATCCGCCACATGCTAGTTTTACTATGGACTTCAAAAGTCCTACCCCAAAGCGCAAGTGTGGTAGGTACCATAAGACAAGTTGAAGATGCTACAGACAAGTTGATCATGGGGCAAGCACCCTCCCCTCCAAAGAGAGAGAGAGAAGGGGATCTAGAATAACAGAGAAGGAGAGAGAGAGAAAAAAAAAGAAGTAGAATTAACCTAGATTTACCGCGTTTTCAAAAACCATACTTTTTATATCGCTCTAGTATACAGGCATTTTAAAAAAGAATATTCGGGCGGTCCGCTATAATAAACAGACAAAAACCGAAATGATACTTATTTTATTTTTTTTTTATTTTGGTTAAATAAGGAACCAAAATTGTAGAGATAAAACATCCCAGACAAGACCACATGCAGCGAAATCCTTCTTATTTACTAGCAACTGATTACTAGATTATAATGATTATAGTTTCAAAGATTCTTTTTTTCCCAAAAATTAAACTCCCAGAATTTTACTATAGAAGAGGGGAAAGAGAATTCTTCAATTTATGGCCCTCCTTTTTTTGCATCCCACATTTTTCCAGCCACATATTGAGGTTATTAATAAAAGTGGAAAACAAAAAAGAATAATTAAAATTGATTATAATGTTTAAAATTTCCCTTTTTTGGATAGGGGCGGGGGCGAGTGCACAACTTGCCTTTACTTTTCTATTCATATTTAATAGCAATTTTTGTTTCACTCTCGCATTCATATCATTTATCACATAATGAAAATTGTAGCCCCAAACAGACTCAGACTTCCTGCTTTCCTACTTATAAATAGGTAAGTTAGAGCATTTGCCCGCTATGGCCGCTCCCGGTTGATAAATGACATCATTTTTTAAACAAAATGATATATCAATAATTCTTGACCGGAGCATGCTGCTCTCAAGAGGTCTATAACACATGTTCTATAGCTAGGCATCTATCCAATTAAAACTGAAATTTCAAAACAAAATTTATTCCAATATCATTCTGTATATAAAAAAGGGAATACAGGGAATTTAGTATTGAAGTTATAAGTATTTTTAAATTGCACAGCGAGAGATTATCACATCAAATATGTTGTCGGAAATCCTGCTTTTCCAGATTATTTTTCTTTTTTCATCTGAGGGGACAAGTCGCTTAAATTATCCCATTAGTCTTTTTTTTCAATTTTATTATTTGTTCCCCCCCCCCTCCCTCGACGCCAAGCTATTATCATATATATATAACCCCTATTCCATGATGCAAAACAAGAACGGTTGTTTGGGAGCTTCAAAAACGTCGAGTAGACGCAAATTATTCCGCAACGCTTAGTGTTTGTCCTACAGCCTTAAAGATGACGACGTTTGTTTTGGATACTTAAACTTTTGATACGTTCTAATTACGGATCAAGTGCGAATACTTACGATGGGCGACCGCAAATCAAGCGGCAAATGACGGAAAACTGTAAAATTCCCCCCGGATGGTCAGCTCCCTAGATACGGATAGTTACGTTCATTTACGGAAAGTTACGATTTAGACCTACGGTAACTTACGTTAACTATATCTTCCGTAAAGATATGCACCTGCGAAATTTTGAACATTTCAGAAATTTCGACAAGCTTTGCGCCGATTATTAGTGTGACCGTACCGATACGGTTCAGAGTTTCGGACAGTTACGCTATACTTAGTCCTGCGTAATGACGCGTCCGTGCTGCGTTCATGCTGCCGTCCACTCATTCCAAAATCTATTACGCAGCCGGACATAACTTAAACCGAAGCTGTCTGTGACTGTGACCCATTAGCGTATTAAGTCACTATTATGCGGCGTCACAACCTCGCGTACCTCGACGTGCATTCCCTACGATGTCATTTCGTAGACAATTCGCCTGCAGCGGAGGTACCTCCCGGGTGCAATGCAGTACGACGTGCAGCGAAGTTCTTTCCACATACCCTTTACTATCAGAAACGAAGGAATCGACAGAAACTTGACACAACAGACCTGCTGCATGCACTTGTGCAATCGACGCAGGCGACGTGATTGCGCACGTGCTCCCGTAGCCTACTACGAGTTTGTGACCGCCGCCTATTAACATTAAACGTCGCCCCTTCGAGAGCCTCGTTTATGCTACAGATCACACATACACGAGTACGATGAGTTACGACCCGGTCCTGCGCTCCAAAAATTATTTCTTTTGCGGATCCCTACATGTATTCCCTTCCCAGCATAGTCTAACAGTGGCAAAATAGTGATAATTCGTTCCATACAATAAAACAAAGAATACATAAAGAAATGATATAATAGAAGATTAAAGAAATTATAAGCAACAATACGTAACTAAACGTAATGTGTCCTGTGTGACTGTAGGGCTAAAGTTGGTTACGCTTTATGGACGCAATGTAATGATCTGCGTCCCTCATGGTATCAGGTTAGCCCTGTTCTGATGACTTACTATGCGTGGCTATAGATTTCGTGTTGTGTGAGCTTTCTGAAGATCTATCCAGTGCTATAAAATCGCCACAAAGCTTGTCGGACAAATATCATAACCCACACATCGGCCTTGAATGGAAAATAATATATCAGTATTTTAGAAGTTAAAAATAATACAAAGCAAATAAAAAAAAAATTTAAGTTTAGGACCAATCCAAAAACCATAAAGTCTTTAAACATGTATTCAATCCCTGCCGCAAAGTTTCCCAATGCAACGAAATAAAATCATCCGTAATCCGCATACATCCCTGTCCGTTATATGCCGGCTCGTCAATAGACTCGCCGATCAGGCTACAGGACGGCAGTGCATGCAACTATGCCACAATGCATGCCACATGTCCTTGTCAACTCTACTGCCGATTGCCTGCGTTTCTGCTAGTAAGGTATTGTATAAAACTTCCTGCACGTCGTACATGCATACTGCTCCTGCACATGGTACAGTGCGCACTGCTAAGAATTTTATCACGAAAATCCAAGCTGCTAGGGAAGTTGCACGTCGAAAGGTACGGCGAGTTGTACACCGCAGCATAAAATTCTTAACATTGCGGTTATAGAGCACCAAGCCCTCATATTAAGAGAGAAAGGTAGTTCTGATGCGGAGCTAGCAAAAATATCTATTATATTCAAAATTGCAGACAAAGTATAGAGTGGGTTTACTGATGTCACAAGACAATTTTATAGTAGTTTATAAGCTAGAAAGTATTATCTTTACAGAGAAAAAATCTAAACCTTTCGGAATAATAAATCGAACTAGAAAGCAAACCCATAAAATAGCTAAAATGAGCCTATCATGTATAAAATACAGATAATACAAGGGTATTTCAGTGGACAATAGGAACAACTTTTGTTTAATTGTTTAGCCTATGCATACCACATGAAAATATAAATCATATTTTTGCTATAAAAGTTCCGTATTTTCACAGGCTTGTCTCTGCCGCTTGACATTTCCTATCCACTAAATGCCTACGTCCCTTTCAACATCGTCAAGGTATTACATTTTTGACAATTTTGTGGGGCGGCTAATTGCAGGTCGGACAATCCTTTTCTGGAATACTGCAAATAGAATAAGTTTCCATCTGTGTGTGTGTATGTTAAGGGTGCCATTTGTGTTGTGCGCTGTTTGTGCATGTGCTCAGCGACTCAGGACATCATATGACGAAGTGGCCCCAAAATTGTGAATTTCAATTTTCGAGATATACACCACTTTTTCCCCGATCAGGGGAAGGGAGAGAGGAAGTTAGGGCGTTTTTTTTTTTTTCAGTCGATCTCAGTTCGGTACTCAAAAACACATTCCCCTACTTTCTGCGGGGGGGGGGGGGGGGGGGGATCAGCCCCCCTGGATCCGCACCTGGTGTGTGTGTGTGTTTATGTTTGCTTTGGGGTGTAGGTTTGTATGAGTGTGTGTGTATATATTTACATGAATAGTTTTATTCATTCAAAGGTTGTATAAACTTAATGCAGCAGTCACATAGACACTTACGTTGAGTTACGTCCGGTTGCGTCCAAAAATTATTTTCTTTTCTGAGGATCCCCACGGATGCTTACCCGTTATAGTCAGCATTAGAAATATTGATAATTTCGTTCATCCAGTAAAACAAAGAAATGCATAAGAAATGAAAGAATAGAAGATGAAATAAAATTAGAACAACACAAACGTAACTATACGTAAGTGTCTGTGTGACTGTAGCATAAAAGAAGCAAAAATGCACGGCAATTAGTCTCACCTGTTATAAGTCAAGTCTAGGTAGCACGGACTAGCGAACCCAATCGTACCCTGACTACAGATATCCCAAGGTACAGCAGTGACATATAGAAGATAATGAACACCGTTCACTCCTCGGCTGGTCGGCCCACCAGGTTTGGGTTCACAGTCATACTCGGTACCATTCTCATAAAACTTACAATCAAGACAAGGCTGAAAAGAATAATGTCAAGACATTTAAAGTGGTATCTCACCTGGCCACGAGAAGGGTTTGAAACTTGTTTGCAACTCCTGTCTCCTGGGTCTCCGCGACATCTTATGAGGATTCCCAACGTATCATGAGTCGGGGGAAATTAAACATGTTCAAAAATGTTCAGTCTCGGAGACGTCTCTACGGAGTCTCCGTAGTCCTAGAGTCTCGGAGACGTCTCATCAGATGAGATACCGCCTAAAATGACTAAACATAAATGCAGCTATAACGTTATCCACAATGGTCTTATCGTTGTGTTTTGGCCTTCGTCGAAGACCCTACGTCACCACTTAATGTGTCCTTGAGCAAGGCATTTTAGTTACTGATTTGCTGCTCTCGATCCAGGTGAAAAGGGTATCGGATGATACAAAGCACTTTATATTGTATGCGCTATATTGAATATCCCATATATTGGATCAAGAACATATTTGATTTTGACCTCTTAATAAGTTGAAATTCTCATAGCTTCAATCATTTTTGTTTAACACCTTCCCATCAAGGAAAGCTCAAATAAAGGTCTATTCCAAAGCTAATTTGGATTGATTTTCCTATGATTTACATCTTATTCATGAGATATGTAATAAACGATTTATATTATCATTTTAATGTAAATACAGTATACCTCTAGATGGTGTTCTGGAAACTGGGCCGTGCCGCAGGTAACGCTGGCACACGTGCAGTTATACACCGTTCCGTTATTCACGTACGAACCAGTATCACAATACCTGTCCGATAATGAGATAGATAGATAAATAGTTAGATAGATTATGGTTTTTATTGATAATGTTCAAAATAGCAGCCAAAGGCTGAAACAAAATGAATTCACAAAGGCATGAAATTCTGAAAAACTACACAACAGAAATACAAAAATTCAATTGTCTTGAGATACTGTATAATTACGCAATCTAACATTTACAAAGAATAATGAATCGTTTAATAAACAAGATTATAGACATACAAATCAAGGTAAATTATAACAGAAAATTCATGCTAAGCCATGCGGCTATTATATCACAAAAATAAACTAATTTCAAGTATCAAAAGATATTTGAAAACAATAATTGCTATAGGGTTATGTTTTCTGTGTTTACGACGGAAAGAGTAGGCTTACTATACCTTGGCTTTATCATATCCATGCGCGTACGTATGGGACTTCAGGCAATAGAAATATTTGGTGATTTCGTTATCTTTTCACGGAAATTTACATTTAATGTGAATGTAATATTTTCTTATAAAAGTGAACGGGGAGTGAATATAAACTAGATCTTACAAAATTCCGCGGTTGTATATCCCATTAAGAAAGCAGAAAATAATAAAACAGACAAACAATTAAATATGAGGAGATGTGAGAAAGCATTGAGGAAAAATTGAGGCTCTTAGACTATCGCATATGAATGTTAAACACCTAATTAATAATGTTTAGATTGTTACCTCGGGGTGATAATTTCTCCGACTTCTTCCCTCACTTCAAATTGACGAGATATCAAGTCAACTGTCTCCTCGGTGATGTTCTGAGTGGAGAGGGCGGTAGATTAACAATAAAAAAGTTTTAATTTTACACGGTCGACATGACTATAGGGATGATCTCTTTAAACTACAGCAAAATGAATAAAAAGTCTAGGACAAGCTTAGACGTTGCTGAACTTTGAATCTTTAATCAAGCTTCGGCTTATTTGCCTTCATCACGATTACGCACTTCGTCATATATTATTTTGCATATATCTTGGTATATGCTTAGAACTCATAATATATAGATGAACTTAATTTGTTACGGTATTATTTACAAACTTTTGTTATATTTTCTTCTCCTCTCGTTTTAAAGGGAATTAAATCAGAGTAAAGTACTCGGATATGTTCACACACGCGTCAAAATTCTCCCTCCCCCTCTCTCTCTCCCCTTCTCTTTCTCTCATTTCTACCCCCTCGTCCTCTCTCTTCTCCTCCATCTACTCTCCCTCCCCTCTCTCTCATCTCCTTTTCCTCTCACTCCTTTCTTTTGTCACGACAGAACAACTCCGATACCTCCACACTTGATTACACGCCTCTATATTTACTACTCCAAAACAAACATAATAAACACAAACACGTAACACAACTCTCCACGGCCTAATAAGGTAAACAAATACTGGTACATAGTATTATTTTCTTTACTTTTTTTATACATTATATAAGATGAAATGGAGGTGCCTGATTTTGTGTTGATATATTTATTTATTAGGGTTTTTTCTTGTTTGTTATGATTCTCTTTCAGAAATCCTGATGAAGGCAAATAAGCCGAAATAAAGCTGAAAGATTCAAAGTTCGAACAACGTCTAAGCTACTGTCCTTAGACATTTTATTCAAATAAATATATCATCTGACAAAACGTTGACGCAGTAGTCCAAAAAGTTGGAGTCCACACGCAACTATTATAATAATTAATAATTAATATATCACGTAACCAAAGAGTAAATATATGACCGTTGGCAAAGTTTAGTAAAAGTACAGCTCTTGCATTTTCCAATAGCCAAGCAAATTCTAGTTGTCCCTTATTGAACGGGACTTAAAGAAGGTCTGACTTCACACAAAGAATGAATTGAATCGAAGCATGAAGTTGCTTCTAAATATAGACCTTTAGTTTAGAATTTGTTTTTGTAACCATATTTTTTAGAAGTCAAGCTTCAGTGCATCCCATGACAGTACAGAGTATGAGTTACTGGATAGAAATGCATTATTTGAGTAGATATTAAATGAAAATGGCACATAATATAAAAAGCATCTAAATATGTAGGGCTCTCACAAATTGGATACTTTTATTGGAAAAAAAGTAATGTATTGACAACTTTTCAAACGGTAAAATCAAAAATGACATGTTTAACCCATTAAATTCACCGTCACCCCCGTAGAATCCTGTACAAACCATCGTCATGATTAAAAAACTTCATTTGATGCCACGCTAAGTTCAATCGATGGTTAAGCGTGTGCCCGGTTTGAGACTGAGCATGAGAGCAGAAAAAAACAAAATAAGCTCGTCTTAAGTTGCGAAATTAATTATGTAGCTCATAACATATTCTTGATCTGCCCTTTATTATTAGACCTATCTCGGGCTTCCCGAACTATCTTCATTTTCCCTCAACCCGAATCGGGATCAACTTGGGTAAGAGCACGAAGGTTTATGGGTCCCCATTCATGCGCGTATCTCTGGGGTGGGGCTAGAGCCCAGGCTCCAAACTTGACCTTTAGAGGGGCGCCGAATACGAGTCAAAAAAATAAATAAATAACAGTGGCGACATCTCAAACTTACCTGCAGTGGATAATACCCATATTTTCCACAACCTACCCCCCCCAAACCCCCCCCCCACGCTTCATTCGCTCCGCCACCGGACTGAAAAACAAAAGTCCTTTGCTAGCCCGACGTGTAAACGGGGGGGAAAAAAAAAATGTTAGGCATGTAATGAAGTGGTCCAACCACTTGGAAGAGCCAAAAAATCAACGAATCACATCAAAAGACGCCCCTGGGTTTGCCAAACCTATATCGCGCACTGCAATGTGGTACCCGGGGAACGAAGGCACAGGCAGTCTAACCCCCCCCCCCCCGGAAGAAAACGGACCATCTGATGTTCCAGAGTTCTGATTATCCCATTAAAGGGGAATTATCTCCGCTCAGAGAACATATTAGCTTCAGTGAAATGGAGACAAACCCGCAAAACACATTAGGGAAAGGTTTCAGGAAAATCAGGGCAAATGAATAAGAGAGATAGAATTTTAGATTTGAGAAATCACTTATGATAGAGATCAATTGCACGACCAGATGATTGTGAGTGTAAGCAGGGAGATCTTTCCCATATCTATTGTACACATGTGCTAAAAATTCCTCTCTTTTTCTACCTTGAAAAGGAGAATAGAGAACTTTTATGTGATGTCTTAGTAAATATAGTGAAGATCATAAATATATCGATGAAAAAGAAGATGTCTATATTTAGTGACAATAAGAGAATTTTTGAATAGTTTTTGTGCGCAACCCTATGGGAGAGTTCTCCGTTGTGTGACATCACAATAGGGACACGCGTTTGCCAATGGGAATTTCCCTATGCATGTTAGAGATCATCAAATATTC
>CALNVZ010000649.1:23117452-23153353 GCA_940671915.1 Paracentrotus lividus
TGTGATTGTGTTGTGTGCTGTGTGCGTGTTATATCTATGCTGGGTGTATGTGATGTCTGTGGTATTGTGTGGGGGAGGGAGGGGTTTCTGCAGGGTGTAGCGGTGTGTTATTGAGTGTATGAGATAGGGTTAATGGTGGATGTGTGGTGTATGTGTGTATGGAGGGTGTATATGGGTGTGTGTGGTGAGGTTGTGGGTTTGTATGTGCCTTTTTTGCCTTTTTGTATGTGTAAAGGAGGGTTCGTGTGGCTGTATGTCTCTGTGCGTGCACATAAGCGATACATTCTCAATTTGTTCATTCCTCACCCAGCCACTTGAGATCTTACCGTTTTTTAAGATTGTTTGTTATTCAGTCAAGCGTGCAAAGATCCAATGAAAATGGCGCCAACACATGCTAGGATAATGACTCTACCAAGACATATCATGAAACTCATGAATAAATATTCATACTTTTCACTAGACAACTTCAAAATGATGGGACATTTTTATTGACTCACTCTGTATAGTCATAGTGCCAAGATACATATTGAGAGAAAGAACAAGAAACAATGAATGGAGAATGGAGAAATTCAGAGATAAAATGGCAAAATGGAGGGGGGTACATAAAAATCGTTTGAAGAATAGACGTTCTGGATCATTGATGACCAATATTTTCTTTTTAAAGTAAAATCGTTAAAAATTTTGACACTGGGAATATATTTTATACAAAAACAACCTTGTTTAATGGGTATTGTAACAAACATTCAGCATAGTATTAATACAGTTTGATTAATTGATATGAATATACATGCAGCACTGGTCATTTGACAATTCAATTGTGTTTCAAAGAATTTTTCAATTAGGTTCAAAATTTGTTATAAAAATGGATCAAATAACCTCGATTACAGTAGAATTATATTCAATGAAGGTTTCCTAGCTGATTTAAAATTAATTACAATCAATATTACCAGCAAAAGTTTGTCGATGCAATCGCGATTAAAAATCAGAATTCAAATTTGTTTTTGAAAACCCAGCAGTCGTACTGCAAATTGCGCCAGTTAATTTTGCATTGTGAGCCATGATGGTATTATGGCTTCAAAAAATGCTTTCCATGAAAAACGTCCAGCATAATAACATGTTATTAATCTGCAAATTCCCTTTTCTTTTCTAGAATTCTGAGTGCCAGGCTAGAAGGCAGGAGGTCCCATTTCAGTCTTTAACTTGGTCGGGAATCGAACACACAACCTCTTGTACATGAGGCGGGCGCTCTAAACCAATAGACCAGTTTACTAACAGATTCAAAATTGTATGCATACTTTTTCCCGGCGACATAGTAACAAGGTATTCAAACAACCTGTAATAAAAAAAAATTAACTACAATACATGGAATCCAGTTTGCATACGTTAGTTGTTGCTTTATCGGGCAAGCCTCTGGCAAGCTTTCAGGTTGTTAAGAACAACAGTTTTGTTTAAAAAGTATGCATAAAATTTGAATATGTTAGTAAACTGGTCTATTGATCCAATATGCCCGGTTAATCATTGGGCTATTTATCAATATGTAATAGTTATATATTATGAAGATTTATGCATTTTACCATTTTTATCTCCTCGACCTTTGGAAGACTGCATTTAGGTGATTCCATGTCCATCATCTTTGGTTCAAAGAAACCATGAGAGGAACCAAAGATGAACACAAAACACAACCAGCTGATAAGATGACGCCCCTCCATGGGTTTTGTAGGTCCAAATTTTTATGTAGAAAAAGCATAGGTGCATGTGGTCCAGCTGTCTTGTATTTTTGTTGTTAAATGATTTTCTGTGCTTTCAAAGTGGGGTATATTAATCTCGTTTTTCTGAATTTTTAAGGACAAAAGCGAGGTTTAGTTGACCTCGATTTTACACGGCATAATGATTAATATAAAAGGCTATGAGAGCTCTAAAATTTTAGGCCATCGCTCTTTGTCAAAATAACAATTAAGGTTTGGATAGCCTTGAAAAATATTGTGGTTGTGCTGCGGAACAGAATCCATGAATTTGTATTTAGTGAAGGTGATATCTCACCACCTGCCACTGGGTTTGTGACTAGTTTGCAACTCTGAGTCTAAAGAGTCAACGGGAGACGTCGCTGAGACATCCCATGAGTCACGGGAATATTAAAACATGTATGATCTTTATGAGATTGTTTAAGTCTCAGAGACGTCTCCATGACAGAGAGACTGATGCGACTTCTCTGTCGCCTGGGTCTCGGATACATCTCTTCAGATATCAAATCCAGAGCCATGACTTAAAAATAGAGGAGCATAAAACGGCAATGGTGAAAAAAAAACACAAAACAAAACAAAACAAAAAGAGGGGGGGGGGGTGGTGCGCCCGCGCCTGGATGCGCCACGATTCTATAATCGTTCCGATTGGTTTTATGAAGACCAACAAGCCTGGACCGCTTGTCATGCTTGTTTTCTCTCATTGTTAACCTTCAGTGATGCAGACGTGCATACGTAACAATAGGCTGGCGATAAAATCCTTTTTCGGGGCTAATATTCCATTTATTCTTTGTCCTTTAGGTATGATTGTATATATTCCGTCATCCTTGTTGATATTGGGTTTTTTGTTGGTTTTTTTTTTTTAAATTATCATTCTTGTGGATTCTGGTTTGAAGTTTAATCTGGCCTTGGCCCACAAATCAGCTAATTCCAATGATAAAAAAGTGAAAAAAAAAAATAGATAAAAAAAAAACTAGATCATTATCTAGGCAAGGGGTAGTAGCTTCTGGACGTGAGTCTTCAACAAAACGTCACTGAAATAAACACAACACAAACATTAAGTTCCCCTATTAAAATCAAACCGTATAAATTTGGATAAAAATCTAATCATAGATGCGTAGGCTATGAAGAGACACATTTCATGCCTTTTACTAGGCAAAAATGTCCTTTTTTTAGTTTCGCAAGCTTAATGTCAAAACTTTATACAATGATTTCGGAACAAAATTGATTTTCAACATCACACTTCAACACCACATGACGTGAGTTATCATGCAAAATTGGGTTAGGTTCAAATGGCACGGTTGAGTGGGCACAGGGTACAATTGCCAAAACTGAAGTCTTTGCGATGTTTAAGTTGCATAATAAACTTGGGGGGGGGGGGCGCCGAATCAGTCGAAAACTTCCTTACCAAATCATTTCTCTAACTTAGGAGCGCCGAATTGAGCTAAAACTAAGAGGGCGTCAAATTGCTCTTAAACTTAGCTTTCAGATCAATCGCGAGAGTAAGTGTCCGAAATTGACATACATTCCAATATAAATATTATTATTGATGTTTTGATTTACTTTCTTTTCATTTTACTAATTTCTTCAATCTGGCACAATGATATTAGACAGTTAAAGTTATTAAATGAAAATTCTATATATTTTTCTATTTTCTTTTATTGACTGCAAGACGCGGGTGGACGAATAGACTCCCTGCCTTGTTGTGACAATATTAAAAAAAAAAAAAAAAATTGAAGGACAAAATCAGAATATAATTGTTTTTCATTTATTTTTCAGGGGTCGAATGATTAAGCCAAAAATGCTTTAATAAAAGTATTTGAACTTGTGGTTTAGCCATATGAGGCCTATTTTTGCCGGGGAGCGCTATCTTTTTAAAAGCACACTGGGGTGCCCAAAGCATGTCGGCCCCCGAGACTAAAATCCTGAATATAATGTTTCCAAATACATATTAGGGCCTACTAATAATTAGTAATGAGAGGATACACATATTTTTTTTTTTTTTTTTTTTTTTTTTTTTTTTTTTTAATTATTAAGGTTCTAGGACAATTACCCTGACAATTACCCGGACAATTACCCCGACAATTACCCCCGACATTACCCCCCGAACAATTACCCCGAATCAATTACCCCCCGAGACATATACCCCCCCGAGACAATTACCCCCGGACAATTACCCCGGACAAAACCCTCGACAATTACCCCCTCACAGGCATTGATGTTGGAATCAAGCGGCGCCCATTGTGAGTCTCGCCCGATGTCGCAGGTTATCGAATTATTTTCTACTTGATCTTATATTAATGACTTTCTATTTCTCTTCCTGTATTATATTTCTCTTTTTCCTTTTCTCTTTCTCTCTCTCATTTTCTTCTTTTTTTTTCTTTTTTTTTTCTTGCTTTTTCCCTCTTTTCCCTTTTCGCCTACTGCGCCTATGCATCAGAAAATATGTAAACTAGCCCTCGTATTTCCTTTTGTTTTCATAGGAAAAAAAATGAACATTCATAAAAGGAGACGATTTATACACAAAATAATCACGATTGTTGAATATCTCTGATTCATCTCAGATTCCGACTGATCTTATTTTCATTTATTTTTGTTTCGCCTGACCGAAGTTCGGCAGAGACCTAGTAATCACTTTTCCTGTTAGTCTGTTTGTCTGCTGGTCTGTTAAGAAAATGTCAAAGTTTTAGTTTTTGTTTAAAGACGGGGAATCTTCAGCTTTCATGGGGAGTGGATCAAAATTTGCTGATCCCAGACTTGTTGAAAAGCACTTGAAATAACCACCTTGAAGCTAATTTTTCTGGACCACAGCAAAACAATCTGTCCCACCCCGAAGAGCTTCGGGTATGATCGGCCAGGGAAACTGAGATTTAATGACTTTACCAGATGGAGGGATGGGTGGAATAAACAAGGCATTATTAAGGTCTTGCAGTGGTCAGGTGAGGGATGACACCTGTTACTGGGTAAACATCCATGGTGTCAAATTACCCATGGAAGCTGAAGATTCCCCGTCTGCTCTCATTTCTTTATTTCTGCATCATTCGTGTTAACACTTACTGATACTTAGGTAATACGAAATATGTGTTGATAAGGATGATGGGGTCAAGGGTCATCTAGGGGTCAAAAGGTCAAATGATAAGAGGCCATGCATGCTACAAAAATGTTAAAGTTTTTGTTTAACTTGCTCTCATTTCTTTATTTCTCCATCAATCGTGTTCACACTTCGTACAAATGATTCTTGGGTAATACCACATGTGTGTTGATGTGGATGATGAGATCAAAGGTCATATAGGGGTCAAAAGGTCAACTTAAATGTCGTCTTTTCTTAAACTTTTTGTTTAACTAAATTTCACTCATTTTTTTTTTTTTAGCATCAGTTTTAGTCACCCCTGGTATAAATTATCCTTGGTTAATACCACTTGTGCGTTGATAAGAATGGTGAGGTCCAAGGTCATATAGGGGTCAAAAGG
The DNA here is from genome assembly GCA_940671915.1 of Paracentrotus lividus. Lineage (NCBI taxonomy): Eukaryota > Metazoa > Echinodermata > Echinoidea > Camarodonta > Echinidae > Paracentrotus > Paracentrotus lividus. Next base: position 23,122,662 of record CALNVZ010000649.1, read on the forward strand.
TCAACTTAAAGGCCAAGAGATCATATTGCGTGTTTTATTGATAGCGAAATCAGGCAAGACACGTGGTTCGCGAACCACATTGTTTGTTTAAATTCACGAAAAATCAGGTAAATAGATAAACCATGGTCTGAACCCATGGTTTCTAAGGGCGGCAATAAAGGCCATAATTAATAACTCCTTTAATTAACAAATAAAGTGAAAATATAAACTAAAGCCCAATATAAATTTATTCAAAAATAAGATTAATCGTAAAATTAAATATCATACATAAGTTATTTTTCACTTTATTTGTTAAATTATGGAGTCATTAATAACTGATTATTATGGCCCTGATGACCGCCCATGGATTTTTGCAGAATCCACCGTCGGGAATATGAGGGCCAGTTTACATATTTTCTGATCGCATATTATGCGTATATAAACGGGGGGGGGGGAGGCTTGGGGGGCAAGCCCCCCCCCCCCCATGTTTTTCATGGCGCAAAAGGCGCTGCTGAACAAACAAAAAAGGGAAAGGAGGGGGTTGGATGTTGTGTGGTCGAATGGATAAGTCGGCGGACTAACGATCACAAGGTACGCGGTTCGAATCCCCTCCATTCCACTAATGTCCTTTGGTAAGATATTAATCTACTACAGACTTGACTCAAGCAATTAAGGTAAATGGGTACCGGTAGGAAGAAATTCCTTGAATGCCTAAAGCGCCCTTTATTAGGGCAGCTATGGCTATTGCCGGGTAATAATATTAGCTGCGCCACTGAATAGTTTACTAGATAGTCGGCGTTATTATTAATGGAAAGGGGGGAAAAGGGAAAAAATAAGAAAATTAGAGAGAGAAAGGGAAAGAGAAAGAGAAAGCCATTAAGATAAGATCAAGTAGAAAATAATTCGAAAACTTGCGACACCAGGAGAGACTCAGAATGGGCGCTGCTTGATTCCAACATCAATTGCCAGTGGAGGTGGGGGGGGGGGGTGTTGAATTGTCCTCGGGTGTAGTTGTCGGGATGTAATTGTCCGGGGTTAATTGTCCTCAGGGGGGTAATTGTCCGGGGTAATTGTCCGTCGTGGGGGAATTGTTCCGGGGGGTATTGCCTCGGGGTAATTGTCCGGGGGGTAATTGTCCGGGGGGTAATTGTCCGGGGGTAATTGTCCGGGGTAATTGTCCTCGGGGTTAAATTGTCCGGGTAATTGTCCGGGGGGTAATTGGTCCGGGGGGTAATTGTCCGGGGGTAATTGTCCTGATACGAATTATTAAATAGGGCTTATATAAATTTTTCGTTTTTGTTTTTATCCTGAAAAGTGGGCATCGCATTGTTTTTATGTTTTGGAATAGGGTTTTCTCCTTCTTTAAAATGGAATTCTATTTTTATATTATTGGCTCATGGGACATAAGAGTTTATGAATTTGCAAGTTTTTGTTTATTCCCTGCTCTATCATGAAGTTACTGTTATGACTACTATTACTTATTTTTTATAAAAAAATATGTGGCAGATTAAGACGCAGATTTGAGAACTTCTCCTCTGGAAATAATGTTATAGAATGAGGGGGAAAGGTTGATTCCATGGGTGTCGATTGTGGGGGGGGGGGGGGGGGGGATGGGGGGATGCATCCCCCCAATAATTTCGGTGGGGGGGATGGTGTGTACAATCACCCCCCCCCCCCAATATTTTGATATCAAGAAAATAAAAAAATATCATATTATGTACATATAAATCTATCTATTACAAATTCGTTATCATATAAAACACTTTTATGACATTATTATAATATTTTGCAGTCTAAAATGCATATTACTGAAATTCAAAAATCCAAAATTTTCTCACTCTTTCGTTAATCTTCCTCGTGTGTGCCTGATATACTTTAGTAATAATACACAATACACCGTGTAGATAACATGGATAACGGAAGCGCAGATATTTCACTTTTCACAATTAAAAAAACAAACAAACAAACATTCTAATCGATGACAATCAGGGGCACCGATCCCAGGGTGCATAGGGGACAGGTGCCTCGATAAGTAAAACTGAAGGAATTATAGTATTCCCCCTCAAAAATCCACGATGGTTTTGATAAAATTAATGAATATTGAAGAGTCTGTAACACTTATCTCGGCTCTTCATCGACAAGGTAACATTTTTGGACTCGGACCATTGATTATATAATACACTTTCACTATTCTCCGGGGGCTAAATACCCTCTTTTCAAATTAGTCGCTACTTTCCTCTCAATTTAACTGCCAAATTGCCTGAAAATTTTACAGCTCGCGCTTCGCGCTCGCATAATATAAGATAGTGCAAACTGCACTTGTATTTGTTCATCTTTTATGCATGTATTAACGTCCCGATGGTGCATTTAAAACAACAAATCCCTCCCTTTTTCGTGCTCCCATGAAGCTGCAAGTATCTAATTGTTTCATCAGGTCATTATTATTGAGAAAATTTTCATCTCGCGCTTCGCGCTCGCACAATATTGCCCTAACTGGAATTCTTCCATATTTTTATAGATTTGCGTTTGTTAGCATTATTATGTTCCGCTTCTAATCACCAGTTAAAGCCACCTAGCCCTCTATCAATTTTGTAACGCTACAAATATCATGTTTCAGTTCAATATTATTGGGAAAATTTTAAGCTCGCGCTTTTCGCTCGCATTACAGCACTATTATTCAACGATATACTAGTACTCATAGGCATAATAATGTGCATGTGTGTATAGTCTATAAACATTACATCATGATGGCCTCCTTTAATAAACCAAATAAAGCTCCTTACTCGTTTCGCGTTCGCATTATTCTACAATATATATGTCCCATTTCATGTCACTAATATTGAGAAAATTTTCAGCTCGCGCTTCGCGCTCGCACAATGAATTTGAAATTATGCATTAGTAGTAGATACTCACATGCATGCATGTGTGTATTATCTATAGCCATTGCATCATCACGGTCCCCCTTTAACAAACCAGTTAAAGCCCCTTCCTCGATTCGCGCTCAAAGTATGGTACACTGCCCCATTTTATGCCACTATACAAAGAGAAAATTTTTCAGCTCGGGCTTCGCGCTAGCATTATACAATACATTTTTCATATATTTATGCATGCGTGTATACAAGCATTATCCCACCTCAACAATGGACACTGCCATACCATCGTATCAGAGGCGGCGGAACCAGGGGGGCAGGGGGGGGGGGCACTGTGACCCCCCACTTTTTCATCTACCCTAAAAGTGCCCCTTTTTCATGACTTAAAAAGTGCCCCTTTTCTTTAGCTAATAAAATGGAATTTTTATAGTAAAAAGGGGCACTTTATTACTAAAAAGGGGCACTTTTAATACAAAAGGTGCCCCTTGTTACTCCATACGTCTTTTAAAACCAAAATTTTCAGCTCGCGCTACGCGCTCGCGGATATTTAATAAGGTATATGATGCACATTTAACTCCAATTTTTAGCTCAATTTTTCGGCTCGCGCTTCGCGCTCGCAGATACTAAATAGGTTGTATAATTTTCAACTCGAGCTTCGCGACGCGGATAATTTATGCACGATTAACTCCAAGTTTGAGCTCAAATTTTTCGGCTCGCGCTTCGCGCTCGCAGATAATAAATATAATTCTCAATTAATGTCAAATTTTCAGCTCGCGCTTCGCACTCGCGCGATACTAAATAGGACTATAATGAACAATTATCTCAAAATTTTCGGCTCGCATTCCTTTTGTTTATCATTAATAAAATACAAAGCCATTTCAATTTTTTAAAGCACAAATTTAAAGGCAAATTTTCTGCGTATCCATACTCATTTGAATACTTTTCACTTAAAGCCTCTTGTCTCAAGTGCCCCCTTTCAGAACAAGTGCCCCTTTTCCATCGTGACCCCCCACTTTCAAATTCGTTCCGCCGCCTCTGCATCGTATGTGTCTCATTGAGGAAAAGAGGAAATATCGACGATCATCCCCCCCCCCCCGTCGCCAAAACAAATCGACACCGTTGATTGATTCATAATTTGTATTCCAGTGAAAAACCAGTGAATAGGGGGGATTAATAATCAATAATAATAACTGATGAATTATTCCCCCCCCCCCCAATCATTATATATATTCATTCAATATTTCCCCTTTTTACATAAAGAATTGCAAAGTGATGTTCCTGGAACCTTCCAGCGATTTCTCGCTCCCGATCGCGATTTCATCATCATCATTTCTGTCAGCTGTGATATGATGACGTCATGCGACGATTTGATAAAATGTAAACAGCTCCGATCTCGCATTGACAACAGCAACCCCCTATTTTCTTCCATTGAAAACTTCATGTAAATATTTTTAAAATGGCAAGTACGAGAACCACAATTTGCACAGACTACACGCACAACTACAGAAGAAACCAGGGCATCGGTAAGTTTTTGATTAGATGAAAAATATGTCACTATTTATCCTTACGATTGAAAAAGTCTACATGAGTCAATGAATTGTAATATGTGGGACTGTAGAATAGTAGCCGTGACTGATTGCACGTAGACCCACTCATATGTACGAGATAAATATACAGTAGTAATATTGACCTCGTATTGAATAAGGTACTTTTCGGTTGTAGGAAAAAATGTAGACCCAGATATTAGGTTATAGCTAAGAAAATTTAGGAAGAGAATGCAATAATTTGATAACTCATATATAAATTGTATGAATAAATATTATTCTTGCAATTAAAGTTATGAAGATAGGAAAAATAAAGAGAAACTCACCGCTGTCTTGACACAGAGTTCTGAGTACGTCCGAAGCGCCTCCAATGCTTATTATATATGGCGCTATTGTTAAGAGTCGCAAATCAGCTTCACCCATACGAAAAATCGGCATCGTTTCAAAACAAACTCGTACCACATCATACTTACGTTGTATCGTGTGAGTTGACCCACATCATATCATCGTTTCTTTACTGAATCGACCACTGTAGAAAAACTGAAAGACTATATGTTGACATCATTTTAGTTGAGGCGAGATCAATGAAGAGAATCTTTTGGTAATACATCGATGACATTCTGGTTTGGACTGTCAGTCTTTTGTGCAACCGTTTACATTATAGTATGTATCAGTGGGCTTTATTTTCCCCATGGATGGGATCATGTTTGGGGCTGTCCTTTTTTTTTAGTGGGAGCTATTTTTTTCTTCAGTTGGGCCTTTTGGGACGGCCAATTTTATTTTTGATTTTTTTTTGGGGGGGGGGGAACTGACATTTTTTTTCATTATTAGAAATTAACAAAACAAAACAAAAAAAACAAATGGGCGCGCCAAAAATTTAGGTTTTTTTTTTTTTGTTTTTTTTGTTGTTTTTTTTGTTTTTTTGTTCGAAATAAAAAAAAAAAATAAAAAAAATGGGAGAGGCAAACATTTTTGGGCCATTAATTTTTTTTTCTTAAATGACCCAAAATTGTTTGCCTCTCCCCACTTTTTTTTTCTTTTAAATATGAAATTTCTGAATAAAAAAGCCCCCAGTTTTTGGCGCCCCATTTGTTTTCTGTTTTATTTTTTATTTTTTTAAAATTTCTAATAATGAAAAAAAAAATTGGCCCACAATTTTTTTTTTTGGGGGGGGGGGTGGGGAGGAGTTTTGAAAAGTAAAAAAAAAAGAAAGAAAAAGAAATAGGGGGCCAAAATAAATTTGGGCCGATATTTTTTTTTCCTATGGCCCCTTTTTTTTTTTGGGGGGGCGGGGAGGGGATACGGACATATATGAGGTAACATATATAATATATATTATTATATATATATTATATATATATATTATAATATATATATATATTATAATACTATTATATTATATTATATATTTTGTTATATCTATTGTTATTAAGTTAATCATTTCAAATTTGGAAGAAAATAATGTGACCCCATTTTTTTAGGGGCTATGTAACTAAATAAATAATGCATGCTCAACATCATGAACATTACTGACTAGGCCTATGTACATGTGAGTTCGATAGGCCTATTTAATCCCTCAGATTTGGAGAAAAGCCAAGTCACGCCCGATTCATAGGAGAGATAGGTAATGAGCTGGTCGGAAGTAATCTTACTCGACTACTCCACGAATTAATATCGCGTAGCGCCCTCATACGACGTCAGTTCTACAAGTTGGAGAAATGCTGAACCTTCAGTTCCTATCTGCATAACCAGCGATTTATTTGAATTCTACCCAACTTCAAACCTTTCTGATGACATCGAGTGGAGACAGACCCCCCAAAAAGTTTATGGGCAACAAGGAAGGATAATTGGTACGTAAAAATATACATTTGTTCTAAAAATATTCATTTAGAAGTGTTGTTATGCACCTAACACTGTAGGGAAAAATCGATAGTAGTCCCACGTAGTGGTGCTGCTAGCGTGCGTAGACCTAGTTCCAGTTGTTGTGTGTCCAGACAAACGATTTTTCTAGCCATTTTAAAATGTTTACAAGCAGTTTTGTAAAAGTTTTAAGCACAGAATGTTATAAAATATAATAGAGAACAAATATTGATGATGATGACCACTAACAGAATATGATCTAACAAGTTAGATGATAATCCTAACTGAGACAAAAAAACAAACAAGGCTTCATTTTTGGGAGACCAAACAAAATCTTACACGATTACAGTTAGATCTAGATCTACACATTTTTCATAGTTTCTAAGTAGTCTAACTATAAGAATTCAGCATTTTACATTATTACTATTTTATACCATCGTTGCTACATTTTCTTAGGATTATCTTGATACAAAAAAATATGGTATAAAACCAACAGCAATTGGGAAATTGGCCTCAAGATCGAGACCCTCCCCTCTTACTCTTACTTAGTCTTACTGCGGCAGCCTGTACATAAAGTGTACAGGCTGCGAACATGACTAGCATGAAAACTTAAAGGCCTTCGCTTTTCCAGGCTAGAATGTCAAAATAATTGAATTATAAAACATTGACTAAACAAATGTATGTAGAGTCTACAATAATACTAGGCAGATGACCATCTTCGTTCTTCATGATGACCATAAAGGGAAAAAATGGCTTCAGAATTGCTGTTCCCATGGAGTTAAACGAATTGTATTCCCTGGTATAGTTCGCAACACGCATGTGCGATATTAGCAGCAGCATCTATAGGCTCTACATGCTATCTGTTTGGAGGGCGATCGGACGAGACTCGGAAATGGACTGGAAATTACAAAATTTCTTCAAGCGTATGCATTTTTTATAGGAAGATCTTTTTTGTGCAGGGTCTGTTTAGTGGCATTACTTTTTTTATTACCGGTACATTAATGATATTTTTGATATATTTTACCGATTCTGAGTGGTATTTTAACCATTGCAAATCGAACTCTAAAAATATTGAGGGGTTTCACTTGGGATGCTGCCACTTCGGGCAGCGTCCCGGGGCTACCTCCCCTCATACCGTCCAAACGGAGCGGCTCCTAACTTAATCTTGAGGGAATCCTGAGCTTCCATGGGTAATTTGACACCATAGATGTTTATCTAGTAACAGGTGTGTTCCATCACCTGATTTTTATGACAACAGGTGGACATTATGGAATGCGTTGTATATTCCACCCATCGCTCCTTCTGATAAAGTCATTAAATCTCATTTTCCCTAGCCCGATGATGCCCGAAGCTATCCATGGTGGACAGATCGTTTTGCTGTGGTCAAGAATTTACCTTCAAGACGGGTACCCCATGGGCTTTTCACCAAGTCTGGGGTCAGCAAATTTTGATCCACTCTCCAAGAAAGCTGAAGATTCCCTGTCTTTAATTCTATTCAATCACCAGGAATCTCGTTATAAGAAGGTCTGATATAATGAGATTCCTGATATTACATGGTAATACAATGTAGTGGGGTGTTTTGAATTTTTTTTTAACACACGAAAACAAAATCTTTTTTCGTTTTCTTTTAGCCTTCTGTGACACTCAAACTACGCAAACCGAAATCAGACAAGAAGGTGAACTGGAAAACAGGAGTAGTGGATAATGAACATATGGGCAAGAAGAAATCAAAGTGTAAGTACCCTGCCCTCTATAGTCAGTAACATGTCAATAATTCAACACCCAGGGATCTGATGGTTGATGATTTGGGAGCCTCCTAATTAAATAATTTAAGTCATTATAAAAGAAAAAAGGCTTTCATATATTTTTTCCTGTCTTCTAAATATTCATGAATAGTCAACCTTGCCTAATTTCTTTGTTCTTTTTTTTTTTTTTTTTTTTTTTTTTTTTTGACACTTCATAAGTGAACCTTTTTTCTAAGTCAAAACTATTTCTTCAGTCTCAACAGATCCGTCTTCTGCAAGGACGGTTAATATATTTATTTATGTGCTCCTTTCCCTCGGAATCTATTGTAACAGCAATAACAATATTGATGTGCAGTATTTTTGTTTCCTTGATACCCCAAATTATTGATCCAGTGTCCCTAGCTCTTGCCATCCCTCCCCAGATCTTGTACAGCATGGATAAAGTGTTTCATTTTGATTTTCATGGACATGGATTCTTTTGACATATTTTGGTATTATTGCCTTATTCCATTCATTCCATATTTTCACGAAATTGTAGTTTTCTCTTTTAAACATTAAAATAAAAGGAGTAAATTGCTATGAGTATATCTTTCAATGATGCTTAAAAAACTTTGCTGTTTTTTTCACTGATCAAAAAAAAAAGGGAAATTCAAACCCTACGCCAAATTTCCATTCGGGTTCTTTCACTTTCAAGAATAATTTGCAGTTTGAAAAAATAGACGATTGTTTAAGTCACTCAATTCAGCTATGAATTATCACAGAATAAGAAACGAGTAGTAATTATAACGACCTCTATTTGGTTGTCATCTTAATAAGAAAGTTATTGACATTAATCCTATCCACTCCCCCCCCCCCCCCCCCCCCCTCCAGTAGACTCGAGTGATCAAAATAACCCAGTGGGATTAGGGTTTAGATAGCCACATGGGCCCATATTCTGAAATGAAAACTGAGATTGTATGCGTCGCAAGTTCGTACAAACCTATTGTGCGATCCTTTTGTCTGATGCATCAGTCAGCATCAGACTAAAGGATCAAAGCACAATAACTTTGCACAAACTTGCGACTCAGGCTTTGCTCTAGAATACAGGCCATAGGGTTTGAGTCTACTGCTAATTGTCAGCCACATTAATACTAGCTACCCCCCATTCAGAGAAATGCAGTCCCACATGTATTCCTTACAAATGTCAAGGCATAAATTTTGGCCCTTTGCATTGAGCTCAATGCAATGCAGAACAATAGATTTCCTGTAAATATTACCTTTTTCAAGCTTTTCTCTTCAAAGAGGAAGACATTTGCACTAATACATTGGGAAATAATAAAAGAAAAAGAAAAGAGTAAATTGGGATCAAGTTTTACACAAATTTGAGGGTATTATTTATACCACTTTTACTCCTTTTTTCACAAGTTTTGTTTTTCCATACAAGTTTATTAAAGGGATTTAGTAACACCCAAAAACAAGTGCAAAAGAGATCGAAATGAATAGAATTCTATCGCTCTGACCGTAAAAACAAACAACTGTAAGTTTCAGATCAAGTGCAAGTCATTTACTATCTTAAAACAGTGAAATTTCAAACGCGGCTGAGGATACGGCTGCGCATGATTAATTTATACCACTCCGTTGCAAGGTTAGCCACCCGGTAGGCACGGGGACTAGACAACAGGAAATGAGGTGAAAACCACGTGCGTTTCAATCCAATAAATTGCAATTTGAATATCATTCAAAGTTACTGCATCCCTTTAATGATTTTATGTGAAAAGTGAGATGTTGAAGATTATATTCAGGCATGATTTGAGACCGTTCTGGCTTTTTTTATTTTTATGTGGGAGTACCTAACTTTACTTTTATATTCAAAATCTTTTGCTAACAGGTTGCTGCATATACAATAAACCGCGGATGTTTGGAGAGAGTTCTTCAAGCAGTGAGGGAGAATCAGATGATGATTGCAAAATGTGCAGGAAACAACAGAAGAAGAACTACAGCATGCATAAAGATGATTGTTGTAAAAACGACCCCTCCCCAGGAATGATAGGGGGTGACTAGAACATAATATCCCTGCAGCATTAAGTGTGTTCTTAAAATCATGAATAATAGAAACATGGGATATCTATAGTCCCATTCTTGTTATCACGTTAGCTTGTATGTTGCCAAATTGCTGAGTGTTTGTGGTGCAATTTGATGATAACAAGAGATAGTTTATGATTTTGAACGGCTAAAGCCTCATGGGAGATGCGACAGCTTGGTCGATGGGTTTATGACCTGGAGGTTCCTGATTGGAAACCAGTTGATGCCCCTAGGTAATGCATTAACCCTAGGATATGACTTCAAATCGTTGTTACCTCAGTCTGCTAATACTTACTGCACTAGTGTCCTGTAAACTTTCCTTGAAGATACAGTCTTGTGATGATAGGCATGAATTATGCTTTTAATACATACCTTGTATTCGAGGCTGCAGACATTACATACCAGGCTGCAAAATTTGTATTGGCAACAACAAAAAAGTTTGGGATGTTGGCGATGTGAGTTTGCAGACTGAGATGCACAGAGATGCCAATCCTATGGAATAATTATGATGTTAGAAATTTGAAACAGCTGAACCAAATGACTTATCATGAGGAAAAGCATGAATAATAACCTTTTGCTCTGTCATTCAATTTCGAGAATGCATTCAAATTAATAGATTTCTTTCTCTTGTGACCAAGTCATGTCTATTACTTATGTTCTTATTTCTGGATGCAAAGTCTGCGAACGTGGGTTCTGCAAATTACCTTGTGGTGTTGACCGGTTGTTGAGTTAAAAAGAAGTCTTGCTGACACGGAATAACCACAGTGGCGGAACAGGTTTTCAGGATTCGGGGGGGGCGGGACACTGAAATGTTTTCGGATTTTAACATGTACGGTCAATGAGCGGTTTTCAAATTATAGGGGGGTGCGTCCCCTGCACCCCCGTCTGGATCCGCCACTGTAACCATCATTTTTAGGAAATTCTTATATTAATTCTGACTTTTCAGATGTTTATTTTGTGGTTAGTGAGCCTACTTAGTTCTGGTGATCCAATGCTAAAAATAGTGAATGAATTTTTATTTTTATTTTCTATGCCTAGTACTCCTAATGCTGCAGTCACATGTACACAACTCAATTGAAATTTGTGAAAATTGCTGACAATGCGCACACAGAGTGTATACATAGACAACACATCGTCGGCCTTATGCCAGAAGGGCCTTAGCATTTTTAAAGCCCATTCATAATGTACACATACTAAAAACGGTAAGGCCCTTTTGGCATGAGGCCGACGACATATTAAAATATGCAAAGAATGCACATCGCTGGCTAAGCGCGCTCAACGAATTAGTAACGCACACCCAGCGCATACTGTGGGTTAGCCATGTGTCATACATGTGACTGTGCCATTAGTTCTGAAACATTACAACAAATATTTTTTTCCAAAATGGTTCTTTAAACATAATTTACAGCAATGTCACAGATGTTATCTGTATGTGGGTAACCCAAGTATATTGTGTCTTATCAAGCATTGAACAGAGAAAGAGAGAGAAGAGGGCAATTTACTGTTCTAGGCTACTTATAACAAGTTTCCTGAAAATATGTAATTGTAATTTCAGATGCCACCATTTGTAAACTTTCAAGAGAAAAAAATTAATACAATCTGAATAACGGGCATCTTTGAAGAAAAAAAATAATAATGCACTACATGTACGTTTGTGTAGGTAATATAGACATACATGTACCGTACTATGTCTTTTCAAGGGCTATGTGTATGACTTGAATTGGGCACATTTTTATTAGAGAGATCATGCAAACCTTTTTCTGATAGAAAGGTCTATGAACAGTATTTGTACATTGCCATCTCAATTCCTTTTACAAATTTTAATCCATGAGCTGGATGTTAAAGTGAAATCAAGCAAACTGTTGGTTTCTTTAAGGGAGATGAGATGGGACCCAAACCCAAAGGATATTAGATTTACAACTTGCTTTAAAGATTAATAATGGGTTTATTTTATGAGCTGACACCTTTGGAACAGGCTCCTAGTGCATTGTACTCCAATTGTACCATCAACTTGCCATGTTATTGCTATGTACCACTGCACTCTTTTTCATGAAATTATAATATACCAATTTTGCTCCAGCTTGTACTATTATTATTATTCTTCTTTATTTATTTATTTTTTTAATTTGCACTCAGAAAAGTGTTGGACATAAACTCTGAGTCATGACCCCAAGGTTTGAAATCCATTTTTACAGGTACATGATGGTGAAATAAAGGCAGGGAAAAAGCAATGCAGCTGGAGAAAATGGGCATATTCTAATTTGGGTATTTTAATATGTGGATAATTACATGTTTGTAAATGTATCATTTTTAAGGAATTGATAGTATTCTTGAAAACAGCCCGATGTAAGCTCTATCTGAGTGCATCAAATAAGTCTACAATGTATGAAGGGCCAGGTGATTTTTTTTCTTATCATGTACACTTTATCATACGTCAATTTGTAAACAAATATACAAAACTTCCATTTATATTTTTCAATTTATTTATTTTTTTTTTTTCTTGCGTAAAAGTTGTGTAGAATGAAAAGCTTTACAATTGGCCTTCCATATAACAGTGGAACTAGTTAAAACATGCTGCTTTCAAGAATATGGACTTGTATTTATATAGTTAAATGTATATATAACCAATGCTCAATTTATTCTAGAAACCTGACAAATCAAACGAAAATCAATATTTTGTATTGAATTATTATTGAGTTCTATAAAATGTAGAAATTTATGTGATCGTAAAGGGAGAATGGGGAAAAGATGGAGAAGAGATTGATGAAAGACGATAGAGAATGAGGTATAGAGGGAGAAGAGAGAGATAGAGGACGAGATAGAATGAGGTAGAGATGGAGAAGAGAGAGAGAGAGAGGACGAAAGAGAATGAGGTAGAGATGGAGAAGAGAGAGAGAGAGAGGAACGAAAAAGAGAAATGAGGGTATTAGATGGAGAAGAGGAGAGATAGAGGACGATGATAGGAATGACGGGTATGGAGATGGGAGAGAGAAGAGAGAGATGAGGAGAGAGGAACGATAAGAGGATGAGGGTAGGGAGACAAGAGAGAGAGGACACAGATAGAATGAGGTAAGAGATGGCAGAGAAAAGAGAGGAACAGAGGGAGACAGAGATAGAATGATTGGTAGATATGGAGAAAAGAAGATGAGATAGAGGACGAGATAGAATGATGGTATAGAGGGAGAGAGAGATAGAGGACCTGGAGAGAGAATGATGGGTTAGAGATGGAGAAACAGGAGAGAGAAGAGAGTACGAAAGAGAATGACCGGTAGAGATGCGAGAAGAGAGAGAGAATGAGTATATATAGAGGGAGAAGAGAGAGATAGAGGACGAGATAGAATGAGGTAGAGATGGAGAAGGAGAGAGAGAGAGGGACGAAAGAGAATGACAGGTATAAGAGGGAGAAGAGAGAGATAGAGGACGAGATAGAATGAGGTTAGGATGGAAGAAGAGAGAGAATAGTGGACGAGAGAGAATGAGGTAGAGATGGAGAAGAGAGGACGAGATAGAATGAGGCTAGAAAATGGGGAAAGGAGAAGAGGGAGGACGAGATAGAATGAGGTAGAGATGGAGAAAGAGAAAGAGGAGGACGAGAGAGAATGAGGTAGAGATGAGAGAAAAAGAGAGAGTGAGGATATGAGAGAGAATGAGGTAGAGATGGAGAAGAGGGAAAGAGATAAGACGACGAGAGAATGAGGAGAAGAGATTGGAGGAAGAGAGGACGAGGAGAGAATGAGTAGAGATGGAAAAAAAATGAGAAGAAGAGAGGACGAGATAGAATTTAGGTATAGAGATGGAGAAAGAGAGGGAGGACGAGAGAGAAATGAGGTAGAGATGGAGAAAGAGAGAGAGAGACGAGATAGAATGAGGGGTAGAGATGGAGAAAGCGAGAAAGAGAGAGGACGAGAGAGAATGAGGTAGAGATGGAGAGAAGAGGAAGAGAGGGGGGGATAGAGAGAATGAGGAAGAGATGGAGAAGAGAGAGAGAGAGAGAGAGGGGATGAGAGAGAATGAGGAAGAGATGGAGAAGAGAGAGAAAGAGAGAGGATGAGAGAAAATGAGGTAGAGATCGAGAAGATAGAGAGAGAGAATCAGGTAGAGATGGAGAAAAGAGAGAGACGGAGAGAGAGAGGATGAGATAGAAAGAGGTAAAGATAGAGAAGAGAGAGAGAGAGAGAGAGAGAGAGAAGAGAACGAGAGAACTGAGTTGAGATGGAGAATAGAGAGAGAATGAGGTTGAGATTGAGAAGAGAGAAAGGGAGAGATAATTACGGTGATAAGATAGAAGCGAGAAGAAGTTTGCAGACCGGGGGGGGGGGGGCAGCCTTCACAACTGCAGGCCTTTGTAGGGACGGACAATTTCAAGATAATGTAGGGGCCTGTACAAGGAAACTGCTCGCAAGTCTACATGTATATTAGAGCCCATGTTCCATCATGGAGAAAAGACAGATGGTTCCATTAATGTTCCCACTGACGCATTTAAACATTTCATATAAGTTAAAATCGCAGAAAATCTGTATATTTTAGTTATTCATTTATTTGTTTAAATATTTTATCATCCCCCCCCCCCCCCCCCCGGTATACTGGAATCAAAATTAAGCAACCTAGGACAACTACCCCAGGATAACTGACCCAAGGGAAATATCACAAGCATAGTACCTCTACAGGAAAACTTCACCCACTACCTTTAACCCCCAACTCCTATTCGGGATCAGAGGGGTAGTTTTATTTATTATGACCAGAGGGTTGCAATTTTTTGCTAGGTGTACCCCCCTCCCCCCCCCCCCCCCATGTAGTAGTCATCCTTGGGGTTATTATCTTGTGTTGGTTATCCTGAGTGGTAATTAACTAGTCCTCGGGAAATTCTATCCTGGAGTGTAGTTTTCTATCACCATTTTTATTGAGGACAAACCTGTACCGGCTGTTACCCTGCTTCTCTTTCTAGTATACCGCCATCTCTTGATTTAGCTCGCTGATATTATTATATTTTGTTCACTGAATTTGGATTTTCGTGCATAATTTCCCAGGATGGAATGAATGAAATCATTGTGCATGTTGTGAAGAGCCTGAGATTTGCTAAACTGATCTTTATCCCTCTTGCAAAGGATGTCGCTGATTTCTGGAGTAAAACTGAGTAATATTTCAATTGATGCTGTTCGTTCAGTGACTAGATCTTCCAGAAACCTGTAAGAATCTTCGAATTTGATCGCAGTATTTGGCCACCTTCTTCCATTCGAGATGTCGGGGAAAGGCAGCGGTAAGTTGAGTCAGCAGCACCTTGCTAGTTTGTGTAGAGATTCAGATTGGTCACTGGCATTCAGTCACTGTCACTGGTTCCACAATTTGGTTATAAACTAAGAAAACATAAGATTAAGATGGGTGGAGGGGGTGGGAGGTAATTAAAGACTAAGTTTAACAATAAACTTAAATTATTATGTAAATGCCATCAATGACAATGTCATAAATCATGTAAATGCAGTTTCTAATCTGGCCGATTTTATTCTTTTTTTCTGTCTTTTCTGAAACAAATTTATGAAGGGGGACCTAAAGCTGCGTACTTAGTTTTCAACGATTTAGAAGTCATATAATTCAGTATTTCATGTTACTATTTTTATACCATCTTTTGCTACATTTTCTGAGGATTATCTCGATGCAAAAAACATAAAATAAAACTAACAGCAATTACGAAAATCGCCACCATATCAAGACCCCTCTTCCTTAGCCGTCAGAAGAGAACGGGTCTATGCACTCACTTTGAAGTTTGATGTAGGCCCTAACACTTTCGATTTTGTGTTTTCTTCCAAATTTTCATGATATGTTATGAAATTGTTACCATAATTCAATAATTTTTACCTTTTTAGCACCTCGCGTAGCTTAAGTTTAGGACCCCCTACCATACTACTTCAACTTCTACTTCTACGTCGATACTTGACAGGATCCATCAGTCAGGATAACATCAAGAAATGAAGAAGAAGTCAAGAACTCTAGTCTAGATCTAGGCCTATTATCACAAATGTTTTCCACAAAAATAATGAATAACAAAATAGTTTGAAGCAAGTCCATCATCGGAAACCATTGTTTTACAACCTCAAAAAAAGTATGATTTTAATGTGATTTATTGCCGAAGTTCAGATCCTTTTCAACTGAAGTTACTTAACCTGTTGGAGACGAGCTGATTTGGCTATAACACACATTTCCCATAGACCTCAGCCCGAATATATTCGGGCTCAGTCCCCAATGGGTTAAATGTAGAAATAAAAATTTTGGTAAAATTATCATGATTAGAGTCTATAGATCTTGTCCTTCATATGAAAAAAAAATGTAAAAAAAAAAATTAAATAAAAAAAATAACTTAGCGCATGCAACTAAAATATATTTTGCACCTTACTTGAACCCATGGCCTCTGTTCCTCCAGCCCCCTCCCCTCTAATTGTGTAGGGGAGGGGGTTCCTGTAAGGTGCGAAATATTTTTTGGGCCACACATTTCTTGTTAAAATCCACTGTGCTGCAAAATCGAGATGCTTAGCACAATCCCCTCCTTTGTTGCTATCAGAATGGAATGGGTCATTTTTTTTTTAAAGCTAAGCTAAAAGCTCTTTACAAGTAAGTTAACAGAGTTAAATAGGGGACCTACATTGTAGGATTTGTAATTTCTTTCAAAATGTTTTAATTTTTGGCGCAGGGAACGGGCGCGTTTCTCAAAACCGTCATAAGTCTAAGTTCTTGGACAACCCATAAGGACTGAATTAACACATTATTTGATGGACTTACGACGGTTTCAAGAAACAGGCCCTCATGCCCAGTGATGATTTCCTACCAATGGAAAGTTAATGCTCAAAGATCTATCACCTAAGCCCAAGGAGTCACTGTTTTAGAAGGGTCCAGCAATCCCATGAAAGAAAATAAAAATATCTAATCCAAGAATCATAAATATACCCTGTATTAAGTACATGTACTTTATTTTTGAGGTAGGTTTATGCTTGGTTTTGCTTATTATTCTTGAGAAATTCCCTGTGGCAACATGCAACCATTTTTAACACAGGCAAGTATACCTGGATGGATCGGTATAAAGGGGTGACCAACCAATTTATTGAAACACCCATAGGGCCTATATTGTAAGTATTGATGATATGTATCGAGTTAAAGGTGATATAATTTAAATTGTTTCTTTAAAAAATGGCAATTTATTATAGAATTTACTGAGGGTAGAAGCTCACAAATGACATCACACAATCACAATTTTAATTGCATGTATACTCATACATGTACCTAGTATCATTATGTGGACTTTATTTAAACTTCACATATTTTCTTCCATTTTTCCGCTTTTAATTTTTTTTTATTTTACAAGCAATTTGATCCCATGTTGGACAATTCCCCTTTAAATGTAAATTTAGGGACACAAGTTTCATTCCAATTAAATTTTTGCAAACAATACTGTAGAAACTGTCCTTCATTGTTGCAGACATACAATGTAGTAGGCAGTGCTGCACTAGTTCTGCCTGAAAAATAGCGCACTATTTCTGAACGGATGAATTAGGACAGACTTTTTCTCGCAAATGGCACGCTAAATTGGGGGGAGATCTCGGCCCAAATCATGTCAGACTTATTTCTTAACTTGAGCTTTTCTCATGGTTTTGGTTCGTAATAGTGCACTAAATTAAGCGGTCTTGCCCCGGACATAAACCTAAATCTGATCTCGTTATGCACATCATCAATGTCCAAATCTAAGAGAACATTGTAACCAGGATGACCTGGTTGCTGCAAATGAGAGCGCTTTGCAATGTGCTTTATAAGTTGTGGATGAATATAATATTTGTCTAAATGGTAGAGACACAGAAGAATAATCATGCACATCTCAGGCTTGTTTGTGTGAGCTCGACGTCAAGTCGTAAAAATGAATCTTGAGCTTTAGCTCAAACTTGTTGAGTGTCAACTTTGCACTTCAACTATCTTCAGATTTTTCTGGACACCAGAGGGGCGTTTCACGAAAGGACTTGTCGGTTGTTTTATCGGACAAATTTGCTCTCAGCCAATCAGATGCAAGCATTTCAGTAGGAGTAGCGAACAGTTGTCAGTGAGAATCTGTAAATAATTGTTACATGAAATGCTCCCCTGATCCACCTTATAGCACGCTATTTTTCTAGCTCAAGCTATTGCAGCACCACTTACTGTATAATATGTAGGCCTCTCAATACATGACTGTACATATTGTGTCTAGGGAGCATGTTGCATACTGTAGTACCCCACTCGGAGTAATGATGAGTCAGGGAGCTCACAGCTGGTATTTCTAATCTTATTGAAAGCAATAAACAGTGAGGATATCCACATGTTCCTGCATAGACATCAGATCTTATTTCATTTCCAGCCATTTTAGAAGGCATACATTTTTTTTTCCAGGGTTTGATAATAGAGGGGAGGGGGGGGGGGGGGGTTAAACCCTGTGGCACCTTAGATATTTGTGAAGATGGCAACCAAAAGTTCGAAGTGTTCTTACAAACAATGTATCATACAATTGCATGGTTTTATTTTCTTGCTTAAAATGTTGTGTGGGGAAGAACACTTTTTTTTTACAACTGTCCAGCAGGGCATGCAGCCTGCCCCCCTCTATATTTGAAAACCGATTATTGACCGTACATGTTAAAATCAGACAAATTTGACACCCCCCCCCCCCCCCCCCCCCCCCCCCATCGGGCCTGGTGTCCGCCTAGTTTGAGATTCTGTAAAATCTATCTGGGCCATTCCACGGTCGGAGGACATTTGTTGTTTCTTCTTTTTGCTTAATCTCAAATTTAGGTTGTATTTTGGGCTTTTTAACTTTTCTGAAATTAATTTATTACATGAGGGGACACAGATTAGGTTAGATTTTACATTCAAATTGTATGTCCTTATAGGAGAATCCAAACTATACATAGATTTAAGCACATGGGACTACATGCAATTTTAAAAAGTTTTTTAGACTTTGACAGAGAACAATCATTTTTTTTGCATTTTTTCCAACTGGATAAGCTTTAGAATATTTAATCACACCTAAATTAACAATAAAATTCAGTCTGAAGTTACAGAAAAGGTATGAAAATTTGAATTATATCTTGACGGACAAACTGTAACGCGAGTTACCGTAACGCGAGTTACCGACATAAACGCTCCCTGTATTTTATCTGTTCATTTTTTCTTTACTTTGATGCAGTTGATAGGTTCAAAATATACTACTTTCAGTTTAAGATAGGAAAAGTTATGTCAACACGGTGTAGTTTAAGGACAATTCGCCGTAATATTCATTGTGATTTTTACCATGTCCTTTTTGCGTAACGCGAGTTACCAAAGTTCAACGACCCGAGAATCCGAATGAGCTTGACCAATATTTTTCTTTTTCAATCCATTTGGTTAGTCTATGTCTCCTTTACATGTGGTGCAAAAAGTAATTTGTAGATGTTAGCATTTTGAAAGATAGAGGACTTTAAACTTGAAAGGTACCGGTTATTTGTAACGCGAGTTACCGTGGAATGGCATTAACCAATGCGCTGAAGGTGATGCTGATCAGATGCTGTATAAAACATAATAGACTGGCTACAATTCCTTCATGTACATTTATTATGGTGTGCTAGACCTAGGTGACCTATGATTGCCAAATCCTATTTTTGGAAGAGCAAATGTGATTTAAAAAATACCAGATTGCTTGTATTGAAAAATGATACAACCCTATTAATTATGCAAGAATAAATATACCGTACTTCAATAAACTCCCTTGAACCAAAGCATTTTTTTTTTGCTACAAAATCTGTAATGAGACAAAGTTTTATGAGTAGTAAAGGTGCTCTCTGATATTCAGGGATAGAAATTACAGTACAGTATGTTATCTAGTGACCAACTGAAAAAACAGCATCCGCTATGTAGAGCCAGACACCAGCAATGAGGCTTGCATAATATTCATGGGACGTCAATCTGTTAGATGATCAAAGGGATCAATATGAGAATATTTAATGTCATCATCAACCGATGTGTTGGCTCAGTGGATAGAGCGTCCGCCTCATAATCGGGAGGTTGTGGGTTCGATCCCCGGCCGCGTCATACCAAAAGACGTTAAAAAATGGTAGTTGTTGCTTCCCTGTTTGGCGTTCAACGAGAGGGGGATAGAGCAACGTCCATCTGGCGCTGCTCAGCGGCTGCCAAGCCCACGGGACAAGGGCAAAAAGAATATCCGATTCGGACAATAAAATTTGGAGCATTTGGAGCATCATAATAAGTTAAGGCATTCGATTATGTTGTCATTCAAGTCAGCCAAATTACAAATAAATAATGGTGGATAGATTGAAAACTTAAAACCCAGCAAGCACACATTACAGTACATGAACACACAGCTTTTATTGCCAAAACAAGCCAAAATCATAGAGAGTGATTCACAAGTAAAGTGAAATAAGTCAGTTATATGAGCCATTAAATCACTATCAAGACCAGCAAATGGGCAATTAGTCTGTAATTAAGTGAGCCCATCTCTCACAGAATGGTACTGGGGTTGTCAGCCTACAATGGATGGCTCATACATGTAGATACTGTACGTACAACTACAGGGTACTATAATGTTATGCATCAGAAACAGGTCACATTCACAGTGTGACATTTTGGAAGTATTGGGTAGAATTCCTAAACTGCATTCACGTTGGGAAGTACTTGTAATAATGCATCCATGTAATAATGGATCCATGTACATACATGTACATACGTACAAGTACTAGGGAAAGGGACAGCCCCTGTAATATGAAACCCTCTTTCCATTGGAAGACCATGCCTGTAATTAAGATTTGAATCACTTTCATATCAAAGAATACATTTAGACTCCTGACTTTGACAGTTTTAATGTTGCATTGAAACTTCAGAAAGAATTACTGTACTATGTTCGCTTGAAAGCAAAGTGATGTCAATACAAGAAAGAGTTTTTTCTTTTCATTTCTCTTTTGTTTAAAGGTAGTGTCAGCCTTTTGCAGGCCAAAATATTAAATTTCTAGTTTTTGAGAGGATATAGTAGTATACCAATGACTATATCATCCCACAACATGATTAAGCTCAAATGTGTATGTTTGTCATTTTATTGCGATTATCAAAAATCATTCCTATTTTTTCGAACCTCGAAAAATATACCGTACGGTGCGAACCGCTGATCGTTAGCGCAGAAAATAATGCACGCTGATGCGCCGTGTGTATAATGCTGTGCGCGGTCCGTGCCGCACGCGCTGTAATATCAAACGATGTTGATGGAGAGCTGGTCAAGATTGGTAGTCAGATTTTCGTTTCGTATTACTGATCTAGGCAACCTATGACAGTAAGATTGAATAGACAGTATAGGTCGATCATATTCTACAGTTATGCCAAGTTGCATTAGTTTCCGCAATTTGTGAAAAAGGCTGATACTACCTTTAAAGTACATGTATATGATTTGTTTGATTTTATTCCTTTCGTTTGCATACAGTATCATTATTTTATGGACATACAATGGGGCTCTGAAACAAATCTTTGTATACTCTGGCCACTGAAGGTGGTACCGGAGGCAGCATCTTTTTGGGAAGCCTGTCGGTCCGTTTGGTTTGCTCATTATGCAGCTGTCATTTGTAAGACCCACTTCTTGACCCCCGGGATAGGTGTGTCACTTTACCAAAGAGAGTCATACATTGAGATACCATGACGCACCCTATGTCACAGAAAGTGACACACCATTTCACGAAAGTGACTTACCAATGACACACTCGTAATGAACATTTCTGACGCACCTTTTGGTGATAGTGACTGACCATAGTGACTGACCATGAACAACGATCGTAGCGATATATCACCCAAACCATGACGGTCTCATTTGACACACCAAGTGACGCAAATTGGTAAAGTGACTTACTGAGACGCACATACGAGTCAGTATTATGACGGACTTTTGACGTCCATGACGGTACTGTGAGTCACTAATTATGGGGACTTTGACGCAACTTTGACGGACTACTCCCGAGGGTCAAGACGTGGGTCTTGCAAATGACAGCTGCATTATAGTGACAATCATATCTCATGAACCATTAGAGATATACAACATGAGGATAGTATGTCACCATAGGAAGACAATCTGATTAGATTTTGGAGTACATGTACATAGCTTAAAGCCCAAGGGTCACAGAGGTCAACTAATGCAATCCCATGTATTGAGCTTCTTATCACAATATCTTATGAACCAGCTGAGATACATGCACTTCAAACTTTAGTAAAGTTTTTGCACTATAACTATTGGAGTACATGTACATAGGTCAAAGGTCAAGAGCTTGAAGTTCTTTATATTGCTACACAGACAATATATCTGTGCCAGAACTATTTTGAAAACAGTGTTTTCAATGCCTTCCAACTTTGTCTTTGCTGACTACTGAGCCTTCTCATCAAGACCATAGAAATAATTGTTGAACTCAAAAGTTATTCCAATTAAAGAAAAATTATTCATTTATTTTTGATCAGATTGGAGAGAGGCTAGCTTCATGTATGACTCAACCTGAAACCCAATGGTTTGTCAAAAACTCTTTCAAACATTGATTACTTTCCCTTTTTGGACCAGTCCAAAGGGGAAAAAAGGAGGAAATCAAATGAGCAATTCAGTCCTTGTAGAGTGAACCCTGTGTACATCTAGTGCATTACAAAAGTGGTTTATTTATTGTTGTTGTTGAACTGAGGCCTACATGTACATGTACATGTAGAAGTTTAAAGTATCTATTTAAACTGCATTTATATTTATAAAATCATTGAAACGTCTGATTTTATTACTACTCAGGTACTTTTGAACATACATTTGTAATTATCATACTGTACTTCTTTGCCTTCCTGCAAATGCTGTTTTCATACCATTTCATAAACAAAGATTGGTACATAAGGAGTCTGGAGGTTTATTTCACTTTCCCTTTTATCATGTCCTTTTGTTTGATCTCGCATGATCTTCATTTCATTTACATTATGTATGTTGGGAGTGCTCACAGATGTCCTTTTCACAACAAGGAACAAGGCATCAAGTACATTGTGTATTATTTTCTTTCTTTGTATATAATACACGCAAACAGCTTGCCCTGAAATGCTGTAGAATCGTTAAACAAAACAGTTTAAATAACATATTCTCGAAAACTAGGGTTAATTCATCAAATCAGAAATATCACGCTGTTGACCAAGCTCAAGCTAGTGAAACGCCAACTTGTTTTGTGCTTTATGACTGACAAGGGTTTTAGAGTACAGACATGCAAGTGCATGTTCTTTATTTGGGTGATCAGAGTTGATAGCCCTATTTCCCTATTTGTCTTTTTGAATCTTGATTTCATTTGACCAGCTCCTGTGATAGGAATACATAAATAGCATACATTAGGTTGTCACTGCTGCATGGTAAAAGGTAGGCTTGAATACTTTGCCAGCAGAAATGGTATGTAGGCGGTGCTGCACTTGCCGCAGCTAATAAAATAGCAAGCTATGAGGATGATCATGAGGGCAAAAAAACCCCAAATCAGTCAAGTGCAAAGTTGATGCTGCACTAGCGAGAGCTAAATATCAAGATAAAATTTTACGACCTGAGGTTAGGATGCCTGAGGGCAATTCCATAATTACAGACGTACATTTCGGACACTTTAAAAAGCTCTCACAATCAGAGTTCAGTTCCTTTATGAGGTTTAATCATTTAATTACTACATCCATAGGGTAAAGTAATCACAAGTTATTTTATATGATAAATATTTTGTACCTTGAAATCATAGAACAAGTGCGATTACGGACGTACTCAGAAAATATGGATTTTCTGACTTCTAATTTAAATTGAAAACTCTGTGATTATGGCTAATTCCCAAGTAAATTATTCCTTATCACTTATTAAGATGTGAATTATCAAGACATAGAAATGACGAAATGAACGATGTACAAATTAGTCAGTTATTAAGGATTCAATTTGCTTTGTTACGGGAGGGTGACAGTTAGACGACAAATTTGCAGTGTGGTTAGTGCATAGTGCATCTGGATACAACATAGTGTTTTAATCATTGTTGTATGAAGTTAATCTGAATAATTTCATTTAAATTAATTCTTTATCATCAAGTAGATGTCAAATGACCAAAATGCGAATAAAATGCGAGTTTATTTGTTAATTACCCGTATAATAACTATTTTGTGTTACGGACGTAAGTACTTCATAAAAATATGCACATGGTGCTTTTGCTAAAAATTACTTGTTTTAAAGCTCAAATTGATGCTAATCCTTTGGTCCAGATTTTTTGTGGTATTGAAATGAGTTACATTAAAAAACAATCCAATATTGGAATTATTTCTTATGTTTTTCAATTGTTTTTTGAATTTCTTATGTTATTTTTTTGTTTTTAACTCTTTTTATTTTATTGTTTTTTCATGAAATTTGTTGAAAAATATTTTATATAAAAAGCATTAATAAGATACTGTCATCAATAAAAGAAAATAATAGAATTTGTAATTTTAGCTGAAACAACGTTTTGTATGGATTTGTCAAAAACCTGAGCAATTTCAGGCATTTTGGTCTGATCACACTGTCAAATCATGCGTACTCTGGAGGTTACGATGGTAAAAATTTGGTTCAAAGATGCGCAATTTCAAAAATTATGGAACAACTGATGTCATCTTATATGCTTTAGAGAGATACATTCGTTTTTCACTATAAGTCTGTCTGGATTTTGGAATAGTTAATACATACTGCATTAGTCTTGAATAACAAAAATTCTAACATTAATAGCTTATGAAGATGTTCACACCTACACTTTCATTAATTCAAAATGGGATAGAAATGATTTAACAAATCTTCCTTATGATTACAGTCAATACTTCTGTTAGGATGTACTTACGGACGTACCTCTCTTATGCTAATTAACGATTAATTAAATAGAGAGTGAATTTTCTTCCTAGGTATTTTGAAGAGGTTCTTGCTTGCTTTGCTTGGTGTTTTTCTTATTTGAATGTTGCATTTTTTGGAAATTAAAAAATGTATTTTCTGTTACGAGAGTACATGAAAACATGGGTTTAATTGAATCCAATACAGAGTAATTAAAAGGCCAAACTAAATTTTTTACCTATACATTTTATTCACTTAACCCTGTTCTACAATAACAAAAAAAAGTCAATTTCATATTCCCTGAAGGCATTATGTATCAAGAGCAATTCCAGAGCATTTTGGTGATGAAAATATGCCTTTTTTTTCCTCTTGTTTTAACGTGATTCTGTGACCTTGACCTTGGTACGAACTAATATTAATTGTTTCTTTCTGAAAGTTCATATAATAAGCTTTAATATGATGTGTCATTTAGCTTGGTTTGTTCAATTTGAAAAATTGGCCTGGTGGTTGACATATTTATGGAATTGCCCCTGATGTAGGCCTATGTGCATAATAGGATGAGGATTAGGGCTCAGGCTAGTGCCAAAACTGCAAAACTTCATTTTCGAAATAAGCTCAATATAGCTTAGACTGAGATTCGCCCAAATCAGTGCGATCTGTTTGAGAGGAAAAGCTTTATATATATTCTCTGATCTGGTCAGTTCAGAAAAAATAACATGCTGTTTTTCTAGCTTGTACTAGTGCAGAACGCCTTGTGTGAGTATGTTTGTGTGAGAGAGAGATGAGGCGCTGCTGCACTAGCTCAAGCTAAAAAATAGCGCGCTAATTGGTGGATCAGGAAACAAAAACAGAAAATAGAAACCGGTCCTGCACTAGCTCAAGCTTTTTTAAAATTTTGCATTTACGACCTGACCTGGGGAGCATTTCATCAAAGGACTTGTCGGACGTTTTATCCGACAAATTTGCTCTCAGCCAATCAGATGCAAGCATTTCAGTAGCTTATAACAGTTTGTCGGATAAAACGTCCGACAAGTCCTTTGATGAAATGCTCCCCTGACCTTGAACAAACAAGCCCGATATTTATTATGCAACTGATAACTACCGCTAGCGTATTCATGATCAGGTGTATGATTTCAGATTTAGCTGGAGCTAGTGCAGCACCGCGCAAAAAATGCAAACCAGCTCAAGTTTTTAAAAAAAATCCTAAGATGTCTCGGGCTTGGATTTCCTCCAAATCTGCTCTGATCGAGCTAATTCATCGGATCAAATATAGCGCGCTATTTGAAATAGCTCGAGCTAGTGCAGCTCCGTCTAGAGAGAGAGAGAGAGAGAGAGAGAGAGGAAGAAGGGGACCCTGGTAAATGATAGGAAAGCAGGGGTATGATGAATTGGAATGAACAGTGGCACTTTTCAGGGGACATATTGGACAGGATATGAACGTGTGGAGCATTGTGAATGGATTAAAAAAACCTATGAGCCACTCAGACTAACCTTTCATTCTGTGTAGCCGGGTATCAGATGTGATGCGTCACGTCGAAAGGAGAGACTATTCGCAATTTTTGAAATCCATTTTATTTGATATTATTGATCCCTGATTCATTGCCTTGAATTTGATAATAACCCGACTGTAAAGAGTAAAATAGAAGTGGAGATATTAGCCTCTGAACGCGACGAGAATTGTGCTCTTGGAAATCAAAAATCAGAGAAAAACGTCTGCGAAGTTTGACTTCCTTTGTACCCCGCGCCAGAAAAATAAGAACACTCTGTCACCGCTGTACTCACCGAAATGCCCTAGCAACCACTTGTTACAAAGGTGAAACGATTGACCAATGAGGAGGTGCATTCAGGTATACAGAGAACAATACTCGTCCGTCACGCATGATCGAGGCAGCGCATAACGGCGATTTCAATCTTCTCAAAAAAAAAGAAGCTGATTTGGTTAGTTGTTTTTATATCTTCGTCAAATAAATGAAAACGTCATGCTCTTTCTAATTGTTTAAGAAAAATCCGCTCTTTAAGAAAAGTGTTTACCAATCCTGGCGCTAAATTAGTTAGAAACAAAACTATTTTAAAACTTTTTTGGGTTTTATTCCGATGTTTGCGTGCGTTCTTTGAATGTCAATCGCGTACTCTTACTCATAATAAAGCGAGTCATTTTGATCTGAACTCTGTTGGAAATTTTAAACATAATAATGGTCTATAGACTAAATTATTCTTGTACAGGGGCTTATGCATTTTGTTTATATTCTTTGAATAAGTATATTGATAGAGATATGCTCCAAAAATGTTTTAATAAAATTATTTGCGCCTCACGAATGTATTTAGAATTTCTCTGATCACGTTTTATGAGTGGCTAGGTTAGCTTAAGACAATGAAAATAAAAACGTAAATGATTTGCTCGATCTCGTCTTTTATTGATCAAACTTGTTACCAGTAATAAGAAGATATTAATAATTTTTAGAAATGAATTATTTTAAGAGTAAATCGTATTTGTTTCGTCGTGTTTAGTAAAACGCTACTTTCTTAAACACATTACTTTGTAAAAAAACTGCACGAAATTTGCTAGTAGCTATGGGTGCTATCTCACCTCGCGGAGACGTCTCCGCGACGTCATCACAACTCGTCTCAAACTTGTTTCTAAGCCGTCTTAAAGTTGTTTCAAAGTAGTCCCAAAAAGTGAGATACCAGCCGCAGTTATAAACTAGATTGATTTGCCACTCCCCCCCCCCCCTTAGCTCATTGGTTTCCACATAATGCAATATCAACCAATTTTAAAACCATATTTTTTTTTCAATTTTAAATTAGCATCTCTTACGCGTCTTAAGACTTTAACCTAAATACTTGTATCAGAAGTATTATGATCACGTCACCTCTTTTGTATGCTCTATGTTTCCCTGATGGAACCAAATTTGTTATAGGGAGGTTTTAATTTCCCATCAGGACAACAGATATCGCGGCCCCTAAATAAAATGCTGAAATTAACATTCATTTGGATCCAGATAGCTAAGTCAAGCAATAAGTAGCTTTTCCCCACATAACCCCCCCCCCCACCCGATTGTTTAGATTTGACATTCGTTTGCGTGCTCGCTATCCGGATGAAACAGCTTTATTCACAGCAGGTTGTGTGGCATCGCACAGCTAGAGTAGCTAAAGAGAGTTTAGTTCGCTATTCCGCTCACAAAACGAAACAAAAAGCCAATAGAAATCACACAACACATGACCGTGAACGTCCAACAAACAAAGCCATGCGTTGCTAAGGGCGGAGCTAAACGGAGAGGGAAATGAGCGTGGACGTGCGCTTGTATGTCCGGAAAAAAAAAATTATGACCGAAAAAAACACTCGCCGAAAAACTGCTTTTTTACCACTTTCCCGTTATCATTTTCACTCATTTTTTTTACAGAGCAAAGATGAAGCATGGTAGAACCAGAAAATAATAAAAAAAATTTTCCATCAAAATTTTGAGTTTTTTATTAGTTTGTCGATTTACTCGGATCTTTGATCTCCGACTTCTCTCTCATTTCGACAAGACGTATCACAGATAATCCACTACGAAAATTTGAGCCCTGAACACAGTACCTAAATAAGAAATAAAATTACACATTCAAATTGTGGAACAAATTATAATTCATCTTATAATTCGGGGTTTGGTGGAGGCCCTACATGTACATGTAGGCCTGTGTGTAACATGGCATGCAGAGAATAGTTGATTTTGATATTTGGGATTTGACATACACTGTAAGGGCTACATGAATCAGATGTACTAGTATAGAAACAAATGAAGATCTACCCAATTTCATGATAATATAAGGGTGGTTTCATGAAAGCATCATGAGGAAATGTTGTTATCATGCATCACTCTTAACCTGTCAATTGATTCTATTCAGGTTTGGTAACCAAGTGTGTGCATTAGATCAGTTGTATTGGCCCCTAATTAATTGGCATTCCTTCAAACATGCTGTGCAGTCAATCTACTAGATCTATTTCTGACAATAGACTTTCAATCCTTCCTCAATAGGCAGTCCTGCACTAGCTCAAGATGGCCAATAGCACGCTGCGACAGCGAATTTGATTAACAGATTTTGGTTGATGGGGAAGTACTTCAAATGAAGTATGTACAGTCGAATGTAAAGTCGTAGTTATCATACAAAACTGCATTGCGAAGAAAATCATGCAAGGTGTATCGGGGGTGGGGGGGGGGGGGAGGGACCCCAAACCAGTCAAGCATGACGTTGATGATGCTGCACTAGCCTAGCTGAAACTGAAAATTCAGTTTTAAGATCTGACAGTAAGCTTGCACAAACAAGCCTGATAATGTGCATGATGGAATAGGGCTCAGATTTCAAGCTAGTGCAGCACTGATATATATGAAATATTAAAGTCTTGAATGACTTTGGGTGAGATTGCACTCAATATAACATGCTGTTTTTAGAGAAAAGATCCGATATTCTATAATCGTGCTGATTCATTGGATTAGAAAAAGTGCGCTATTTGGCAAGTTTGAATAAGTGCAGCAGCACATCATTAGTAATGATGTCTCATGCAGCATCTGTGAAGCAACAATGGTGTGAATAAGCTGCTCTGAATTCACTCTTCAATTATGTTTTATTGTAGGGAACTTTGGGGTAAAAGCGTAAGAAATCGAGAGTAATGCAGACAGGTACAGGGAGGGACAGATAACGGGGATTTCAGAGACATTATGTACATTTGAAAAGCATGTAGTTCCCAAATAAAGGGAAGGATTTGCTGAGAGAGAGACAGAGAGAAGAGGTGTAGAGATGGTAAAATATTTGTAAAGTGAAATTGAAACAGTGTGGGCTATAATTTCCCTCTCGTTTATGTAAATAAGCACTGAAAACAAGTGGTAACTGTAAACACGTTTTTTCTTGAAATATGTTCTCTCGGTTGCAAAACTGCTTTGTAGCCGATTCATGAATATGTTGACGAAATATGTAAGGATCTAAAAATTGGGATTGCTGAATATTAAAAGCTTTTCCTGAAATGAAATAAATTTCTCAAATGACATTACTGCTAGCAATTTATGCTTGAGTGTGTTGGCGAGCACTTCACCAAATTAGAATTGCAGAAAAACCTGTCACGTATCTATGAAGATCATCAAGCGTTACAAACTGACGTTGTATTATTTTGCGCATCAGTGGTTATAAAGGCAGGATATTATTAAAGGCCAAATATCATCCACAAGGAAATTCAGCTTCCGGGCTTCTTGAAGAAACTGAAGTTGATTATGTAAGTGCTTTTAAATGATTCAAAAACAAAGTTTGTTCAATATTTTGCTCTCAAATTAATGCTGGATTAATTAAGTTTATGGAAAGATATTGCTGATGACTGACAATAGAATAGTCAGAAGGACTTGCATTTCCTTTATAATGCCCTTTTGACTATCAAGGATACTTTGTGCGGGGAGCCAGAAGGGGGTTTGGATTAAGTGTTTGTCTAGCCATTCCATTACGTGCTTCTTTCTACTCAGGTCTCATCTAAACGGATTCTAAATCAACAACTAAAATTGCAATTTATGGTAATGCAATCTGTAGTTTGGTCTGGTGTTGGTTTTGACGTTTAATTTGTTATAACAGTATTTGATCTGATAATCGAGAAACTTTACCTCATATTCCAAGACGGAATTATAGTAAATGTCATACCGGTACTCTAGATATATGGTTTTGCTGAAGAGCATTTAATTTGCAAGATGGATGGAATTTTATTTCATCCTTTACCCAAGGATAAATATAAAATGTCCTTGCTAAACTAGATGATAAAAATTTC
>CALNVZ010000649.1:23153827-23197653 GCA_940671915.1 Paracentrotus lividus
TCTGTCCAGATACACCACCTCCAATGGGGGGGGGGGGGGGGGGGGGGGAATTGAGACGTGAAGAGCTTAAAGCTAAACAAATAAAAACTCAAAGAGTTTGCAACCTTGAACTGAATCTCTCTCTTATATCTTCCATAATAAACCTTGAATTAATATTTATAGGGTTACAAATGTGTTTCTTCATTAATTGATTGGTGACTTTATCCATAGCTTAACATGGTAGCAGCGGTGGGATTTGAACCCATGCGATCGTAATGACTGTCCCGTGACAGGTCCAGTGTAAAGATCTAAGCAAGGGCATCTAATTCAAATATTTATAAAAATAAGTTTTAAACTGGAGAACATCAGTTGTCAGTGATAAAGAATTTGTCTGACAGAATCTCTACATTTAATACTGTACATATATGTTAGTGCAATACACTGTACACCACATGTATGCTGAGGTGCAGTGTACATGTACATTGTACATAGTACAGTAAATGTATACTGTATATGTCCTGAAGTAGGGATGCTCACAGCTTGTGTATTTGGTTAAATAAATTGAATTTGTGAAGACAGATTACCCGATGTGTCACGGTGGCTGTATAATGTCTGATGCAAACGATATACCGAGCGTGAAAGGCACATTTTGACATCATCCCGTGACTAAATCAACCAAGCATATACAATACGTGTGTATTCAAGTATAAGATCTCAAACTATATTGTCACTTTCCAATTTGTCTCATTTTGAACCTAAAAAACAATGTTTTTTAAAGCTTTAAAACCAGAGATTTTCATCTATTATCTAGGGCTTTTTAAAAAAGGATATACGCTATCTGTACCACTCCAAAATTTGTGTATTAATATTTTACACAGCCCCTTTAACAATGAATCAATGATAATTGACACCACAGTGCAAAGTTAATTGCTTTCGATATGGGTGCTCTTTTCTCAGAAGTGAAAAATAAGTAAACTATAGAAACTAGAGATCTCTTTATTTTTGGTTATTTATGTAGAGCTAGACAGTATGTATGTACCTAATGTATGTGGATCATAATGGAATCAAATTTTGGACTCCAGTCATGTTGAGGTCCACCAAAGGAATATATTTTCTGCATATAAATTTCTTAAAAGCCTCATCTGTTGATGTCTCCAAAGTTTTGTTGAAGGATCACCCCTTTTTTCAGAAGCTTTTGATTAATTGTTTTTTCTGTACAGTCCCATTGTTGGAGTGCACTTCTACATCTTTAAAGCACAGTAGAGTACATGTTCATAAACTGGCTGCGCTATATAAATTATCTGATGATTATTATTAAAAATTAAATCTGCCCCATGGACATTTGTAGTGTAGGCCTACATGTATTTTTTTTGTGATACAGACCCTCTCCTAATCTTGTAGGACATAAGCCTATGGACCCTTCAATGTGCACTCTGAGTCTATTCGTTTGATGTGAAGCAATTATAGAGCTAGAGGACATGGTCTGAAAATACAGACTAGCAATAGTATTTGGGAGAGTAGAGGAATGGGATACAGTGTCCTGTAATACATAGGTAATTCATCTTCATTAAAGGTAACCTTTAAAATGACTGATTTATTTCTAGGGTAAATTTGAATTTTTTTTTTTTCATGTAGACCCACCCACTATCTTCCACAGTGTACAGACACAAACCCACTAGACTGCTTGATCTTGCCACAGAGGGTATCATTTTAACATATTCAACAATCAACCCTCAAAATATACATGTAGACTGTCTATTAATAATGATAATAAATATGTCAACATGCTCAATTACAAATGTATGTACATTGTACATGTTGTAGCAAGCTGATAGGCCATCAATTTTGTTATATTGTTTAAATAATGTTTGCGTTTAGAGACTAATAATTGACCTGGTTTTAGTAGGGTTGTATTCCTACTTCTGCTTTGATGCTTGACCAAGTGATCTAACAAGTGGACTTGAATTTCAAGCTTTTTATAAAGTAGAATAATTTGATATCCAACCATCTAATATTTTTGTCTGTTTTATGCAGGCCTACAGTGTATGAAGGGCTGAGGCTTTTTTTTTAAATTGCCCCGAGCACCATATTGTTAGGGAAACAAAACCGATTTTTTACATTTAAGGTGGGGGCTGAGTAGTTGTCCTGGGAGAAATGTCCAGGGGTAAAAAAAAAAAAAACGTCTAGAACGAGAAATAGAATTATTGGATTGAAACATTATGATACATGGATTGTGATCCAAGTTTTTATGGAAATTTTTTTGTTTGTATTTTTTTTTGCATAAACTCAGAGCACACTTAACAATATTTTAAAAATAGAATGCTTGTACATGCACATGTACATGTATTTGCCTTAAGAACAAAATTAACTTAATTGCATTTGCATATATATATGTTCGTAAAAATGAAGACTGCATTTTAGGAGATTGATACATTTTTATAGTGAATTTACTGTATTAATGCTTTTGGAAATCTTTAATTGTTGACTACTCAATATTATTTAGATTTTTATGTCATTTTTTATTAGAATGTTTTGCTTGCTTTTGCCTGTGAAATTGTTCTTATTCTCTGTTTTTTTTTCTTCTTTCTTTATTTCTTTAAATAGGGCATGAAACTGACCATGAAGCAGCTGCCATTAAAGCTTCAAGTAAGTCTTTTCCTTATTTTTCCTCTGTCCAAAGTTTCTTTTTGCATGCCTTTTTATTTATCTTCTATTCTTTGAAGTATTTTTTTGTTTAACTGTTTTATTATGCCTTTGATATTTTTATTTTTGTTTTTGTTTGTTGCTGTGTGTCTTTTTTATATGGTAACTTAAAAGTTTTGAGAAAAGATTGTTTACATTTTTTGTAGCATTTTCACATCCTGCAAAAATGAATTTACTCATATTTGGACAAATTATGTTTTTAATACACAGCATCACATGAGCTGTGGTCTAGATAATTTTGATGTATCTGCATACATGATTAGATTATGTACCATATTATAGCACGTAACTTATTTATTTACCCAGGGTTGCTTGTTCTTTGATTAAAATCTTTAGAAAACAGATGAAATGTAAACATGGTTGCAAATTAATTTCCAGTTTTCTGTTTGTTTCTTATTGTGTATTTTGATACACAAATACTTTTCATTTATTATTTGCACATATTTGGGGTTGAATGCCAAATTAAACAAGGTCATTCTACAGCATGCCTGATCACAGAGTATTAATAAAAACAAATATTTCCCAATAAGTGATGTAAATAAATATGCTTGAAATGCGATGCACAAGGTGTGCTAACATATTAAAGTGCAACCATTATTATTTGTTTATAGTTGCATCAATAAGATTAAAAAGGATACAGTTTACCCTATCAAGCAGAGTGCTTTATGTATGCCTACATATTATTTTGAAAGGACAAAAGTTAGGTGAAAATGCAAATTGATTGAGAAATTAGGCCTACGTGAACATTTAGGCCCATGCCCTATATTCCTCATAAATGTACACTGTACATAGAGGACCTACAGACCGTTACATGAAGTTCCTAATTTGTGAATCAGTCATTAGATCGTGATGTAAGAAACAACCAATTAACCAATTTTGGAGATTATCCAGATTTGTTTGATTCTTCACCATGTAGCTTCATAAATCACGGAATAAATGTAGCTTCATACTTTCACCAACCTTTTCTCTGATGTTATTGTACCATTCCTTCACAGAAACTTGTTATAAAGGTTTAAAATCTCATTCTAATTTAAAGAGTGTTGCCAATTTGTCATTCCCATTTTGTTTTCAAGATTATGGAAAATATCAAGCTGAAAATTACCTAATAAATAATGGAAGTACGAATCAATCAATAAGAGATTGTAATTAACATAAAGCTAGATTGTGATGGAAACCTAGCAGCTGGTTTGTTCCCTCTCTAGGCGCTGCTGCACTAGCTCGAGCTAAAAAATAGCATGCTAATTGGTGGATCGAGAAAAAACCTGAAAAAAAAAAAAAAATCCTGCACTAGCTCAAGCTATTTTAAAATTTCGCTTTAACGACCTCACCTGTCCTTGAACAAATAAGCCCGATGTGTATTGCGCAACTGGTAAACTTCATGTAGTGTATACACGCACAAGTGCACGATTTTGGATTTAGCTCGAGCTAGTGCAGCACTGCACAAAATAGCGCGCTATTTCCCAACAAAACTGCAAACCAGCTCGAGTTTTTTAAAAAAGACCTAAGATGACTCGGCCGTGGATTTCCTCAGAATTAGCACGCTATTTGACCACTAAGTCGGATCTGCTCTGATCGAGCTAATTCATCGGATCACGAATAGCGCGCTATTTGAAATAGCTCGAGCTAGTCCAGCACCGCCTTCTTTCTCTCTATCTCTCTTTCCGACCTTCATGTGTACTTCAACTACACAGCTGGGTTGTATTATGGGAATGCCAAAGGTTAATGAAGAAAACATCATTCATTTGGGGCCTCATTGCGTGCATAATTTTGTTTTACTCCAAAGTATTATAACACACATGTATGATAGTACCATGTATGTAGGTTATCTCATTTGTGAATCCATGATATAATAGGCCTACATGTACATGTAGCTTTGCAGCAGATAATGTAGGAAGCAGAATAATTTATGAGAAGTTGCTGTACCATTGGCAACATTATTCCATTTTATATGCAACTCAATTATAAATTTATGTTGTTATAAATCTTTATTCTCTTGGTATCAGGCAAACCCTGTTTCTAACCTTTTTAGGTAAGGTTTTTGGGATGTTATTTTATCTCCAATCACGCTCTATATCCTAATTACAAATGTATAAATATCAACGGCTATTGTGACTCCTAAACATATAGGATTTGTAGATGAATGAATCACTCGATACATATCCATTTATGGGGCGCAGACAATCTGTTGATAAAACCCTCTTCTCTTGACCCTCTTGATTCAGTGTCCTAATTATCACTAATGAGCAATGATAGCTGTCCTGGCCTCCGATCTACATCCCACTCTCATCCAATTAAAACTCTCAAGCACAAAAGGGGCCCAGCTATATCATTGGTTGGTCATTCTGAAATAATAATACTTTGAAATATTAAGATACTTCCAAAGTGTATCATTTCACTCTTTATTAGATATCAATGCTAAAACATAATTATAGTTTCTACCAAGGGGATGGCATTTAATGTAAAATACCAATTCTCTCATCACAAGTAGGCCTATTTTTCTGCCCAATTTTATCCCTCAAAATGTGATTATTTTTATAATACCTCATCCCCCAACCCCCCCCCCCACCCACTTAATGGTGCCTTCTTATGTTTTCCTCATCCAACATAGAAAGGACAAAAATTGAAAAGAATGCAAACATTCAAAATGGTGGATACAATGATTTATGTGTAAATTATGTAGGTCAGGTAAAGAAAGTTGTAAATTGTCTCCAGAAGAATATCACAGCAAACTGCTACTAGACAGAATAAGCCTCTCATTCATACAAGTCTACTTGATGACATCATCAGAAAGGAATGCTGTGAAAGACACTACATCTGATCAGCTGGTGTCACTAGTCTAGACTATCCATCCTCTAGTTTGGGTTCCTCCTCTTGATCTTGACAGAAAAATTATGAAATAAATAATAACAATAATATTTAACTTTTTAACCCACTGAGGACTGAGCTCAAATATTTTCGGGCTGAGGTCTAGGGGAAAAGGGTGTTATAGCCAAATCAGCTCGTCTCCAATACATGTAGGTGTGCATCGTCATCATTAGTTCAAGTCGGCCTCGTTTGGAATAGGGCGCCTTTATTCTACAAATGTAATAATTGATGGTAAAAAGGTATAAAAAGAAACATATATGAACACAATGCATGCAGAAAATTGATTTAGTTCACCTTGTTTTGAATGTTAACATAAATAGCTTTCTCCACAAAGGCATACCTGCCTTTGTGACGTCACATGAATTATTTGAGATCCAACCCCTCTTTTTAACCCCCTCTTTGTTCTTCTCCGACATGACAGTTATATATCTTCATTCATTGATACCAATCCATTGATCCCTTCCTCTTGCTTCTATTGAGGGGTAAGGAACCATGGAGAGGGGGGTAGAATAGCACCCATTCCTACCAGGTTGTTGTACTGGTATAATTGTTTCTCTATACACACTTGTTCATCGTCCTCTTGTGAACGGCTGAAGTACCTTGTTGTGGTATTAATTTCATCTCAAATGGTAGTTTCATGGAATTCTGTCACAGTAAGCATTCAATTACTCGTCAAATGTCATTACAGTGTGAATCCAGTAAAAATTGATGAATATTGAAGGAATAAAAAGCGGTAAGTTTTCTTTTCATTGATAGAGGACATACAAATGCATGCACGTAAACATATCCATTTCCACCTTCAAAATCATTGCCATATAAACTCAAATCTTGAACTAATGGTGATAGACACGTTGGAGACCGGATTGAGACTAATTTGCAACTCTGTCTCGAGGATGTCTCTTGAGGCTCTGCGCAATCTCATGAGTCGCAGGAAAACTGAACATGTTCATCTGAATATCTATGAGGTTCTGGCTGTCTCCTCACGTGAGATACCACTTTTATAAAGTGTAAATATTATTGTTTTATTGGGGAAGAAGGGATGATTATCAGCATCAATATCATCTTCTTTTAATTGCCCTAAGCTTGACTTTCGATCTGACCCATAGGTGTTTGATAATCAGTGAGTCATTCCATGGTAAATACATGTCAAGTGCTAAAGTGTTGAGGCTGGGCATTCTTACAAGGAAATGAAGATTGAGAATTTCACGCGTCAGCCAAGAGGTGTATAAAAGAAAGACGGTTTTGTTCGGCATCTTATTCAAAGTTTTGAAATCTTCCTGAAGAGGTGGCTATCTGTATGAACTGTTAGGAAAACGGACTTGCACCTATTCTCTTTGAAGCTTCACCTGGGAAAATAAATGCTTATTCTTATACAGAAAGTGGAAATTAAATTTTGATACATTACATGTAGATGATGGGCCAGTACCATGCAGTTCTATTGGAAAATTGTAAGTAAACATTGAGGCCTACATGTATATTAATGTGATATCGGCTAGCCTTGAGGGAGAAATGACCTTTATTGCCATTAAAGATAAGAAGAATTGTGTTGTGCAAGTCGAAGATGCAGGCAATACAACCCTAATACTGTACATCGGATTTGGGGCAGTTATTTTACATGATTCCCTTTCGTAGCAACTTCAAATGCAAATTTATTAGAATGAGCCTGTTGGCTTGATGAGTTTTCCCAATTCCATTGAGTTACGCCTAAATTAGTTATAAATGTCTGTGTAATTGCATACT
The DNA here is from genome assembly GCA_940671915.1 of Paracentrotus lividus. Lineage (NCBI taxonomy): Eukaryota > Metazoa > Echinodermata > Echinoidea > Camarodonta > Echinidae > Paracentrotus > Paracentrotus lividus. The sequence continues at coordinate 23,161,115 of CALNVZ010000649.1, forward strand.
GTAGTTTTAAGTTGCATCCTTCACTTGCGTGATTAGCAGTGGCATTCTGTGGTTGAGCCTGGAGATTAGTTGTGAAATAGCAGTGGTTAGTGTGTGTGGGAGTCAATATTATTTACAAACATTACCATGGTATTTGTATCATCAATGACACGACCTTGCTCTTGAGAAAAGACCCTTTGTTGTGCTAGTTTGTTTAAATGGTATTTACATAATTTGTATTTGAGTATGGAGCATTTCCTCCTGTTGTTACACAGTTTTAGTGGTTAATTACATTAATAGTTACATGTTTATTTCTTTTTTCTTTGCAAAAAGAAAAGCATGTCCTGGGAACTCATGCATAAAGAGTTTAGAGATCCCACACAACTCAGAAATCAAAAGCAAGTCCCAAATATGCGATCCAGATTTGTTGAAATTTGAGTTGCGTTGATTTTTTTATTTGCGTAGATTCCAAACTTTTTATGCAAGTGGGCCAAGAGTACATTGAAGCATGATTATTAAAAAAAATGTCCTGGGTGCTTTATAAGAAGCTACTATTATCTGTTGCTAACATCGTAACCCCTCAATAAAAAGTTTGTGTCACAGTTTTAATTTTCAAATCCACATTCATAAGGTATGAGGAGACGCAGATGTGGAAATATTGTGGAGTATTTTTGAGCAGGGCTGTGAAATGTTTGTAGCTTCAGCTAGTCCTCAGTGACCCCAGACGTGACCTTACAATATGCCATTTCACAGCTGGGTTCATCAAGGTCACCTAAGGACAAATCTTGTCCTGAATCATAATACAACACAGTGTACCTACCTAGTCTCAAAGCACAGACTTAATTTGACACTTTAACAAAATTGTTGTTTAGGATGGAGACTAGTCCACGTCCTGGACGATATAATATGATGCCCCTTGCCTTTCCGATCTACGCGCGCTAGTCCGCTGCGCGCGATTCCTAAATTCACTTCACCAAGAAGGTTCCTCTTTGCCCCATCGAATCACTTTCTGAAAATATGTGACCGTGGACAGATATACGATATAGATGCCCTTGCTTTCCGATCTAGGCACGGCTAGTTTACCGCATGACGCGCTTGCTGGATTCACTGAATTCCTTCACCCAGAAGAATTAACTTATGACAGCCACGAATTCAATATCTCACCTGAAAGGATTCGTCCAGGTATTACTTGAACAGGCGATGGCGTTCGAGAGGATAGAGATAAGTGAACTCTCTCTATCTGAACGAGCGATGAGGGCGGAAAGGGACGGAAAGCGCGAGAAATTTGTCGAACAGAGAGGAGATTGAGTCGTTAGGATTACTCAGAGATGCGATGCGACATATGTAATTAATGTTACGCTTCGTGCACGATTTTCGCAAGAGTAAGAAGGAGAGACGAGACTGAGTAGGTAGATGTAGCAGTGTGTGTGTGTGATGGGTGGTGTTGGATTGGCGGTAGTGGTAGGCCGCTACAGGGAGTCGCACAGACGCGGTTTGTCTAGATGAAGTGTTGCGCATGGGTGTGGGGATGTGCTATTCATCGTGTTGGCCCAACAATGCAATCGGTTTCACGTGGAAGTTTGGGAGTGAGGGGCGAAGTTATTGGTGGTGTCAGGGGACTCTATGTGTGAAATGTGAAGGAGAAGCATGTAGAGTCTAGGAAGAATTTAATCTACGTTATTACATATGTTGGGATTAGTAGTATTTTAGGTCTATGATTTGTCTAAGCCATTCGTTTCTGAGATATTTTCATTATTTATTCCTATCATTACTATACAGGATTAGTATTGGATTAGCTCATTTAGTTATGGACTAGAGACTACACAGTGATATTACTGATCAGTGAGCGCTTCTGTCACATTAACATTACTTACGTTGATATTCTTCTTGGTTAATATATGTATAATTTCCCATATAGAAGGCATATTGTGAGAGACGTCGCGCATTCTTCACTCTTTTAACCATCGCAGTTGTAATTGTATTATCGCTGTAATTCTATAGAGAAAGCTTGATGAGTCACTAGGGCTGATTACGTGAATTATGTACATGTATTGTATAACTTTATTTAATTTCTTCTATTTTGATGTCCATAAGATTAAGTCGTTTTTATTCTAGATATGGTCTCACGCATGCTATACGCTCATAGATGCTTATACCGACGTTGGCAGATATATAGGTTATGGTCTAGAGCAAGCTTCTCTTATCGTATGGTCTGTAATGTGGTCATCTCTTGTATCCGCACCATATTAGCTTTCCCTGCTTTCCATACTCCTCTCTCTCATATGCTCACAACCCAACCTTTCCTCAACTCCATCCATTTAATTGCCATTATTATACGCTCACTCCGCGAGCCATAATCCCGCAGTCACCCTTAACACACTATTTTACACATAATATTTTTTTGACTCTTGTTCTCCCAATCTAGCCCTCTTCGTAATATTACCATGGGTTAATTTACCTGCTCTCCTGTTCAATTGCTTCTTCTCCTTCTCTCGAGCAGTGGACTGATATTGTGTTATACATGTTTAAGCATAGTCAGTTCTCATGATATGTCAGGGACGAAAATTGCCTGCGGAACATTGTTACTTCACTCATTGGTTTGTTTGTTGTGCATATTTCACGTACTACTAGTTTACTTGATATATGTTCTGGATATATAACCACGACTTTCCAATTTCACATAATCTCTATAATATATATAGGTATATGAGTAATTAATATTTTGTATCATGATCGATAATATGGCGCTCGTAGAAATATTTAGAGAGTAGGATGGTTTGTGGCTATCATGGTGTGTTATGTTAGTGTTGTTTAAGAGCATTGTTGTGTTGATATAATAGTTTATATTTATTATCTTATAGTTTATGCATACTCTTCTTCTTTCGATTACACTATATGTTCATCAAAAGTTGGTATATAATTTCTGACATTACATCTCATACGTTGTGCTTATGATATTTCAGATGTACATTATACATGTGAATTGTATTTGAAGATATGATGATTAGGGCGGTGAATGTACGTCAGACTAGGATATAGTGCACATCTGTTGTATAGTCAAGGTGGAGCTCAGCTACAGACTGGTTGCCGTAGTGTTAATGGTTCACTATAACAACTCGCCTTGTCTTAACGCCATGCGTAGTCTTTTTCCGATTAAGCGTAGTTTCCCTCACTATTGTATTTGGAGTTTTTTTTTTAAGTTACATTAATAATTTCTATGCTATTTCATAAATTTAAAATGAAAATTAAGTTACGAGAATATATAATATTCAGCTTAAATAATACTTCATTGGTTATCAAAATAGCCTCCACATGTTCAATTAAAGTATTTACAAATTATATAGTTTTGATTGGAGTAAGACTGGCAACATCATCGCTTCGATTCTCATGAGAGAGATATGAATGCATTGAGCATGTTCCGTGATAGACAGGACTCGTGACCACAGTCAGAGTCAGAGACGGAGGGAACATTGGTTATGTGGGCGGGGTTTCAGTTCCTTGAATCTCGCAGGGGAACCTGCCAAGTTTCACTGGACTGTAGTTAGGTAGTGATATTCTGCGTGTACGTGTACGTTATGTGGGTACGTACGCGCCGGTGTGTGCGTATGTATGGTAATACCAGTGAAATAATGAACTACAGTCCAGGGGTGGACTAGATGGAGACTAGACTCGCTATCTGTATCAAACGCTACAGTACATGATTATAATCCAATCTCCTACTGCAGACTCACCATTTGGTCTTTGCTTACAACTTATAACATCTTGACCCTTTTTCAGCTACAATGTGGTACACAGGGACTGAAATATAAAACTAAACACTGAGTAGGCCTACCTGCCTCATAAATGGAGGCCTACATGGCAGTGGAAACTTGCTGAGGCTTCGCTCACAGCACAGTGTACAAAATGTATTTGTATATCATCGATCATGCAGAATACAAACTTAGTATCTCATTGTTATATACAAGAGCAAAAAGAGTCTGTATGTGCTATAACCATGGAGATACTCTAACTTTGTATCTTCATGTATAATATAGGCCTACAAAGCTGACTGGAGTGTAGCCTACATGGAACATCATCTCATTTTCTTTCATTTTCCACATCTGCACATTTTGGAAGGTCCAAGCTATTTTGCAACTCTGTCCCACAGCGTTACTGACAATATTACCATAATTAATCTAATAATTATGAAATGATACATTCAATTATTTTTCAAGTTTTGATGAAGGGTTCTGTACCTTTATAGTCCGGCATCCCAGAAGATTTATTCATGTGAAAAGCGCCGGACAACTGACCCCATAGGGGGTTGGGATGGACCCTGGGCCTCACAAAAATGAATTGCTATGGTCCTGAGCTGAGTGTGCCTTCCCGCCAAAATCACACATTTTGTGACGTCACTACCGCAGAGTCACTTTTGAGACAATGTACAGGGAGGTGCACTTGACACTATCACACAAAACCTGTCCCCACATATTTTATAGGGCTTCATTTTTTATTTTATTTTTTGAGTTTGATTAACCGATAGTATTCGATGCACACCACAATGAGTTTTCTGGATTTTCGTCCATGAGATCGATGACAGCGACGTTAACATCGCGAGAGCGACGTCGTCGACTTTGGACCAATTTTGTCTGTTTTTTGATCTGTTTCTGGTTTTCAAATTTGAAATTTTGTTGAGATTGTGTTTATAAATATCCCGATTGTCTCTGAAACTTTGCCAACGTCTTAAGCAAGTCCTACCGCTCTATAGAACTATTTGGTTTTATAAGTTACATGTTTTTTAGCCATATTTTTAGGCCATATATAAGCATGGTTTTAAGAAATCGGTCAAAAAAGAGAGTTTTTAGAGCTGAAATAATTTCCGAGCCATTCATAATCAAAGTGTTTATGGGATTAATACGAACTCATTATAATACTTACAAACATACCTCATGTAGTCCCCTTCGTCCACGCTATTGCATATACCACAATCATATGACCTACAAACACACTCACCCACACCACTTACCCACACACACACACATACACCTACCACACAACACACTCACACAACACGACACACCACACACACAGCACACACCCACAAATTATGGATCACACATCGCTCTTTCCTCCCTTCTCTCCTCTTCCTTCTTACGCGTCTCAAAGTACTTAATTTTGCGTTATAAGTCCTCACGACTTTCAATCCCTCTCTTTGTCACAAATTTCTCCGACCCTTCCCCTTTCCTTTTCTTTATCTTTCCTCTCTCTATCCACCTCTCTCAGTCTTTCTTCTCCTTATCTTTATCTTTCTATTTCAATCCCGTTACACTTCTCTAACAATCTCTTTTACTACTATCCTCCCATTCCCCCTTTTCATTAGCATAAGTGAGTATAGTTTTGAAAATTCAATCAAAGTTTCCTTCAATTTTCATCTTAAAACTTCATTCGAACACCGTCTTTTCTCAAAATATTGTAACGGAATGCCTTTTTAATCAATTGAAGACAGGGCCTAAAGTCACGATTTACTCACAGGGATATCATTTCTCAGCCCCGTCAAGCGTTCCGTGACAGTTTCGCAGAAAAAGAAACGGGTAGGCCTATAAATGGTCATTACCTAACCTGATCTGAAGGTATATTCCATTCAAGTATTACAAGCGCCAACCTTAATTGAATATAACATAGTTATGGGGCGATTTTTACTAATAGATGTTGCTTTTGGGGGGGGGAACTCTGCGAAACCTCGTGACTGGAGCAGCAAAAGAGCATCTCTCACCGTAGACCGAGGCTATAGTGTCCTGTTCGAAGGATCATTTGACTCAGTCGTGAAATGCAAGTTCTACAACTAATTTTCTACAACTGTAGCGTACGACACTTCCAAATTCTAACTGACAATGCTGTATTGAATGATCCCCCAATAAGGTACTAGATTTTTTTTTCGGATCAGGAGACCTTTACCGGAAATAATGGAGGCACAGCTACAGAATCTTGTGTCGTATACATGTGTCAGATACATTATCGTGATCTACAGTACACCACACGAATAATGATTATAGATAAGTCTTTGTTTTCCCGATTCGTTGTTTGGAATCTGCAAAATATTCCTCTTTCTCAACGAGATCTAGGACATGGATACCAAAGAATGCGATGTTCTTGAGGCAGGATGTACGACTAATTCTATTCTGTTGACGATATAGGCAGATCAATTCTCACTAATTCTCTTTGTGCTTTTGAGAAAAGGGTTTCACTATCTCAATAACGAAATGTTGTACCCCCACTGCTTCTTGAACTTGTCAGTCTTGACCTAGAGCAGAATAGTGAACAAGCTGACGTAAAAGGGTGCTTTCAAGAGCTAGAGGTATATTATAACTTGCCTATGAGCCAAGGTATATAGAGTCCTCTAGTTATCTCTCTTAGTCCAAGTGGCATACTCAAGAACTATTGTGAAGACAAAAGGGTATATATAAGAGTATCTCCTTGCAAAACTCCTGCAAGCAAGAATGTTAAATTCTTCCATCTCTCTCCATTTGGTGTGCACAACTTTAGCCTTCTGTTTAACAGTGTACACGTTGTCAATGGTATTTGTAGATTATGATGTTCATGATTGGTAAACCTTAGTCATTTTTCATCATCTTTTTGCGATGGATGGAATCGAAAGCTTTCTTGACATCGACAATGTCAGCACTGCAGGCAGGTTGTTCAGTTTTACCTCTTCATTAATGATCCAGGATTTGAGCAACCGTGGTTCTACCTATAAATCCGTTTTTTTGATTCTCAGCTGCGGACCAATAGCTTCCCTTAATCCAGCTGAGTGTCATGAGCATTAAATAACCGCCTGGATTTGATGCATGTCATGCTGATTCCTCTGTAGTAACTCCTCTAACATTATTGTCTGAACAAGAAGAAGACAACTTAGCAGGTTCTACAAGAAAACTCAATGCAGAAAAGGAAGCAGATCAGTGTGCACGAAATCTCTCCGTGATTTCAGAAAGTTGGATTGTTGGTAATATAAACATCATTCATGAAACTATTCTTCTGCAAAGCAAACCAGCATACAGAGCCATGACCAAAGGCTTTTTTTTTTTAATTATTATTATAATTAATTTTTTTTTGAAAGGGTCTGTTCGAGTCGCGGGAGAGTAAATGAACTAGCGTGAGACAAGCACCAGTCAACTTCCATCTAATTCAATCTACAATCTCAGTATTCTACATTAATATAACTGGGCCATACATATAAAAAAACTCGTCAAATTGTTAGTGATAGGCCTGGCAAGGGCATGAGTCTCAAATGTTAGCTGCCGTTCAAAATAATATTTACATTCCACTCAACGGCAATGATCGTCCCATGCCTTGGGTGGACATCTTCTTCTTCTCGAATCCTTTCTCCTATTCTTCTGTTTTGATTTGTATTTATACTTGATTACATTTTAAAGATCATAGTATTCATTGCATATATATATGTATTGGTTCTTAGGGAATCTGAATTACACTCTACCCATTAGGTATTGAACGCAGGCGATCTCATTAGGCGAAAGAGTGGTAAAGGTCAGCTTGGGAGCAGGGGAAGGGAGAAGAGGGCATTGTAGAAGGTGACTCATGGTCCCCTCCTCTCCGAATTCGCATACTGGCCTCCTTCAATGTCGATGCCCATTTGGCCATTAACCCTTGCAACGGCCGACTCCAGCCCGCAGGCGGTTTAAGCAGAGCCAGACGGCCAGGGTTCACGGAATCCTGGTGGGAGGGATTCCTTAGGGGCGATATGACATTGTGAGGTGCAACTCAAGACGGTTGACCAAAACGTCTACCTACAGTGGTGGGGGCTCTGGTTGAGGGACACGGTAGTGTGAAGAAACTAGCTGGACTCAAACGCTTTGTTGTTGGCAAGCATTGAAGAGGGGTGGAGTGATCATTTTTTTGTTTAAGTTTCTCCTTTTGAGAGAGTGCAGTCCTCCTGAATGTGAAGAGGGGCATGCCACTCAGGATGTAGAGATCGTCTACCTGGTTGGTTTAAGGCAGCCTGTTATGTAGATGTTGATAGGAGTGGGCAAGGGTGGGTGGATATGACGGACTATTCTTAAAGCAATGTGCGGACATGCTTCGTTGTATGAACATGCATCATCCTCAAAAGTTTAACGTTCGTTGGCGTCAAGCTCCTGAGCTTCTTGAGAAAAATGGATCCCACCTCGATAATTTCAAAATAATAATTTTCATAGCTAAGAACACATTCGTTAACCCATGTGAAGTATAAACGTATATCGATATCATCCATCCGTTCGGTAGATGTAGATTCACGATACACTTTTATGACACATACGATGAGGTAGATAGCGTAGGCCTATTTTCTGGAGCTGTGCCTCATTATTTTCCAGTAAGTTCATGGTATCTGAAGAAGCTCTTATATCTCTCTTAGGATCATTCAGTGCAGCATTGTCATCAAGGAGCCAGTGTGCGTAGAGAGGTCACTGTCAATGATCTACACCGACATGACCGGGGAAGGGTAAACATCTTCCAAACCTTATACATGTATGTATTTGGGCAGTGCTTGCTTCATCACAGCAGTTAGAACTTGATTGTTGATAGCGACTTTTACCATGTTTACACCACTGTCTTGTAAGAACCTTCCTTCATGAAATCAGAAGTGAATTCTTAAACCAGATCACCAGACGATGTAGCTCTAATTCAGCCCTTTCCCCCATAACTCATAATTATCTTGGTGCTTTCAGAGACTACAGCAAAAGTTTAAGGTAACGTTTATATCCACCACGCTTGTTTTGCTGTAAAATTGTCATAGAACGCTTGTTTTTAACTTGGGACTTAGAGATGTCGTCCATGTTAGTTAAACTTTAAAAACTTTTATACATACTGGGAGAAAAGCTGGTAAATGAACGGAGTTGTTGTACATTGAAGATTGAGGAAGCCAATTCAACTTCTCCTGAACGAATTTTTATTTTCTCTTGATTTACTCTATCATACCTGTTAAAAGGATCTAATCCAAAATAATTGAAAATTTCAACACCCCCCCCCAAAAAAAAAAAAAAACCAAACTCATTATGTTGAATGGAAACCAAATATATCTGATCAAAATATCTCTTGAATTTAAAGGAAGAACAACATTTCACATTTCCTAGAAACCTGTAAAAATAATTTGCATGAAAATATATGAAAAATAAATTATACAGACCGCATTAAAATTGATTAGAGAGAAAACAAAAGGAGAAGGGGAGAGGGGAGGATAGAAGAAAGAGGGTTAATAGAGAAGTGTAACGGAGTGATAGGAGAGAGATAAAGAGAAGGAGAAGAGAGACAGAAGAGAGGTGGATAGAGAGAGGAAGATAAAGAGAGGGAAAGGGGAAGGGACCGAGAAATTTGTGACAAAGAGAGGATTGAAAGTCGTTTAGACTTATAACAGCAAAATTAAGTACTTTGAGACGACGTAAGAAGGAGAGAGAGAGGGTGAAGAGGAGTGTGTGTGTGTGTGTGTGTGTGTGTGTGCGTGGGTGAGGGTGTGTGTGTGTGGCTGGGTGTGGGGTCATATGATTGGGAGGCAATAGTGGGGACAAGGGAATAATGAGTATGTTTGTAAGATTATAATGAGTTCGGTATTAATCCCCATACAACACGTGTATTATGAATGGCTCGGAAATATTACCCTCAAAAACTCTCTTTTTTGACCGATTTTCTTTAAAACCATGTTACTTAAATGGCCTGAAAATAGGCTAAAAATACATGTAACTTATAAAACCAAATATGTTTCAGAAAGCGATGAACTTGCTTAAGACGTTGGCAAAGTTTCAGAGCAATCGGGTATTTTAAACACAATCTCAACAAAACTTCAAAATTTGAAACCGAAAACGAGTCAAAAAACAGACAAATTGGTCCAAAGTCGACGACGTCGCTCCGCGATGTTAACGTCGCTGTCATCGATCTCAGGGACGAAAATGCCAGGAAAACTCATTGTGGTGCATCGTATACTATCGGTTAATCAAACTCAAAAAATAAAATAAAAAATAAAGCCCTAAAAATATGTTGGGGACAGGTTTTGTGTGATAGTTTCAAGTGCACCTCCCTGTACATTGTCTCAAAAGTGACTTCCGGTAGTGACGTCACAAAATGTGTGATTTGGGCGGGAAGGCCACAGCTCAGACCCGGCAGCAATTCATTTTTGTGAGGCCCAGGGTCCATCCCAACCCCCTATGGGGTCAGTTGTTCCGGCGCTTTTCACATGAATAAATCTTCTGGGATGCCGGACTATTACCCAAAACATGAAAAATAATTGAGATGTATCATTTCATAATTAAGTTATGGTAAATTATTCGTCAGTAACGCGTGGGACAGAGTTGCAAAATAGCTTGGACTTGCCCTTTGAATAGGGATTGTGATAGATCTTGTGAACCCTCTTTTTCATGATAGGCCTAATTTTTCAAATAACTTTGACTTTAGATATTGACATACATGTAGCCTGATTCTGCTTTTGTTGCCAAAATATTTACAATTTTTTTTTTTAAATTCTAATGTTGCAATAATTTTATTTTTTCCTTATAAAGGTGACATGACTCCTGATGCTATTGGACCATTCTTGGTCACGTGTGTGACCGAAATTATGCAAAATGTTGACTTTAATTGGCTCTGACTCTAACAATGTTTATACTGATTTAATGTTTATATTATGCTAACATATCTTGTTGGCTATCATTTGGAAATATTTTTTGATATCTACAATATGCATGTTCAAGATCAGAGGTCAAAAGAAGTGGGTCACGTGTGTGACTTCACAGAACGGCATGATGAAATGTTCTCATTGCTGTGAGATATACCTCCTTGGATATACATTATGGACCTGCTAACCATAAAATACCACTGGATAGGAGTCATCTCTGAAATTTCTTTTTTTATCTATTATTTTATATCGTGATGTCGGGTCACGTGTGTGACATTTTAGTGGGTCACGTGTGTGACCTGTGGCAAATTGTACAGAAAAATGAATATATTATAAAATTATGCAATAAATGTACATTTTGAGCAATTACTATATCCTCTGTGGTAAAACTTTTATGAACTCAACCCTAATCAGTCACTGGGGTGTTTTGGTAGCTGTCAAGACTTGGGGTGGGGCGGGGAGGGAGGGGGGCCATGATGCCCCCTATAAGATCTCGGCTGTTGATCGCGCGACCACGCCAAAAATTTGCACAATGGTAGTCACGTGTGTGACCAATTTGTTTGCTAATTAATAATCAAATTAAAACTTGTCATGGATTCATATTTGGTGAGATGCAAGGTACATTAAATCTAGCTTTGGAGAAAAAATAATAATAATACCAGAGCCACAGTTAAGGCGGGGCATAAACTTTTTGAGTTTTCTGGTCACGTGTGTGACATTTGAGGGCAATTAATTTTTTCAGGGTTTTTAACAACATTATTTTTTGGGTTAGATTAAAAGGAATAGAGGTAAATAATAATATAATGACAGTAATCCAAGTAAGGAAGTCAGCATATCCATTCCAGCCAGGGTTAAAAAAAATGATATTTTATGTACTGTTTTTCCATCTAATTATCATTTATGTTTATCATTTATGCAAATGAGCATGAACACTTGCAAAAATCATGAAAAAAAAACATTAGTTTGTAAAACTTCAGACATTGCTTTATTTTAATATGCAGCTTAAAATAAAAAAGCAAAAAAAAATATTTTGTCCCAAAAAGGTTCACTTTTCAAAGAATGGCCCTATTAAGGTTCTTGAGTTATTGATCTCGTTCACTTTTAAAGAATGTCTGTTATTTTAAGAGAAATATTTTCCCTTTGATGCGAAAGAAAAGCAATTGTGGTGTACTTTGGCCGGCATCAAACTCTATGCTAAAATCAGCTTCCTTTCAACCTATTTTAATGGTCTACTGTTGTTTTTTTTTTTTGTCAGCATTTTCATTTCAGTATCATGCATTGTGTGTGTCACTCTTTTAAAACAAGGTTTTGGGGGTTTCAAGGCAGCTATTATGAAAACAAAGTATTGCCAGGATTGGCTAAAATCATGCTGAAGAGTGGTGTTGTCTTTGCAGCACTCACAAAGGGGTCAAGGATCATATCTGCCCTGTGGGCTACTAGCATACCAGAGACTAGAGAATATGAAATATGTCAAGGATCATGTCTGCCCTGTGGGCTGTAAGCCTTCATCATCCTACCAAAGAATAGGAAATATCAGTGTAGATCCGACGATCGGAGGTCCAGCCACTACCATTTCCACCACCACCGTGAGAGCGAAACAAACTTTGATCAAACTTGACATTCGTGCATGCAGTGGGTCTCCTCAATGCATCGTGGTCTTATTACCCCTACAGTCTGGCTTAGGTCTTTATTGACGTTGTGTGCTGTGTGTATAGAGAAATAGTGCTTTGTGTACACTCCAGCCAAGAGACTCCTTGCATTCCTGTGTCATTGTAGAGAATCAATTCATTCCCATGCCTAACCTTGGTTGAACATAAAGCACCTGCTATCAGAGGAGTGCGCCTCAGACCAGCAGTGGTGGAGCATTGGTACTGTACATGTCACGGTACAGGTGCGCCGCGGTTGTGGGAAGTCTACCCATTGGAAGCACTTGTAAATACAAGAGAGCAGTTAGCCATTGCTTGATCTGAAGAGCAAACAAGATAATTTCTTGTCATCATTAGACACGAGATACATGTAAACTGTTCATTCTGATTCAAACTGTGTGCTGAGGAATTATGCTCAGTTGACTTGTGAAAGGAATTCTGTGGTTTGTGCATTCCTATACATGCATGGAGTCTAGTTGAGCTGCATACCATTGTAGTCATGGATGGGAGCAATATTCTACATGTATGATGTATTACACAGGCCCAGACATTCTTTCTTGCGTGTTCTCCGAGTTTTGGATCTCCATGTATTAGGTTGATATTCATTTACAGCACAGTTGAGTTGCATATCATTGGTTGGTAGCAATATTCTTCAAAGGATTGCAAAACTCATCAGGACATGGATATTTTGAGGTTGCCATTCATGTGTAGTAGAGTACAGTAACATAAATATGAATCGGATTAATTGAAGGATTGGACAACGCAAGACATTTTAGTCTTGTGTAGATTCAGGACTTAAATTGAGATTGATTTTCCTGTTGAGTCATACCTGAGAGCAATAGAACGTGAGATAATTCAGTCTGGACTCTGGACATACTATAGGATCTATATGATACTGTGGAATGTGACATTGACCTGCATCTGAGCTGTCATTTCCTGATAACAACCATTGTCTATCTATCATTTGCTTGGAAATATTCATTTCATCCAATCGCTCTCTTGATGTCAATCACCATGGTGAAGAAATTATTTGAAACACCTCCAAGCTCTCCAAAGCCTACCTCAGGAGGTAAGAAATTAGAATATGGTGTTCTCCTCCTTTTCATCTATTACACTTTTTTTCTGCTTCTTCTCCTTTTTTCTTGTTGCTGTAATCTGCTGTTTCCAAATCATCTGTGATTTAATAAAACAAACAAACAAAAAGAACAAAAGAAATATATAAAGAGACAATAGGGGGCTAAGTTCATACATGTAGGAGGTGGACCCTAATAATTTGATTGAAACAATAGTCAAAGGTTTAAATCTAAAATAATCTTTTTTATTTGCTAATTGAAAACATATAATACGTCAATTCTCTTTGTGGGAAAAAAGTAAGGCGGATTAAGCAAAACACTACCTAAACAAAAATGGTCATAATTGTTCATAAATCAGAGATGAAGAAAAGCCTAAGAGATAAATATTGAGGTCAGTTTTTATTTGTTAGGCCTATGTGGTTTGTTTGCAAATACCCAAACTGGTAAGGGGACAATTAACAAGGGGAGTGTCCTAAAAAGTAGTGTGTTTTGTGGCGAAATTTAGGATTGCAGTGTTGACCTGTTACAATAGATGTAAAATCACCTTGAAATTCCTGACATTCAAATCATTGTCATTTATGTCAACAAATTTAGTTGTTTAAGTTCTGATGTATTGATTTGAATGGTTACGAGGGGGAGTGATGAGTAAAAAACAATAACATGTGTCTGTACATCATTGTTAGTATTTTGTCTATAAACAGACAGGTTGTGATATGAAAACACTATCGCATTTTTTGGTTTCTCACCCCCACAGTCATGGTGATCTTTCCTTTTAATTATGCGTAGAGGAATGGGCGGTCGTTATAGCAACAACCATGCTGACACAAGTGCATAGAAATTCAGAATGACATACCAAAAAGAAAAATATATACCAGAAGAATTGACACATGATGATTTTCATTCAATATATGTGGGATGAATCTCAACCCTTTGTTGCTTACCAGTATTATTGATCACTAAACCTTTTTCTCTTATATAATGTAAATTACTTCTGTACTATAAATAAGCCAAATATAAGAGGTTATTTTCGCAAATTCCAAGAGTCCACCATTGCGAAAATTTCCACTACAATAAGGTTACTTTTACATGTAGTAATGAAAATGTCACAAAAATTGGGAAATTATTGACTCATGAATTACCCCAACCAGTCCAAAATACCCATAATATCTGTACGAGAAAAATATTGGCTTATTCAGTAATTTACATCCAGTGATAGAAATTTTCTTTGTGTGGGCGTTTATAGTAATTGTGAGCGAAATTGCCCCCATCCATTCTCCCATACTGCTTCTTAATATTATATCAATTCCATTTTCTGTCATAAAATATCTCCCAACTCTGAGATTAAATGGATATTGTCAGTGCGTAGAGCCGTAGAGGAAGATAATTAGTTGTCTGTGTTCTTAAAAGTGCAGCAAATTGTTTCGAGTCGGATACAATTTAATCCAATAAATACATTTCTATAGCTGTGCGCTGAACAAATCATGAATCACTTTTGAACCCCAATTGCCTGAGATAAACTAGGCATTGCCAGAGGGTATACATGTTTCATTCTAGTCAGCAATAATGATAATAGCTGTACAGCCTCGTCGTTTCAATTCTTACCCGCCGTTTTCCCGTTCCACGACGAAAAATCCCTCGTAGCCTCGTAATAAAGAAGGCGCGATCCCTTCTTTGCCTGTAGGCATGCCATTTTGCGCCCCTATAATGAGTGTTTGATCGAGACTGTGTGGGTTAGTGGCTTTGATATTTGCAATTATTGATTGATGAACGATCCACTCTGTGTGGAAACTGGAGATGATGCCTGCCTTTTCTTTTCTTATGCAAAGGGCATGATCATTTTTTTTATATATTCCCAGTCCCAGTAGGGCCTAAATCTTTATTATTTATTCAGAATTTAATAGAGATGTTAAAGGTGGTGTATACATTTTGTAGTTTCGGGAGAAAGAAAAATTAATTTTGATTCACATTAAGATAAATTATGAAATATTGAATCCAAGAACTATAATAAAGCAAATTATAGTACTTGAAATGTCATTTTAGTGTCTTTATTTCATAATATAAGGATAAAAAAGATAAGTTGGGGACCCGTCTCAGGTTAGCGCTCACGTGGAAAACCAATGGGGATTCTCTTGTGTGGGTGTTACACACAGATCGTTCTCACTAATTCACGCTGTAACCTCGGGCGTGCGAACCTGTCAGCAGAGGTCTAAACGGCAGTTAAATTACGCCTTATTCAAACAATTTCAATGAAATTCATCGGAAATAATGAAAGGAATGTCACAACATCTCTCACACATATCTTTTAGTGCAATGTGGACAACATGTAACTACATTTGATCGGTTTTGTGCCAATTCCTTTTTGGTACCAAAACTATACACCAGGTTTAAGGTTAAGTAAGAAGAGGCTATCACATTTTGTAGAAATATTGCGGTATGTTAATTTTCTGGATTTTGTGAGAAGATCGACAGGCGCAAATTTAAAAGCATGTAAATATATGCATACTGTCGGCCTATACAGTACAAAAAGAATGGTAATTATAAATGGATCATTTATTGTTTTTTAAGAAATACATTCTGAAAGCAGATTGATGATGGCATTTGTAGAAAAAGAATCACCATGTGGCTATTAGAAAAAAAAACCTTAAAAAAATTATAAAACAGAATTCCCATACATTCATGTTCACAAAATTAATTGCTGGATATACATTACGTCGTGGATTTATAAAGAATTATAGCACTGATTATCTTAAATTAAAGACATTGATTTCCGTTACAATGAATATTACTAAATGCATGGATTCTGCTAGGACTAGAATCCATGCTAAATGTAAGGAAATATGTTGATAAATACTTGGTCTTTCCCATATTGGATTCAAAGATAAAAATGAAAGATATTTTCATCTTTATTAACAAGTCTAAAATTAGCATTTTCAGCCATAGAAAAGCCTGCCCCTCTGATGCCCTCCCTATCAACCCCTTCCCATCAGAGAGAGTTCAACTGAGAACCTGTGAAGTATTCACACACTGGTGAATACCGGTCAACGCCATACGATCCCCATAATGCAAACACTCACAGGCACAAGTATCGTTTTCCCTCATCCATAGAACGGTGTCCATGGATGACTCATACCGCGTTTACATTGAGACTCGGCTCTCGTGTCGAATCCACGGGACGGGTTCGACACTGCAAAGAATGAACCTGTGATCGTGTTTATACACAACAAAAAAGGCGAGTTCAACACGGCTCCCAGATCATGACCGGAAGTAAGGGACGTCATTAATGAGTGTTGCGATGTATAGCCAAATTCCATATCTGACCTCAAGGTCATCGACTTCGACACGGCTTTCTGTTTACACACATAAAAATTGCAGTGTCGAACCCGCCTCCCGGATCGAAACCTACGATTTTGGCAGAGCAAAAAAGGCGTGTCGGACCCGGGTCGCGGATCACGATGATCCCGTTTACATGGCATAAAATTGCCATGTCGTGCACGATTGCCGTGTCGAACCTGCGACCCGAGTCACAGTGTAAACGAGGTATCACTGTCCTATGAAGATACCGGTGGAGTTACCCCCTTGATTGGATGCGAGCCCAAACCACCTCTTCCATTTTCTCTTTATAATTCATGAAGATCAATAGTCAATGAATATTGCATTGTCTCTTTCGTTAGATGACTCAGAGGCTAAATAAGGGTCAACTATTTTCTCTTCTTTGATTTTTTCCCCTCCTGTTTTGAAAGGGACTGCATTATTCTTGTCCATGTGAGAGATTTTCAGTGATAATGTATTCGTAACAAAATCTGTGGAGTGGAAAATGTCATAGATGGACTTAAATGCATATGAGAAGGCAAAGGAAAGCTAAAAATACCAAGTGCCATACTGTGATTTTGATACCTTTTCATGTGTTACATATGTGTAATATTTACAGCTAAAATTTTCTCTAAAACTAGAGCTAGTTTTTTTTTTAAAGAAAGGGGTTTGTTAAAAAAAAAAAAAAAAAAAAAAAAATTGAATGGTATGATAGAAGTAGTAATAAAAAGGTTCAAAACAATCTTATACATGTACATGCATGTGTTACCTCTTAATTTCCTTTTGTTCCACTTTGATAAACTAAAAATGTTACCCTTGTGAAGAAAACTAGGTGTCCTGCTACTTAATTACTGATCATTTTGAAAATTTATGGTGGTTACTGGGAGTTAAACAAATAATTTGTTTTTGAAAATGTAGGCCTATGATTACGAACAGATATCCCTGCTATTAAAAAGAGATTTTACCCATTGATGACTCATGGGGCAAAGGTTATCATTTTTTGTTTGATTCATGAATAGCTATTGAATCATAAAGATTTAATGATAACAATGGTTCCATTCATAAACTCTCAATCTTGAGTTTTCTCTTTGAAGACATGGAATGTAAATATCCATGGTGCAATATGTGAGAATTTCAATCTATTAAAAAAGACAAGCAAAATGACTGGGGGAGTGTGGTTGGAATGTATTTTGACTATTTTTAATCTCTGGCAGTGATTTTAGAAATAGTTGGTAGCATGATTAAATCTTACATAGGCTGTCTTATGTGAACACTTTTGAGTTGTGTATAATTTGTAGACATGTAGCCCTAATATTACCAAGTTCCCCCCCCAAAAAAACAAAACAAAACAAAACAAAACAAGAAACCAAACAAACAAAACATTAAAGGTGTGGATGTATTTGGTGTAGTCAAAACAGAAAAAAAAAAATCATTTTATACCTGTCATGTAGGCCTACACTGTAGCCCTACATTGTATAACATGCAGACTTTAAGAAACACGGGAACGTCATTGTAAGATATATCCTGTATTTATATGTTTTTTTTTTCTGTGGTACATTTGTATTTATGTAGTCATGATATTCTGAGGTTTAGAAAACATATGGTAGTCCTCTCTCTCCCACTCACTTATCATTTTAAAATATCATACATGTTTATCCAAACAGGATAGTGTCTAGACCAAGCAGTGCTGTCACTGACACTCATTGTTGTATTTTGTTTCTTTTAATTGTTTCCATATTTCTGTTTTAAAAGCTTCCTTGTTACCATACCAACTAGTTTAGTTTTTAAAATTGAAAGAAAGATAAACTGCATTTAGGGTAAAATCACAAAAATTCAACTTTTGATCCAAACACAGAGAAAAGCAGGTAAAAATATATAACTAAATAGGCCTACCGGTACACTGTTTCTTTTTTAACCCGTTGTATACTGAGAACTTTTTACAAAGCCGAATGAATCGTGGTTGTGAAGCATGCTTGCAAGAAATTCTTTTCATTTAAAGATGAAACAAAGAAAACTTTAAATAGATCAATGTCAGATAATTTAAATTATATAAGAGCTTTATAAGTTTATGCAATCATAAGTGAAATAAATAGTTGACAAGAGGGATGTTCTATATTTCTTCAGCCCGCGTATATGCGGGCTTAGGATACAACAGGTTAAAAGAGCAGAAAACATGCTATATGGTTCATGCAGCTTGTAAAGCTGGAATGTTCTAATAATATACGGATTGCGAAGTTTTACACTTTATATTGATTTTCTACATTGTTCATGAAGTACTGTATGGATAAGGTGTACAACCTATTCTGTTTGTAGAATAAATGTCAATAAAGGCCACATTCTTCTCCTATCTCAAAGCTTAACTCCACTATGCCAAGATACAATCCATTAGACCTTCCAGAAGCTGTAAGTTGTTCTGTACTTACGATAGCTTGAGGATTTGTCAACATTTGATGTATGCTTGAAGGAAAGCGGTTGATATTTCTCTTTAATCTGCAGAAGCTGTAAGTTGTTTTGTACTTACGATAGCTCGAGGATTTGTCAACATTTGATGTATGCTAAGGAAAGCAGTTGATTTTTCCCTTTAATCGTTCCATTGTGTGAAGCCATAGCTGAAGGACTATGGGTAATCCTCGTCCTAGCTCACTGCTACATTGATGCAATCCTAATTGGCCTGTATCAATCTAGGTGTTGCTGCACTAGCTTGAACTTGGTAGATAGTGAGGGGGGGGGGGGTTAAATGAGTCAAGTTGATGCTGCACTAGCCAAAGATGAATCTCGAGATTCATTTTTACAACCTGACATCGAGCTACATGTACATGTATGTGCATGATGCATCAAGCTAGTGCCGCACTGCTTAATTTATATAGTGCTCCATTTAATAAGAGGCACACCTGCAAAACGGTTAGCTCAAGTTCTGAGCTTGGCAATATTATCCTTTGCCCAATTTAGCACACTATTTGAGAGAAAAGGCCTGTTCTCTGATCAGGCAAATTCATCGAATCAGAGATAGCACACTATTTTTCTAATTGGAGCTAGTGGAGCACTGCCTATTGGTGGAGCCCTAATAGTTGAACTGTATCAGAGAGAGAAGCAATAAACGCAGGTCTACTGGATCTCTTCTTGATACTTGCTAATTGCTTGAGTGGGGATGCATGGGAATGAGACAACGATGGTGTTTGCACAGGACATACCATTCACAATTACCTATACCGTTAACAGTTATACTACCTGCTGAATTATGATGGAAACGTATATTAAATAAATTTATCTTACTGTATGTGCTGAAATTTAAGGCACTTTCTTACTGCCATATACGAGCTTGCCAAAAAGTTTCAGCTTTGCGTAAAATTTGTTGTTAGCTTGCAGGTTGCCAAATATTTAGATGTTCTAGAGAGTAAGCATGACACAAGCTTGGAGGAACGCTAACTCACAAAGTTGTGGCAAGATTGATCACTACTTTTTAGAAAATTGCCTCATGTCTGTCACATGCTAAGATTTTTTAAGGGTATAAATTGCCACCATGGAAGCAAATACATACTAATAAAACAAACCCACTCATATACTTTTTAATATTGAATTTCTTAGGGTGAATGAACAAAATGGCATCTTAATGTCATACAAAGAGAGGAAACCTCTTGTCTAGAGCTACTGTCTACAAATTGAAAAGCCAGTATACTTCTTTGGGTGCATTCAACACTGAAAACAAAATTTAAACAGGAACTTGAATCATGACTTAGAACGTAGTTACAGAACACAATCATGACCAGCGGTGCACCATTCATGGACAAAAATTCAATGCTGATTATACATGAATTGTCTTTAAATTCCCCACTCTCAGTGCAGCTTACTGCATTCGCAAAGCTCAAGGTCACAATGGCCGTAAATTCGAAGCTGATCGTTTTTCGAAACGCACTTTTTCAGGCATTGTCATAATAGAGATCTAAAAGACGTTTTTATTTACAACCGGAAATTGGAACCATGAACGCAACCTGCGTTTTGTACTATGATTAATGTTCCTGTTTAGATTTCAAAATGACCATAAACACATCCTTTGACTCTACAATAGAAACTAGTTCATGATGAGTACTGTCACAGTCATTAATTATTTATCAGCTGGCTTTTCTAGTGAACAATGGTATGTAATTGGGGTATCCTCATCCAGGCACTTCTAAGTATTGTCTCAGGACATTAGAGAGAGGCCTTTGAATTATCTAGGACAGAGAGGCACAGCAGAAACAGATATGTTCAGATTTCCTGTTTAGTGTTTCACAAGTTCAATAGGGCCTACATGCACGTGTATGGTTCTTTCAAACTCATGCCCATGAGGACTTTGTGTGTACCTTTATTTGCTTCTACCTCTACATGTAATTAAAGCTTTTGTGCTCTTAGAAAACAGTATTAAAAAAAAATAAGAAAAGAGTAAACAGTAATTTTATGAAACAACAATGTTAAAATTTGTTCAACCAAAGTTGCAATATGGTCTTCCACAAACTAGTGAGGGCTGCCATTTTGAATTATTGCCATTAACAAAATAGAGAAAGATTTTTTTTTACGACAATGAATAAAAATGTAGAAATTTGGAACAGGGCCTAATTGATATCCACTCACATATGCACCGGAACCGTTGAGATAATTGCAATGTCCATCCAGCATGCATGTTCGTTCATTGTGAGGCAAGGTAGTTCATCCGTTTGTAATCCTGATAATGGAATTTGAAATATTAATGAAGCTGTGGGATTAGGCTGAGGGAATACTTCCTGCATCCCTGTCATGATAGAGAGAACAAGCAATGCGTGGATACCAGGGGATCACATCATTGTACAAGTTGTATTTCAAATTTGCTTCATAATTTCTCTCACATAATTATTGTCCTTGAAATAATTATGCATTAGCTTATGTCTGGGTTATTGTCTTTTGATTTTTGTTTTTGTTTTTGTTTTCCTTTTTTCTGGAGACGTGGGGGGGGGGGGCAAAATTGCACCAATAATAATTCACTGCAGAAATAAGATAACGTAAAATGGAATTTTTATTGTCAATATGATGAAATGATTATAAAGAATATAATTTTCTTACAATTTAATCCATATTTCAAATGATATTCGATATGAATATTATAAGATCCTTTCAGGTCTTGAGGTGCTAATTATTATAGGATTTTTTATTTAGGGCCTATATTGAATTTTTATATTTTGCATATTACCCCTTTGCCCTGGTTTTAATCAAGAGTTTAATTCATCCAAATCTCATGAGACACTGGCTGCGCTTATGGAAGGTTTTACTATCTCAGTTTAGTCATTGGAAGGATATTGAGGGGAATCCTGATTGTACATGGCAGTCTTGTAGACAGGTTTTGTAATTTATGCCGGGTTGAAGTGGCCTGAGACGACTAGCAGTCTCCAACTTCACCTGACATTTAAAGAATCCACTTATTCATTCACAGCACGTCTTCGTCCCATCCTCACTTGGTGAGATGGTGTGGGGATGGTGTGTGGCTATGACAGGCACAGTGTATGCATTTCATGTGCGAGTCTCATGGGAGGGAACATATGTAAACAGACACAGACAGCAGACACCCATGATGGTTTGGAGAATAGCAGGTGGTGGTGGGTGGGGAGGGGGGGGGTGTAGGGGTGGGTAGGGATGATGCCAGGGGATGGGATGGATTATAGGCACATGTAGGTGGGTAGGGGTGAAGGGAACATATGTAAACAGACACAGACAGCAGACACCCATGATGGTTTGGAGAATAGCAGGTGGTGGTGGGGTGGAGGGGGGTGAAGGGGGTGGGTAGGGATGATGCCAGGGGGGGGGGTGTAGGAGGTGAGTAGGGTTGACTGTCGAGGGGATGGGATGGATTATAGGTACATGAAGGTGGGTAGGGGTGAAGGGAACATATGTAAACAGACGCAATCAGCAGACACTCCGTGACGGTATGGGGAGAACAGCAGGTGGTGGGGGGGGGGGGGATGTAGGGGATGTGTGAATGTTGGGGGGGGGGTTTTTTGAATGGGTGCTATAAAGGTGGGTTAGGGGGTTACAGTGTTTTGGGTGTTGTGTCTCTGTTATCTCATCCGCTTTGTGATTGATCATCTTATGTTACATTAGGCCTACCTATATTGTACAATGTACAATGTACGCACACAGACATTGATGTATCTTTTAAACAGCAGATTCATATAAATTTCAAAATGTATTCAAAATCATTATTCTAACATAGAGACTTTGATATGAAAAGTATAAAACCTGTTAATATTATATTCAATACTAAGATTAATCATTTGCTCTTGAAGTGAAGCTTGACTCTTGTCTGACATAGCAACAACTAATAATTGCAACAGGGATTCCATCTGCTGCTAATACATTGCAAGTCAATAGATGAATGGTCACCAAGCTCCTTGGATTCACCAATAGTTTTAATAAATTAGGGTGGTATCTCACTTCGTAGAAACTACTTTGAAACAAATTTGAGACGGATTTGTCAGCATGGCTTTGCCATAGCTCAGTCTCGTCAGTTTCGTAAGTTTTGGAGACGTTTCTAATACTTTTAGATACCATCCTTAGCAAACAGGTTTATTCCTGGGAATGATGACATGAAATCAGATGGTGAATTCCCTTGTTCATATCAGCTTGATCCATTCGAAACCATTGTGAAAGTACCATTTCCTGATTTTTTCTTCACATTCTAAGTGCATTCAGACATGAAAATATTTGTCCATGTAATAAAGAATAAAAGCTGGCAAACTACATGTAGCCTACATGAAGGTGAAATGCATGTACTTGTAAGCCATATATTATTTCCTACCCAAATCTTTAGGCAGTTACTTTACAGTTCGATTCTGTGAACATTGATATTCCTATACGCCTAGGCTATATCTTTATCGTTCATGTAGCTTTAATAATGAATAACAAAATAAATTAATAAGGCAAACCAGGTGAAATAAGCTATATAGCATTCCCTTCCCAATTTTTTGACAGTTATTTTGAGTTTGATTCTGTAGAACGTTGATATATCTTCATTAGCAGAAAGATGATATTCAAACACCCCTTTAATGTTTATAATGACACTGAATACAAAGTATGCAATGTCTCGCACTCTCATTGAGTGTACCTGACCTACTTCTTTGCCACCTTGCAATTAGGGAGCTCTTGACACCGCTCTCTCTGATATATCTTACTCACTCTAGCCCCGTTCACATTTCAACACTCTAACCCCGTTCACATTGCAATTAGAGAGCTCTTGACACCACTCTCTCTGATATATCTTACTCACTCTAGCCCCGTTCACATTCCAACACTCTAACCCCGTTCACATTGCAATTAGAGAGCTCTTGACACCACTCTCTCTGATATACTCACTCTAGCCCCGTTCACATTCCAACTTTCTTCTAACCCTGTTCACCTTGCAATTAGAGAGCTCTTGACACCACTCTCTCTGATATATCTTACTCACTCTTACCTTGTTCACACTTCAGCTTTCTTCTCGAGAAATAATGGTGGTATCTCACTTCGCGGAGATGAATTTGAGACGTTTTTGAAATTTGTCATTGCGTAGAAATCTCTGAGACGGGAAAAAGTTTTAGAGACATATCCGCAAAACGAGATACCACCGTAAAGGCCGATGGGTCCTTTTCTAAGGACTCTTGGTGCTCTTTGATGTCTCAGTGCACTGTATAAACCTCATTCACACTCTAACTTTCTTTTCAAAAAGTAAAATTCTTAAAATGCAAAATTTAGTATCTGAATTATTTAATTTTGTTAATTTCATGAAATTGCATGCTTGAAGTGAGGGACTATGGAGACTTATGGCTCTACAACATATCAATAGGATATAATGTTCATGTCGGGCCTTACATTTTTATTTTAACATTCCGTCCCCATTCAAATTTGTATGATGAGTCATGCATTAGCATGGCTGACTTGTAAATTTCATTTTTCTATGAAGATAAAAATCCAGGCTATTTAGACCTAATTAACCATGACATAGGCCTACATGTACTAATCCAGTCATGTCTAATTCAGAATTAAACATGCCAGGCCCTGGTGGATGAGATTGTGTTTCATGAGAGATTTCCCTAATGAGACTTTATGAAACCACTAAATCGCTTTTCATTACATGCAGGAATAATGCAATATTAATATTAATAATATTGACATAGTGTGCTCACAGTGTTGTGATACTTTCACTAAAATTTGTTTCATTTGTATCATTTCAAGCTCAATTTCATTTGAAGTCCAGAGTGATTTTACACTTTTAAATAAGTGTGGCTATGCCTTTTCCAATGGTTTAGAATAAATAACATTTGTTCTATCTGTTATTAAAGCAAAGAATCACATTTCAGCACTGAAAATTTCATATCACACTGTGTATTTTTGATGTAACATGAAAGTAAAAGCTTCGGACTAGAGCTTGAAATTCAGACAAGATCATGACTTGAAATCATCTAGGAAGTTGTGATATTCGACGTTACCGATCAATTTGAAGATAAACTACCCCCCCCCCAATAGTATGGGTGTTATTTTGGCCATTGAAATGTTTTCAAACAAAGTTTTATTTGTGATAAACGTCCAAAGACTGGCACCTCTCAAGTTCAACATGTATTTTTTACTATCCAAAACTAGCCAAGATTGAACGGGGAAACAGATACCTTAGAATGCTTGTGTTGTCTGGAAGGGTCATTTAAGGTCAGGGTTTCATTTAAATGCTTAGAAACCAAATATGATTATTTTCAAAAGCTGTCCATTCTGTCTCTAAACCACAAAAAATATTTGGTGGGGAAGGTTTGGATGTAGAGGAGGTCGTATGTCTGATTATACCATCTGCTCAAAAAATATTTCTATTATAAAGTCAAGATTTCCTTTCACCGCAACACTAAAGGTAGCATCGACTCTGTACCTCGATGAATTTAATAAGGGGTGACAACAAATATAATTAAAAAATTGCATATAGAGACCTATTGCATCATTCAAATAAACCCAAAAATTAGTTTGATAGGCAAAAAAAAAAAAGCATTATGAAGTTAATACTGTAGGCCTATACTTACATTTGTAATATCATATAAATATGGCATTTGATACAAGCACAATGCCTCTAAAAACAGAGACATCTTTATTTAATTATCCCAGCAAGTTTTTTGGTTATCTTTTGATGACCATTGTAATTACAAAAACCTTTCAGAAAAAAAGTTTACCGTCAGCTGGTTTATTCTGATTTGAAATTCAACCCGAGGTATCAGGCTATACAGCAAATGAAGACTCCAGAGTTTACTCTAGAGGCCAAAAGCTTTGTTATGATTTAATTCTGACTTTTGATACATGTTCATTTTTTGTAACAAAATTGAACTTCATCAGACTGTTATTCATACAATGTAGGCCCTGGTTTATTTTTAGGCCCATATATATGTAGTTTGTTGAAAAATAGTAACAGATGATCCAAACTACAGGGGGTTCTTGGTCGATAATAGGCATAAAGATTGGGGATTGTGTCTATGTCATGTAGGTGTATACAATGTAGGCTCTTACTTTTAAGATAAAATTGTCTAGAGATAACTGAAGCACATGAATGATGAATAATGTTTCCATTGATTTAGTATGGAAAAACTTTTGAGCATTACATGAGCCCTCAGAATCATTTACAATAATGTACATGTAGTGTCGATATACAATGTTCATACCTGTAAAACCCTAGTCATCATGACTTCAAACTTCAATTTTAAATCTTAGATATGTGTTACTTACATTGTAAGTTTTAAATACAAATTTCCAGAACAAAATGGGAATCTAGCGGGGGTAGGGGGGATGAATTTAAGCTCTTTCAAGCTTTTCTGAATGACGTCACTCCTGGAGTGTCGTTGGTCACTGCCCGATATAACCAGGAGAAGAGTGCTGGATGTGATTCAATATTTGAACATGTATTTCACTGGTATCCATCATCCTGATTTACTTTCATCCCACTTTGTCTGAGGAGCATCTTACCATGGATGAAGATGATGATGATGACGTTATCCCAGCAGCATCTCTGCTGTCATGGCAACCGTTTCCCATCGGACCTACGCTGTCTATGAGAAGAGGGTAATGGATAGGGTTAGAGTGGGAAGCCCAAAGTGGCATGCTCCTGCTTCAAGCATCTATGGAATTTGACGCCATAATTCAACCAACGAGGGGGTATGTTTCAGAGAAACAAGGGAGCCGTAGAGAAGGAGGAGGAAGGAGAGCATCAGTCCAACCATGACCGGACATTATAGAATCAATCAATTAAACTAAAAGTTAAGAAAACTAGATGGGGGGGGGGGGGGTCTGAAAGATGGGCAAGTGAAGAGAGGATGCAGAAGCAGAACGGATCCATGACATGCCCATGGGACGATGGCTTTGTACTCCGTCCCTAACACTTATCATATGAGTAATTTCAGCTTTGGAGTAAATGCTTTGACTATTTTAAGCTTAAACCTAGTATGTAAAATATTGTGACCCGAATGCTAACCATAGATTTTAAACTGAATTAAGCTTAGGCGCCTTCTCCATTCAAAAGGCGTCAGTTTCCCGCGGGATCCTGTTCCACCGCGGGAAACATCCAGCTTTCTGTTTTTTATTAGACCCCCATCATCTAGGCTTTTGGGATTCTATTCAAAAGCCGATAAAACGGCTTTTGGAACAAAGGATGCGGAAAACTGACACCTTTTGAATGGAGAAGGCGCCTTATGCAGGGCCATCATTTATAAAACATTATTTAAGCTAGAACTTTGTCAATTAATTACATAAGGAACAGTACAGTTAGGCGATAATTAGGCCATGAAGGCTTTATGAATGTGGGCCCAGATAATTTGCCAGAGGACCAAATGTTGGCACACTAAGAAATGAGATGAGTATTAAAGATGATCCAAATCTTTGCTGCCAACCTGATGGAGAGGAAATCTAGAAATTTACAGGAATTGGTCAGAGAACACAGCTCAGATGGCAGTCGGTCAACTCTGGTTTTGTATTGTAAGCAAAATACATATAATACTTCGTGAGAAATAAGAAACACACTAGGATTGAAAAATAGAAGTATTCTTAGTTGAAGTTTTTTGTATTGATTCTGATCTCAGCAAACACTTAGCGCTCAAAGGTGTCCAACATTGTCAGGGGAATTGCTCCCTCTACTGTTCATATTGTGTACATCTGAGCAGGATTCTACCACTCTGCACGGGTTACTACATGTACGTACCAGTTGATCAGCTTAGATGTTTACATGTTATTGAGTAGTTTGGTTCTGTCAGGATGACTGTTAGGATCTTGTTCAACAGTGTTGTAGTTTTCTGTTTCCATACTCGTAAAGGAAGGCTTTTATTCAGGTAGGGCTAAGAAATATACAACTTTATATTTTCTTTCAAGTTTCTTTTCAGTCAGTGAGAGCTTTATTACCTGTTTCATGTCAACTTTAATACCTACTTTCTTGTCAACCTGATGCTAATATTGATGCTTACATGGAACTACAATTTCTAACTTTGTAGTGCATTAAAGCTGCATTATTAGTTTTGATAAATCTATAAATATCATCTTTAAAATGGTGTTATTTTGAGATAGGTTGAAAAATATGATAAAACATCACTTGAAAAAATCAGATCTAAAATGTGCTTAATATACTATGAAAAAGTTATATAAAAATTCAGGACCCTGGCTAATGTAAAACCACTTAACAGGAACTGATTGGAAAGAAAGTATCAGAATGATATTGTTTTTGCAAAATTGTATGGAATGATCATTCGAAAGACTCATTATATAAGAAATAATATCACTGCCAATAGAGAGTGCTATCTGCTCTAACGGTCCAATTTAAATTTGTGCTTTATTGATGAAATACCAAGACCTATATGTTTCATTCACATCTACCAATTAATTATAAAGTTTACCAATATCATTTCTTGCTTGAATTTAAGTGCATATTGTGATGGTTATGATGATGGCAATTAAATTCAGTCGAAAGTCCAGCTAATGAATTAAATTTTACCATGATTTCATTCAATTTATATTGTTTTTTTGCTTGTTACCAAACAATTTCTACCAAAGTTGTGGACTTTCATTTTCATTGCAATTGTAGACTTTTAGTTTCGTTATATTGCTCGAGACCCAAAACCAAGATTACCCATAAGATACCGGTAGTAGTTTTGATTTGGTATTATCACCAGTATCATCACTGTAAGATACAACTCCTACATCACACAGCATGAGATAGGGTCATATCCAAGAAAGTGCAATGTTAATAAAAAAAACTTTAAATTGATCTAAGCCAATTCCCATGCTGTGAAGTAAATCTAAGCCCAGCACCTTCTACCTTGTTTAGGTTATGACTTACATTTATAACCTTTGCACATGAGAGCGATTTATATTAAATTTGTATTAAAAATATTACTTTGTAGCACATTAGGCCTACATGTACATATAGCCAATATTTTCACGCACAGATATTTTCGCAATTTTGACCTACATGTAAAGTTTGGGATATTCGTGAGTAGATAATTTTGTGATTTTCATTTCTATAAAATAATAGCCTTTTGTTGGAGTGGAAATTTCGCGAAGATGAACTCTCGAAATTCGCAAAAATAAAACCATTGTCAAAATAACTACTTATACAACCCACATGGGATCAACCCATTTGGTCTAATAGTACAGTTTGTATATTGTAGAAATTCCTGTTGAACAATGAAGAAATTAACGGACACTTGAGACGCGTTGTCTTCAGGTCCTATTTGCTCTTGCCCTAAACCTTTTGAACATGTTCCCAGTTGATTTTTCATTGCATAATATTTCTCTGTGCAATGTTTGATTAAAGGTCATGACAGCTATATCAAATAATAATATATGGATCTATACTTTTATTTTCTTTTATCCTTTGGGTTTTATTTTCAAATCTACCTCTTTCGTTTTCTGTTTTTATTTTATGAAAAGAAGATTCTAATGCAGTGAACTTCTCTTTAATTCAGATGGTTGTGTAATTAGAGTGAGAAGCAGTGATCCAGCTTTAAAGGTCAAAGTTAATGAGGCCTATCTCTCTCGGTACATGCATCATGAGTAGAGGTTTGGAGGGTGGGGCTAAACCAAAAGAAATTAAAAGGGGGTGTAGGTATGAGAAATTTTTGAGAGGAAAATAATAAGAGAAAATCAAGTGATCAAAATCGCATTCTGATATTTTGTGCAACAAAATTCATATTAGGGCGATTCCACACTAGAACTTGAAAAAATGCCAAAATTAAAATATTCTTTCAACTAATCATAAGTAGTGTAATATTTTACTCTGATACCTAAACTTCATGGAAATTACAATTTTTTTTTCAAAAGTGAAGTCGGAAATAGATTTTTTTAGGGAAAACGGTGGAATTTTCAATTTTCATAAATCTTACTGATTAACAGGTCGAAAACAAAAACAGCTTCAAACCACTATAGAAAGAGCCCAAGAATATTAAAAAGTAGTACAAGTCAGTGGATTAATGTATCATGGATGGCTCCAAATAATTTTTAAAACATTTTTTATGATGCTTAATTGGGCAAGTAATGATTATTACGAACCTGTTTTTGGCAATGTCCCGTACGACACAAGGAAATGCAAAAGTTTTGACCAAAGTTTTGATTTTGATGTTGCAATCTTGCTATTTCAGTTTCTCTATCTTTGACCCATGGGTAATCAATTGATCCTATTAGGATATAAAATCCGCCCTTCATTTTTCAATAAATGGCATTTTAAAGTTGTCCCGTACGACACACAATGTGTCGTACGGGACATGTCCCGTGCGCCACACCATATATATTGCATTTCATTGGGGTGTTTGATTACTACAAAGTCCACAAACTCTATAAGTAGAGGTCTAAAATTAGGTCTATTTGAATTGAAACACATTGAAGTGACACTAATTGAAATTGAATAGGCCTTTGTTTATCTCTAGTGAACAAGAAATATGTGATTCCCACCATTTTAACTGACTTCAAATACATGTATTCCATTGTGAAGGCCTTCAGCTGTACTGGTGATTTTCACTGGTCAAAGCTTTTAGACACTGGGTACTAATTGATGTTTACCTTTTTTCCATACCACCCCTTTTCTGTTATTGGTATAACTATGGAAAATTCCACCCTTATTTCAAGTTGGTTCATGAAATACAGTAAAGTTTGACAAAGTTAGAACTTTTCTTCTCAAAAGAAAAAGAACAAGAAAAACATCTTCTTGAATGGGCAGGGACTTTAGTACTTTCCTTTTACCATTTATTAATTATGATAGACAATATAATTCTCACATGTGTCTTAAGAGATATTGGACTGTATATGAAGTGATCTGGATTCTTGCCAAACTTTTTTTCATTTTTATATAATTTATATTAGCCTATCAGCCTATGGGGGGGGGGGGGGTATAGGCAAATTGTTACACTTCTATTTTGCTCATTTCTGAAGAAATGAAAATAAATAACCTACCAAAACCATATTAGTACAGAGGTTATTTATCAAGGAATCCTATGGACGACAAGAAAGATCACCAAAATTCCTAATTAGCATAATTTATGCAAATTAGCCCTTTTTTTTGCAAAACAAAACATTTCAAGAATCAAATGTCTGTTACTTCACTTTGCATATTTATTGGTGAAATATGTCTCTGGGGAATGCATGGATTAGAATTTAATTTAAGTTTTAGTTTTGTGGTAATAATGTCATGAATATATAATTAGCTAAAAAACAATAAAATACAAAAGAAAAAAATTCACCAAAAAAATAAGAATTTTTTCGAAATTCATGTCCATACATTCCCCAGACATATGTTTGGAGAACATCTGTGCAAAAAAATAATTTGAGTAATTTGTGTGTAAGGTATTCAGTAGATTTTGTTTTGGGCAAAAAGGGCTAATTTGCATAAATTGCAGAAAACAAGCGACAAGTAGTGATAATACCAATAACTATAATGTTATTGGTATCATCATCACTTGTCACTTGCCATTCCCACTTTTCAAGTTTACATGTAGGTATGCATCCCCTTCACTTCATTTCCCATTCCTTTTATTCCTTTTCATATTTTGTGCCCTTAAAGTGCCCCCGGGGGCACCTGCCCCCCCCCCCCCCAATACGCCACTGATTGTCCTGCATGCCATGTTGCGGATACAAAAGAGAAATTTGGGGGTAATGCTTCGTTTTTGATTGACATAAAGTCCAATGTTATACAGGCTGGCCCGTATGACACATCAATAGTGTCCCGTACGACACACTATATTATTCATGATATATTGACAGAACTATTCAAGAATAGTGCTTTCTAACACGATAACTGCTCTATAGTTTCATAGGATTATCATTTTTATTAAATATATTAGTGGATTTAAGAAGTAATCAAGACAAAAATTAACAAAGTATAGCCCTCATTCAGAGATGTCCCGTACGACACATTTTGCATGTCCCGTACGCCACAATGTTCTTGAAAACTATAATTTGCTTTATTTATTTGTTAATGCTTATTTTGCAAAAATGTTTTTATATTTCTGTTCTTTGGTAACTGAAGATCAAATTTAGTTCAGTTTTGATTTAAATTTCCTGTGCAACTCACAGACTTTTGAACACAAACTTAAGGCTTCAAAAAAAGTCACTTTTTCTGCGTCCCGTACGACACATTACTATTTTCAATCTCTAGTTTACAGGATTTGTATTCAAGTCAAATCAAGTCTTAGTTCTTTTACCATTCTGGTAGTACTTGAGAATGACCATCAGTTACTGGAATATTTTTTGTTTTTTATTGTCGAAAAGCCGTCAAATGTTCTCTAAATGTCCCGTACGACACGTATGGAATCGCCCATTATATGATGTAATAGGAAATTTATGGCTGCATATCCAAAATTTATTCAAGTTTGCCAAATTTTTTTCCAGTTTAGAAGGGGAAAAACCAAGCAGCCTGTTATTGACATTGTTACTTTGTGCTTCTTTGAAAAGACAAATTAGCTGAGGAGGAAAAAATACGGGGAATCCTTATGATGCATTGGGAGCATGTGGCAATCATAATCATGTTTTTATTTTTTATTTGTTTGTAAATACAACCAGGATATTAGTCAATAATTAGAATTGTGGTGTTTTAGGTGCAACTCCAGTTGATTAATTATCAAAAACAAGGAAACAAATATTTTGCTCTTGTCATGCATATAGCCACAAAGGCAACCACACAGATTTATTTATGGTAATTGGTAGACCATTTTTTCTAAATAGATGAATAAAAATATATGATGATTAGATGACACACACAAAAAAGCTATTTGATTTGGAAAACAATTACACGTGTAGGTATTGATGAAATGTGGCCAAAATGACAATAGAAGTTTGCTTGCTGTATCGTAATCTAATATCTTTAATAAGTTTTTTAGACACTGAAGCACAATGAAGTGTTATCAACTTTCCCTTTCCATTCCAAAATTATTCTAACGAATGCCAAATTATCAAGGTGTCTTGGAACACATAACATAGCTCTAGAACTATACAATATATTTATTTATTATTTATTCAATGTTACATTTGACAATGATAATTGTTTGCTCAAAACCATGGCAGTGGAACTTCTCATTGGGGCATGGAAAATCGAAAATCTATTTTTGGAATATACATGTAGTTCAGTTTTTTGCTGCAAATAATACATTTTCCTTATTTATGTTGACAATACTAATGTTATAATTTTGAATAGATATTTTAAATTCATATTTATATAGCTTCTATTCATGTACCTTGATTGTTTTATCATTCAACCTTTCAAATTTCTTTATAACCATGACAAATAAATTGATTTGTGGGGCACCACAGTACAGACTGTGTGTGAAATACAGCATTACTAAACAATAGTTTGTACAGTTGTTGTATATATTCTGCTGTTAATAGGAAACAGAGGCCTGATGAAGGAAGTGAGAAACACTATGAATGTCCGTTGCTTTTATCAAACAGGAAATCAGCTAAACAGAAAGAAACATTTTGAAAGAAAGCTGTGCCTCCCTTCCCTTTCCACGAAACCTGCGCTTATATAGATAATAGGGTAGAAAAAGTTTTGAAATTTCCAAGCACTTTTGTTTATTTCCAAGCATTATGTTTTGTGGTTGGTTTCTATTGTTTTCTAACTATTAGACAGGGTCGTTTATTTTTTTAACTGCGGAACCACCCTTGATTAATATCTTTAGTGCTCATTATTTAAGGGTGGTATCTCACTTTGCGGATGTCCGCTACAGCTTTCCAAAACTATAACAAAGCACTTTCAAAGAACCTTCTCAAAGTAGTTTCTGCGACTCTTGTTTTTGAAAACTGTTGCGGAGACGTCTCTAATACTTTTTATCCGTTGCGGAAACGAATCGGTCGCGGAGATGTCTCCGCGAAGTGAGATACCACCCTAAGGCTGCATTGTTGTTGGAATGGACCATGGATATATATATCCATGAATGGACATAATGTACTCTAAAAGATAATGTACCGATTCTAAAAGCCAAATGATTAGGGGGAAAAAAAAATACATTTTCAAAGAGTTCAGCTCAATTGATTTATGACTACCATGTTATGAATAGATTTTGAGTCAAATGCACTTTCATACTTCAAATCATTAGTCATACAAAGTATCGTGTATGTACTTTAATCCTCTCGGAAATAGGTGCCAGTATAGAACAATTAAAAATTAAACTTTCACTTTGCCTTTTAATGTAAATCATTGGAATAGATAGTTTACATACATTTGTAATCTTCCTTCATGGTTTAGGAAAAGCTGTTGATTCGGTGACCATTCATACTAATTAGTCATAGATTATATATTTCCTTATTACTCATTAGCCAACTCAAGCTACTGAAAATAAATTTAATCAATAAATTTTACGCATTAAAATAATACCATTCTAACACTATACATCATTAATTCTGTCACTACATACTGTATTTAGACCCCCCCCCCCTCCCCAAAATGTAAACTATTATGGGTTCAGTGAATGTGGACCCCCCTAATTTCAAATTTAACTCTCAAATCTTAAAGAAAAATTATAGATGGCCGAGATGCATTCAGATCCTATTTATATCCTAACCTTCTTTGATATAAACTATATGTATATGATATGGACTTAAAAGATTAGAAGAAAGATTAGAAGAAAGATTAGAAGAAAGATTAGAAGAAAGATTAGAAGAAAGATTAGAAGAAAGATTAGAAGAAAGATTAGAAGAAAGATTAGAAGAAAGATTAGAAGAAAGATTAGAAGAAAGATTAGAAGAAAGATTAGAAGAAAGATTAGAAGAAAGATTAGAAGAAAGATTAGAAGAGAGATTAGAAGAGAGATTAGAAGAGAGATTAGAAGAGAGATTAGAAGAGAGATTAGAAGAAAGATTAGAAGAAAGATTAGAAGAAAGATTAGAAGAAAGATTAGAAGAAAGATTAGAAGAGAGATTAGAAGAGAGATTAGAAGAGAGATTAGAAGAGAGATTAGAAGAGAGATTAGAAGAAAGATTAGAAAGTGAAATATTAGAGGGAGAAAGAGGAGACACTGCATCTGAGAAATTTGGAGTCAAACTTTAAAGACTCAAATAAAAACAGTATAATAATTACCAACCCTTGATTGGCAAAAAGTTTGTGAAACTTCAGAGCTTTTCAACTGGTAATTTCCAGTTTTAAATTCAGATAAACAATGCAAAATAGTTACCATAAAACAAAAGTACCCGACATTAATATGCAGCTGAACAGTAGCTGCCAAAAGAGTCTGATAGGAAATTAGTCATTGCCGAGTTGTTATTAGCAACAAAAAAAAAGGGAAAAAATAAGTGTTTTCGAGAATGCGGGACTTTGCTCAATCATGACCATTTCATGAAAATGTAAATTTCAGTAAGTGCATTTCCTCAGCTAATTTTCATAATTTGATTTAACATTTGGCTGGCATAAACATATGTAATAACTCATTTTAGATACATGGTTCCAACATGAGTTTGGAAACTTTCCCTTGAAATGGTATCTCACTTTGAACGCTCATAATTGGCTTTAATTTGTTGGCATGCAATCTAGCCCCCTCCTTGTTCTATAATAGATCCAGTTCAACATTGCCAAGGGAATTCCACTAATCTTCTTCAAATGAGGCTAGTTCATTGATATTGGAGCGGCTAGCGTCGAGCACGGACGCTACGTAGATTCCTGTAGAACTCCCAGACATTCGACAGACGGCTCTCTCACCGCTCCACATATTCAGTGACGTCGCAGGAAGCAGTCATAAATCCAATGTCTGCACCCGTCATTTTCATTTGATCTAAAAGTGGAAGAGGAATTTTTCATTTATAGATGAGCGGGGTTTACCTTTTGGTTTATGTGCCTGGCGATTATACGGTGTGTAATCGAGAAATCTTCATCTTGGTGTTGACAATGAGAAGTTTGTTTTGTGCTTGCTTGTTTTGAAGGAATTATGTGATAGAATTCTCAGGATCCTTTTTTTTTTGTAATTTGTTAACCTGGAATCTGAAAGCAGTTCAAAGAGTTGACATAACAAAGCACAAAAGGTATGGTATTTTATCAAACTCTTATTATAGTATATAACTATGTTTTAAAACTATGAAGCATGTCAAATTACAGGACATAATTATTTTTTATGTATTTTGGCTTTTGACATCATCTATATAGAAGAATGTTATTGATATCAAGATGGCCATGAACAACATGGAATCTTTGACAACTTTTATAGAGGAATGTTTCTTTTGAAATTAGATTAATTTCGTAATTATTTTTATTTTTATTTATGGAAAATGCCCATCCCTTATCAAAATGAAATATCTTTATGTCTTGGAATAGAAAATCACCTTTGAAGGCTGACTTGCCTAATATGAGAATGTCAATGTCAGCATTTATTTCATGCTCCTGATATAAAAACCAAGGTAGTGCTGAATACTTTGTGCTTCATTCAAGTGTAAACC